>CM059191.1:13125503-13147586 GCA_030323885.1 Branchipolynoe longqiensis
TAGTGTCAAGGAGAGGAACTTGTACGCCGGACGCCAGGGCCGCGTTCAGGGTCTGTCTCGGAGGCGCCTCGGAGATGACCGTGACGTCACACTGGTCTGAACCGAAAAGGCAGTTTGTTGTCTCGAAAATGGCCACCCCCATAGGCGGCAGCCATTTGCAATGGAAAAGCTGCGCTGTGATTGGCTGAAACTACTGAATATGGCGCCCATTTTCAAGGCGCTTTTCATCTCCAGTCTGAAATAACACTGAAAAGGGAGGCATTTCCGAAACGTCGCGAGACGCACTCTGAATGAGAATAGGCCAAAAAGCATCGCCGAGACATCTCCGTGGCGCCTCCGAGACGGACCCTGAACGCGGCCCTGTTAGAACTAGTTGGTAAATGGCTGCTCCGAAGTTTGCACTACTTATAAAATGAAAGTGGAGACAAGTTGCTATTCCTAGTTCATATATAGGGTTCTATATACCTGTAGATCTCTATGTGACACTTGTATATGCACTGTGAAATAGAGGTCCATACTAATATTAAAGAAGAACACACCTAAATATTGTCCAGCCACGTGGGGCCCTGTAAAATAGATAGGAGAAATGACACAAAAAACAGACATGCTCAAAACTATAGAGCTCTATCAACAACAACGATGAGCTTATTTCGTTCGTTGAGAATTCCGAATGAACGCAGTCTGAGGTAGGGATACACTATGCAATTAATTGAACATTTTGAGATTCAATTTTACGTATAGAAAAAAACACCCAGAGAAGCTGACACCGGTACCCTGTTCCACTCACTGTTATTCTTGCCTCCTCTTAGAAACATCAGGAACCATCGTCAGGGGGGAGAGAGAGAGGGGGAGAGTGAGAGAGAGAGAGAGAGAGAGAGAGAGAGAGAGAGGGCGAGACAGAGAGAGAGCATGAGAAAGAGAACGAGAGCGAGAATGAGAGAGAGAGATCATAAGTAGGTCTATGACTACCAGCCGTGCCTCGACCAGAGTCTTTTGTAGCATATTAAAAGAATAATTGACTAATTTCAATAACAAATTCTCCCAACCCCGCGCATCCTTCATTAACCATCACATCAGTTAAATCCAGGCAAGAATCAAACTTATATTTCTTCTATGAATGTGTCACTTGTCATTTGTATGCGAAAAGGTAGTCTAGTGTATCAAAAAGGTGTCTCATTGTATATTAATGTCCACAAGCGATATATAGGCCACATGGTATGTATAAAATAGAGGATAATAATGCAGGAAGATCACCTGTTGTTTGTCTTTCCTCTGATGAGCTTCAGAACTAATACGGGAACTATTGAAATATGTATATATGGATAGTGGTAAACCCTTTATCGCGTGTAATAAGCTCTGTAGTGGTTCCTCCCCCCCCCCCCCCCCCTCCCCTCCCCCTCATGTGGGATGTCTTTTGGGGTTTCGCCACTCGGTCGGAAGCATTTATATACAGTATAACCCCGTTAAACCAAACTTGAAGGGACCCTAGAAATTTGTTTGGATTAACCGATTATTGGTTTAACCTAGCTTTGTTAGGCGACCTGCAAAACACTACCATTTATCACATAACAAATTCTCAGATGACCTTAAAACCACATGAAAGTTTGGTTTACCTCTACCGGAAGTGGCCTGGGGCCACTTTCGGTTGGATTAACCGATACTTTGGATTAACCGACTTTGGTTTAAGCAACTTTTGTATATGATAAATGGTAGTATTTTGCCGGGCCGCCGAAAATGGATTAATGGATTAACCGATCGTTTGGTCCAAACAAAATTGTCGGCCCCAGGCCACTTCCGGTACAGTTAAACCAAACTGTATAGTGTGAAAGTACGATGTCTGAACACTTTGACTTCTGGATACTGAATGCTTTATTCACCATCCAGGGTCCTGAACCGCTGGCACCCTTTGTCTATGTCGTCATCTCATTTACATATCCTTTGTTCTCCACACGTGTCTGGATGTCTTTTACGCATATATTACATATAGTGAGAGTCTCCCCCCCCCCACCCCACCCCCCAAAAAAGGTGTGTGGGAGAGTAGAGACCCTGTCCCTAACCACTGGTTCCGTTGTTCCCAAGATACTAGATTAGAAAGAATCTGAATAACACTTCAACTTCCTATAATATTGTTTAAGTTTTATCTATAGGCCTATTGTTGTTGTCAGTATATATTAAAGTCAACAGGCTGTATATCTGAAGGTTCAGTCATTGAATAAAGAGGTAAATTATTATGGGTCTACACGAAAGGCGATACTTGTGATGTTTTTATATATTGCTTCAATTTACCTTACTCACTGGCTAATCGCAGGATATAAGTTGTTCTGTTGTTGGTAGCCACAGCCTTGCATATTACAGATAACATTCAATAGAAAGATTTAATAAGCTGTATTCACACGGGCGAGTTAAAACGCCTCACGCGAAACGCCTCGCGTACTGCGACTCACATTTGCCGTGTGAACGCGACGGTGAGGCGTTTTAGGGCTGAATCGATTCATATAAATCGTTTAATGTAAAACGCTTCGCTAGGTGGTATACAGGAAGCGATCTATGTTGAAACGTTTTATCTTGCCCGTGTGAACGCATATGAAGCGATTTAGGACGTCACACGCATGCGCAGTCGACACCTCAGTTTGTTGACTTTCCGGTCGATCAAAAGCGCATATTATATAATTTAATTAATGAAACTGCTATCTATGCACAGATATTTTTTTCATCATTTATTTTTAGGGTTTCACTGCCCAGCAGAAGTTTTGACCGTTCCAAACCAATACGATTAATTAAATACATATCTAGGTCGAACCCACACTCTCTGGTGCCTTCGTCGTCGAACCCAAAATGGCGCTGGTTAGCCTGGACTTGCTCATGCGCAGATATCCACTTCCGCCTCACGCAGTGTCCGTGTGAACGCGCATCTAAATCGCTTCATATGATTCGCCTCCTGGAGATCGCTTTAGATTTTGCCCGTGTGAATACAGCTATAGACGCACTCAGGAAGGAAGAAACACGACTGTCACATTTGACACTAGAGGGCACCACAACAAGGACACACCAGCAACGTTGTTGCTTCTACTACTTTCCAGAAGATGGCGCCACTTCGATAAGCGACCTTCACCTTCAGCGGCCCGATGGAACAAAAAAAAAAACACACACTCATCAAAACGCAACAAGCAATAACTTTGCGTCAGTACTGTTCGTGTAGTGACTGGATAGGATACGCGGCTGTCAAGGACTCCTTAATTGTGCAATGGGATGTGTTTATGCGTGTATATGTGATGGTTATATGCATTTAAACTGGCTGTGAACATCAACTGCTGGGATGCATCCCCCTAGGCCTAGCTCTGCTGGACTGACGGGCACCGCCGCCGCAGCCGCCGCCATCCCCATCACTACTTCGGGGCCCTAACTCCCTGACACTGACAGCAATAGTCACACGTCTCCGTCGTCTACTCTATGCTTAGGTGGGCGACACACCGACAGTAGGTAATGTGTCTCATGCATGCGCTAATATAATCGACAGGCTTTGGTGCATTAGGGTTGAACGCCCAACGATCTTGGCCTTGGGGTCTCACTAACTGGATTTAGGCCGGTGTCGCAGTCCGGTCCAACTGTTGCCGAGTATTGTCTGGCGGGAGAACTAGAACTGCATGCAGTGTCAGCAATCAAAACAGTCCCGGCCCCGCCCACCATCCAGCTGTCCCCAACCCCCACACCACGACGCAACACCATATTGCTCCTCTAATATATACAGGTAGGCCTACTAGCACCTGTGTGGTGATATATTCAGCTGGGCTATTTTGATTTATAGATTTACAGTCCGTACAAGTATCAAACAATACCTATTCAATCGTAATGTTTAACCGGTTTGGTTTATTATATGTATACCCTCCCCCCCCCCCCCCCTACGCATAACCAGAGTGTGTATGTATGTACTTGTGTGCGTAGTTATTTATAACTAAGGCTAAAGTGTGCTATAATCCCTATATATTATATATTAGTACTATATCGTCCTCGAGCCTGCTGGCTAATTATAGCACAGTGAGAGGCGGCACTCCCAGTCGAACCTTGAGAGGTAGTAAAATCTTTATACCCTCTGGAAAATCTTTGGAGACATCATCAACCCACATAAAGCAAAAATGAAAAATCAGATTGACAAACTATTCTATAACAATAAAACAATGACAAACAACGAAGATATCGCCAGCACATTAAATGAACACTTCTGTTCAATTGGTGAAAAACTTGCAGCAAAACGCACCAGTAATAGCGTAGCACACAAGCAATATCTTAAACACCCAAATTCACATAGTTTTTTTCTTAGTCCCACCAATGAACAAGAAACCCTAGAAGAAATAAAGAAACTAAATCCTAATAAGTCAAGTGGACATGACAATATCTCGCCAAAAATAATCAAAGAGTGTGACACTCTACTCGCACCATCTATCTCCCACATAATAAACCTATCATTTGCAAATGCTACTGTTCCTGAAAATCTCAAAGTTGCAAAAGTAATACCCATCCATAAGAAAAATGAGAAATACCTAGTTGATAACTACAGGCCAATCAGCCTACTCAGTACCCTAAACAAATTAATGGAAAAACTAATGTACAAAAGAGTTTACCAATTTCTTAACAAATACAAAATATTATACAAATACCAATTTGGATTTAGAGAGAATCACTCAGCAATAATGGCTCTGACTGAAATCTTAGACAATATACTACAAGACCTTGAAAATGGGAAGCATGTTGCAGGAGTCTACTTAGACCTGAGCAAAGCATTTGATACCGTAGACCATGACATCTTACTCTCAAAACTTAGGCACAACGGAATTCGAGGCCAGGGACTTAAATGGTTTGAGAGTTACCTAAGCAATAGAAAGCAATTTACATACATAAACGGTAAACGATCCAAGCTCAACTCAATCAGCAATGGTATCCCCCAAGGTTCTGTCCCGGGACCTCTCAAGGTTATTTGCAGATGATAGCAATGGCTTCATAACCTCAAATTCACCCAAACAACTAAAACATTCAATTAAAACATTCCTTTCAGATATATTTACATGGTGCAATGATAACAAATTAACAGTAAACCTGAACAAAACATGCTACACAATATTTAAAAGCAGAAGTACAACCATTCCTGATTACCTAAACAACATAAAGATAAACAATAACACAATAAAGAGAGTCCCTTCTGTGAAATACCTAGGTATAATTCTAGATGAAAACCTCAAAAACTCATTTAAAATAATCAGACGACGGGTACATGAGGAAAATAAAAAATTACTATACTATGCATACGTTTACTCCAAAATCCAGTATGGTATAGAGGTGTATGGGAGAGCCAAATTATCAACCCTAAAAAAGGTACAGACACAACAAAACAGAGCCTTGAAAATACTGTATAGCAAAGACTATCTCACCCCAACTAAATCACTTCATAAAGACCTGGACTTACTTATGGTAACAAGACTATCTCACCCCAACTAAATCACTTCATAAAGACCTGGACTTACTTATGGTAACTGACATTTATAAAATATACATTGCAAAATTTGTTTACAAGCAAAAGAATGGCCTCCTCCCTGAAATATTTGATAATCTCTTCAAAGAAAACAATCAGGTCCATTCCCATAACACACGACAGATAAATAACATACATCACAAACACACTAGAAACAAATATGGCAAAATAACAACTGAAAACCAAGGAACCAATATCTGGAACTCAATACCAGTAGAGATTAGAAACCTTAAAACTTTGAAAAACTTCTGTAAAAAACTAAAGATAAGCTATCTCAATGCATACTAAATCGATTACCAGTAAAGAATATATATAATAGGATATAGTTGTTATTAACTAGTCGCATAATTTAAAATATCAAGTGGCTATGGCAAAGAACATAAGATTTACCCCTATTAACATACATGCAAAATAACTACTGATACTGCATGTAAGTACATGAATCCATGACACAATATCCATATAATATTCCTATCATTACTTTGTTTTTTACTAACTGTGAAGAGACGCATCAGTATCTCATCATAATCATTAGTTAAAAATGTAGCTTAAGTTTAATCATTTGTTATTGTCATCACTTGTTCATTCACATCATGGAGACCAGCTAGATAAGCATTGCTTTTCTGGGATCCTTTCTGTCTGTAAGGAATTTGTATGCATTTATTTTATCACCTCAGTTTATTGTAAACATACCTTGCAGAGAGTTAAAATAAAAGAATTGATTGAATTGGAATTGATTGACTTCCAACCGAACTGTCTTCATGCTTTTCGATTGGATAGCAGTAGACTGATTACATACGTACATGCTTGATGTTTCAGTTTATGCATTGGTTCACATATTAGGTGAAAATATGTGCAGCCATTTATTGATTTAATTGCGAAAATATACCATATAAATACGTGTTGATATGAACATGATGTTTTGAAACACATGGACAGATTTTGGTGTTCCAATATATATATACATAAGGACATACACATTCGCTGAAGACATGTGCATACATTTAGGTGCAACAATATCTCTACACTGGTATCATATGCCAATTTAGGTTCCATAGACATAGTCTGTCAATACATGTTGGTATGGACATGATGTATTGAAACACAGGAGCACATATTGGTGGTTCAATGCATATGTATTGGCACACACATGGAGTTATGGGGCATTGCATTATTGAGATTCACATTTGCACAGACAATGTGCCTTTGTACTAGTGGCTGGGAGACTCAGTTGATTGGTAGACTGGGGACCTGTTGATGGCTACTCAGAGACCATCTGACAGCTCAGCCACTCTGAATCACTGACAACTTACATTTGCCCAACATTTTGTAAAGTGGTATTGACTAGTATTCATGCTGAGTTGTGGTAACATCAGGGATCTGGATGCCATTTATTATTTATTGAACATAATACTAACAATAGTACATGTGACATGGTATAAGCAGGATACCCACCATACTCATAAAAGTTGGCTGCACCCGACGTGTGAGTGCTTCACACTAATACCTCTTGAGAGATAGGGCTATTCCTTTAACCCTATATATGCTCACGTGTGGTGTGTATACTGAGGAGAATGAGTGTATTTAAGTGGAATAGTGTGGTAGGATGCGCAGTAAGTCCTACCAGTCAAGACCACACTTTGGTCATGGCTCCTCGTGCATGAAGGTATGTCATCAAATACTTTTGAGTGTGTATAAATAATACACACTCAAGAGAATTTCTTGACACCTTCATAAGTACCAGCCCTCGTTCTCTAGCCTCCTGGCTAATTATAGCGCAGGGAGAGGTAGCACTTCCACTTGATTCAATTTGCGTTTCCACCTCACCTAGCACAGACGTGGAAAAGTGAGCAGTGAATCAGTCTTTACCACTACTACTTGTAAGTACACAGTACTTGACTTTGGGGGTTGTTTGTAACCTTACGATGGTTACTGGTTGCAGAACTGCAACATTAATAGAGAGGCTCCGATAAATCGGCCCAATCTTTGGTTGAAGATTAAACTTCAGTAGGGAGTGTTGTAGAAGCTGGGGACATCTTTACAACGTTGTAACGGTGAAGTGTTGAGGCGGCCCCGAATCTCTTCGGTCCGGCGGTAGTTGAGTGGTAGTTGGCACTTGTATCCAGTCGACACCAGCAAGGGTTTTGGGGAAGGGCAGGTAAAGATGGGTGCAGCGGTGGTTCCAGCAACGAGAACAAAGCGAGAGAAAATGTAAAGGTACAGGGCCCCACCCAAGCACACAACTCTCCTGGTCAGGGGGATGGAGTATGCCTGGGAGAAAAAAAAAAGGGTAGAGTATAGGAAAGAGAAATGAGAGTTGAGTCAAAGGACCGTGTCTATTTGCGCTATGGTCACCAACCAGCGAGCCATAGACATGGACAGAGTAAGAGTAGAAAGTGAAATGCCAGCGGGCTCCCCCTCCTGGAACTCTTTTCAGACATATCAAGGAGGAGCAAGTGTCGTACACAGTACTCTTACTGCTGTTATACTATGTGATATGTTTGCCACTGCACGGGTGTTTCAATGTTGGAAATGTCTAAGAGACACTCTGTGGAATATTGTGTGCTGACCTTTGGCGAGTAAATTATTTGAACATTGACATTGGCATGTTAGACAAATTTAGGTTTTGTTGACATTGACATTGTCTGTCAATTCAATGTTATGGTTGAACATGTGCTAAGCACAGCACAGTTTACACTTCTGTCTGTTTCAATATTTTTACAGACTATGTGCTTTTATACTAGTGTTGAGTGACTCAGTGGACCTTGCACAGAGTTCACATTGACAGCCAGTCACTGGTCCGCTTGACAGCCACTGACAATGTACAGTTGAAACTATACCCAGGCAACTTTTTGTAATTTTGACATTGTGCGGGTGTTTTAATGCGGAAAACCTCTAAGATACACTTCTTGAGATAGTGTGTGCTGACATTTGTTGAGATAATTATTTCGGCATTGGCATGATGGGCCAAATTAGGTTTCATTGACATTGTCGTGAATACAATGTCACATTGGTTTGGACATGTGCTGAGCACAGCACAGTATACACTTCTGCCAGTCTCAATGTTTGTGTAGTTACAGTATCTACACAATTATGTTGTTTTACACTAGTGTCTGACAGACTCAGTTGAATATACACTGAGAACATGTTGACAGCCAGTGACCAGCTGTGAGTCCTGGTGGATGGCAGTTGAGCATACAGTTGACAGCCATTGCCTTTGACAGCGTACAGGTGACACCACTACCGGGGGTGGGAGAAATTTGTAATTTGACTACATGTTGACTTTAGTAACACACGTATGTGGTTGCTATTTATTGTAGCATGGTTTTAATTTGTGACATGGTGTGAGAAGGATACCCACTATACACATGACAGTAGACTTTGGGTCTGGGGAATGAATGCTTTACACTACTACTTTTCCCCACTAGTGCCATTATTGACTCCTTTTGGTGTGCATATATGCTGTTTATATTATATATATATATATAAAGTACACATGTTTCAGTAGACTGAGTATACTTATTTGGAATAGTGTGATAGGATTCGCATTGAATCCTACCAGCCTGGATCGACTGGTCACAGCTGTGTAAGCTTGACTATTGAATATGTCTACCCAGGTCATGTGCTCCCAGGGGCTTTTGCCCCTTTCCACTTTGAGAGTTATGCCAACCTTTATGTTGATTTACACGGAGTGTGGTTTGGTAGGCAACCGGTGATGGGTTGCTGCTGTCAGATCACTCACCAGGAAAGGATCAGCAGACATTTAAAGCCTGGCATACACCTATCAACAATGGACATTCATTGGGCAAGTAAGGAAGACACACAGGCTTAACTAAGCCCAACATATTTATAACTACCAATGGGCAGTTGTTTAACACACTGTAATAAAAAGGGGAAGATTATTACTGGGTGTTGGCTTTTCTTAGGAAACTCCCTACTTTTTTATAGTGTAGATTTTAAGATGGAGGGAAATTTCAACTTCCAACTTAGAATGCGGATATTACCCAACTTGTATTTGTTGGATGAGCAGATTTAAGTGCATAGCATACAGGTAATAGTCAGTGATTATGATGCTTCACCATCTAAGGGACAAAGTGATTAGTAAAATCCACTTTTGAAATTATTTCACTGATTAAATAGGACAAGGAGTTACTTTTGAGAGATTACTCAATAAATCCATACAATATAACATTGCTGTGACCAGTATGGTTCAGTTACAGCTGCACACATACATTTACACCAATAGCTAATAATTAAGTAATAGGTTACACAGTGCCCTATTATGTAATAGGAAGCTGTCACAGCTGAATCAATGTTGTAGGCATTTATAGTGGCTTCAGTTGTTGCTTAATGGAACCTAAGCTTGACTCAGATGAGAACTTAGTCATAACCATTCTTTAACTCGTTTGAGTATGGGATAAATTTGCTGTCACTCATGTGAAGCAAAAATGGGAATTAGAAAGATTACCTGCAATTCATTTAGAAACTTTAGACAAGGCCATAAATGGACGTAAGCATAGACTATGGGCGCCTATAAGCATAGACCATGGGTGACATGAGGTGCCACAATAGGTAAGGACAACTGTTTCTAATAACCGTAGGTACGCACGGTTCAGGTAATATACCTGGTTGCAGTATTTGTTAACGTGATATAGATACCACTGGCCAATGCACATGAAATACAAACATGCTTTATCTATATTTGGGCACAAATATGATGGTTTGGTGCAAAGAGGCACAGGCATCACATGTGTATATAAGAACAGATGTCCTGTAAAGAAACAGGGACACAGACCTGGTAGTAAAACATAGCCAAGAGCAGATTGAGGTATGACTACACATTCTGTGCTTACACACACAGTATCAGGTTAAGAAACAAACCTGGATGGTATAAGGTTCGGGATGAAATCAATAGTGCTCAGCCCATTTGTGTGTTTTGGGCATACATTATCAGGTATACTATTGCGCATAGTAGTAGGATATGCGTTGGTTTGGTTTGAACCCAGGCATACATTATGAAAGCATTACTGTGCATAGCTACTTTGAGTAACTTGAAGAGCAAAGAAAGGCACAGAAAGCCATCTATGGCAGCGCCAGATTTTGAATTTGCACATCAGGATCCAGTTAGTGCTAGTCCATCATAATACCCAGTGTTTATATGATGACTGTTGCCAGGACATAGAAAACAGTTTTAGATGATGGGTAAAATAGAACATCATGGTAGAGTGTAACCTACCTGGGGGGGGGGGGGGGTCTTTAAATTGACCCCCTGTCAGCGTATCCTAATAGGTTGACAACTTGGTAGCTACTAACTCAACTTGAGGCATGGCCAGATGACATGTTTGTTTATTTGTTTGTTGTTGTTTTATGTCCTAGCAACATCTAAGGTCATATCAGGATGGGTACCGACTTGTGACAGTAGGCACTCATGGCGATTTTATAGTGCTGCCCCACTGGGAAATCAGGCCGCCAGTACCATGACCCGATAACCCACACAGTCACATTATCCTGACATCGAGCTAACCAGCCCTTGCCCTATCCTAATAATGCCGAGCACCAGGCTAGGAAGTGACAAGTATCAATTTTTAAGTCATTGGTTTGACCCGACCGGGAACCGAACTCGCGAACTCCCGATCTACCGCACGCGAGCCCTGTGCTCTACCGATTCGGCCACTGTGCCCGGTGCCAGATGACATAGAATAGGATTTACCTCCAGTTGGGGTGAGTCAGCAAGGCAAAGCCTTGGTGGTTTTGAGGAAACTAGCCTTTTCACGATATGGTTTTATAAATTCGTAGAATGACTACTCTGATAAAAATGTATGTATCCATATACATTCACAGGAAATACGAAAACAGTATATTAAAATATACCGGGGTTTTTAAATGCTACATATCTACCTAGCCCTATTCCAGGGAATTGGGGTCTAAATAAAAACAATTCTACTCAGTACAAGTAGAGATAAATGTCTTAGCATTCACAAAGACATCACTATGAAGGGTTCAGGAAAGATAACTTGGCTGTGAGCCCATTAGAGAACAACTATGTTCAAAAGAAGTAATTGAACTCAGAATTCAATCATATTAAGAAATCAAACAATACTAAGATGAAACCGAAATTATGATTATATAAACATCTCCCTGTGTTATAATTAGCCAGGAGGCTAGAGGATGAGGTGAAATAGAATAATTATGTGAGACTTACCTGGGTATAGTTGACACATAATTGCTGTTTTACCGAGTCCTATAGCCTTGGCTTGTTGTAATACAGTTCCCATGCACCCTAACCCATGGTGAATGTAAGGAACTTTGGTGTGCTGAAGGGAGGAAAACAAGAAAACAGAGAAAAAAGGGAATAATAATAATTTAGAACATAATTCCGGTAATTAGTAAGTAAAAGATTGAATCAAGTGGAAGCGCTACCTCTCCCTGTACTACAACAAGCCGGTAAAACAGCAATTATGTGTCAACTATACCCAGGGAAGTCTCACATAATTATTATATATATATATGTACAGATATACATACATATATACTGGGCGCGGTCGCCGAATCGGTAGAGCGCGAGCCTCGCATGCAGGAGATCGGGAGTTTGGTTCCCGGTCAAGTCAAACCAATGACTTATAAAATTTATACTTGTCGCTTCCTCCTAGCTTGGCGCTAATAGGATATATATAGGGCAAGGACTGGTTAGCTCAGTGTCAGGATAATGTAAGTGAGTGGGATATGTGGTCATGGTGCTGGTGGCCTGATTTCCGAGTGTTTCAGCACTATAAAGTCACCATGAGTGTGCACTGTCACAAGTCGGTACCCGTCTTAATGACCTTAGATGTTGCCAGGATGTAAAACTCCAAGAATCAACCAACTACATATATATATGTGCATGCATACACAATATTAGGTGGATATAATATTAATGGGAATAAGCACAGTTAGATGGGCGTGGCAATTGCTAAAGACTCAGCCATATGGAGCATTGAATGAAGACATGTTCTACCCACACCCACACATGCTTATTCACTGCTCATCGCTGTTGATCTCTACAACACCGGTTTGAATAGAAAATAGGTCAAGTGGATTAATGGCTAATAAGAGGGCTTATTCATGGGAGATCACGCCTGCTAACTGCGGGTGACATGCAATCTGATTGGTCATGAATTATATTTCTGTATGAATTATGTGCATTAATTCTGGTAAATTTGCCAAATGTTCAACACATTTAATTCACACAGATCAGTTTTCTTCAGGTTCACGTCGCGAATCAGAATGCAAGTTATGCAGATCGATATATACAGCAGTAAAAGAGTGAAAATGATGTGAAAGAAAATTGAGCTAATTTAAAGGTATAATATTAATAAACAAAATTGCTACACGAAGTGAATATCGGCAAATCTTGTTCCAAACGGATAATAATTTAGAAAAAAAAGATGAAAGACAGATGTTGCTTGATTCATAGAAGCAGAAGTAAAGCATGGCAGGACTAAATGCAGAGAGATGTGCATACAGCTAGAGAAACTTTCAGGAAGACATATAAACCTGGATATCTCATTTTTTTAAATGACACTATAACAGTCTTAATTCACTGTGGTCTTAACTAAAGCCGTGTTTACACGGGCGAGTTAAAACGCCTCAAATAATGCGCCTTGCCTAGTTCGCCTTACATTCGCCGTGTAAACGCGACTCTGAGGCAGATTAGGGCTGAATCGATTCATATTATTCGCTTTATATAAACCGCCTCGCGAGGTAGTTTATATGAAGCGAACTAGCTTAAGCACCTCACACGCATGCGTAGTCGATACCTTAGTTTGTTGACTTTCCGGTTGATCAAAAGCGCATATTATATAATTTGGTCTATGAAACTGCTAGCTGTGCACAGATATTTTTTTCATGATTTATTTTAAGGTTTTCACTGCCCAGCAGAAGTTTTGACCGTTCCAAAACAATATGATTCAGTCCATACATATCTTGGTCGAACCCACGCTCTCATGGCGACGTCGACTAACCGAAACTGGCGCTGGTTAGTCTGGACTTGCTCATGCGCAGATATTGATTTCCGCCTTAAACCGCTCCGTGTGTAAACACGCCGCTATTTCGCTTCATATAAATCGCTTTGTCTAATTCGCTTTACAATTGCCCGTGTAAACACGGCTTATGTCTTCATTGGGAGTAGGAATTGAGACATAAGTTATAGTCTTGTAACTGAATGTTTAGTATTTTTGTTTTTGATGTTACATTTCTTGATTAAAATTGCATAGTCCAATGCTTTTCAGTCTCTTCCAGATTTATTCAATACATATATATATCCGGATTATGTTGAGCATTATAATCTACTATAGAGCGTAGTAATTTTTATTTTAGAAGATTAACTTTAGAGATCTACTTGAAGTTAGAATATGTTAAATTAATTTGATGTCCGAAAACAGAACGCAGGGCATCATCATGTAGCCGACAGAGTGCCAAATTCTAATGAATTGTCTTATGCTAGGTACACACCTACCATTTTTCCGCACCCACCTACCGTATATGATCTAAAACTGCCCAAAAGTTGTGAGGTGTCCGCTCCCCTAGCAGACCTACCGATTGCGATTCGCGACTTAAAACTCAGTTTTAGGGCTAAAACTGCTTCCTTACGATTGCGATTCGCGATTCGAAAAATGAATGGGCCCGTTTTCAGTTTTAAGCGGGTCGGGTCGGGTCGCGAGTTTTAGTGCGTGAATCGTATACGGTAGGTGTGTACCTAGCATTAGTATTTCTTCTCGCTACCAATGAATATTTACTGAATGTGCCAGTGTCTAAGTTGGACATGTAAGGTAAAGTCCATCTAAGTAATTTTTCTTTGAAAATTGAAGCTTTCCTCAGATTGTTCAGCTTTAAACAAGGGAAATTTAATCTCCGGATGCGGTCTTCCTCATTCCACTGGTTCTTGTCCTATCCAAGTAACGCCGACTACCACTACCAGGCTGGATAGCTACAAGAATAGCTTTTGAAAGCCATGGTTTAGCATAACTGGGGTTCGAACCCACGATTTGCAAGCGAGGGTTTAGCTCATTCGGCCACTCCGCCAAGCAAATGGATGCGTTGCTTTAATAAACTTTATACATATATATTATATATATCATATATATATATATATTATATTAAAGATAATCATGGCTGGTGAGTTATGCGTGCGTCTACACACATGTACGCGTATCTGGAATTGTATATATATATATCGATCTACCTTTTGTTAGTTTTCTTTAAGTGTTTTTAGTTGTTAATGCTGTTAATGAATTTGTTCGTCTATATGTTAATCTAGTCTTCCAGAACTGATTTTTTATTTCTGGACATTTCTCCTATATATATATATATATATATATATATATATATATATATATATATAATGTGGTGTATAACGTATTATGCGAGTATAAAAATACGAAGGGAATTTCCTATTATTCTATATTATTATTATTACTTCATACTATTGTTATTCTCCATAAGACTATGCACTAGATAAACGTATAACGCATTATGCAAGTATAAAACGCATTATGCAAGTATAAAATTACAGAAGGAAATTGTTTCTAATTATTGATATTACTGATATTTTTATATTACCGATTGTTATACCCGTAAGACGCAGCCCTTGACAGGTGGCACCACCTGTGGCCCACCTCGTCTCCAACGGGTATCGACAAGTGTCAGTCGCACCGGAGGATTTTTTTTTACATATCCATATATAAATTACATAAGTAATCTACATTCACCTGATGCTAATGGGCTGCAAGACAATAATGTCAAGTTTGTTGCGTTTTCACTCGTTATGTACATATATGTCATGTACATATATGTGTATGTGTATATAATTGACTCTAACATCTAACTATTTATGGGTTCTGTATTAGATATTAGACTCAAATGCAATGTCTGTATACATACGGAGGCCCTACATACATAAAATATACATACATTTTACCTCGGTAAACAGCCTCAGGCTAGCCTCAGGCTAGGGAGAGGTAAGCACGTCCGGTACCAGCAATTAGCATATACAACTCACGACTGGATAACGTGTCGTTGGGTTGCTCCGGCAAAATTAGTCTACATACAAGCAAATACGCAGTAAGTATAATAAAAACTGTGGTTAGCTTAATTATGATGCATTAGAGCATCAATATGGAAAGTTTAGACTTTCGTTGGTCCAATTTGGACGAGTTATTTGGTTATAAACAACCAAGGATAGAACACTCGAGTGGGTTTCTCGAAGGAACCAAACCGGTCATTAGCGGTTCTGTCAACACCCGGGTCACCGTGTGACTATGGGTAGAGATGTGGGTTTCGCCCTATCTCATGTGGAAATTCTCTCGTACTCTAATAGAGAGTAATGTTGGAGATGCTCCTGGGTTTCTAGACAAAACTTTTTCAGGCGTTTCTCCGAGTTTCGTAGCATTTTCTCCAACTTGTTGACGTAGTAGTCACAGGTGGGAGAAGTGTGCGGAACAGAGGGATGGGCGGGCCGATACACTGGTCCCGACCCCGCGTAAGGTTTGGGCTTGACCCACAACCCACGCACAAATTTAGCTTATTACGCCTGTGTTATAACGGTATAAACACGTTCTCTAACACCAATAGATGTCCAAATGAGTTTGAAACAACCATATTGTGACATATATATATACCGGGACTGACCAAAAATCTTTGTTTCAGCTCCCGATGGCCACGAAGCGGAGTAAGCGCGGTGCAGCAGCAGCCGAGGGGCGTGTTCCGAGTGGAGTGGACGAGGAGTACGACTCCTCACCTGTGTTGTCGGCAGGGCCGTCGACACAGCCCCGGGCGCATATCCTCTCCGACCCGGACGAGGACGCAGTGCCTGATGTGCCTGCGCCTCCAGATTGGGAGGCTCGCTTTGCACGGTTGGAAAGCCACATCTTGACTTCCAAATCGCCCGTGTCTCGGAAGCGGCGTAGGCCGAGTGTCCAAGAGGATTCGTATGAGGATTTCTTGGACACAGACTCAGCGGTGGAGCTTAAGGCTCCTCCTCCTCCTTCTCCTAAACGGAGGAAGAAGAAGAAACAGGTGATTTCTTCGGGTGATGAATTCACCAAGGAGCGGGCAGAGACTGGTTTTCGCAAAAAGCGGAAGACTAAGTCCAAAAAGAAGAAGAGGAAGAGGAAATATTCTTCTTCTGATTCGTCCACTGAGTCTACTTCTACGGAATCAGACTCAGACACCATATATGAAGGGGTCTATGCGGACATTGGCACTAAAGTGGCTAAGAAGGTGGAGAAGCCAAAGGCTAAGCGGGTTAAAACCACTACGCTTATGCGCGAGACCGTGAATGGTCATTTTCGCACGTTCAAACCGGCGGAGGTTATCTCCAAGTTAGGAGATGAGTTAACAGGCATAAAGGGTGTTCCCAACTCCATCATTAAAGAAATGGATCGGGATGTCAATATGACGGATGACCGTAAGAAGTTTGAGGATGTGTTGCACACAGTGCATAAGGCAGTGTTGGCTACCCTAACAGCTATTGTTCCTGTGGCTAATAGGATGCAGAGTGAAAATAAGTTCTCGTCTTTGGCTAAGACAATGGACAAAGGCATTGCAGTGTTAGCGGCGGCAGGTAATTACCTGTCGTATCGAAGATATGAAAATGTCTTCAAGTCAGTTTGCACAGATGCTGGCAAGGAAGTGGCTCGCTCTAAGAAGGTTACCGATAATGAGGGGAAGGAGTTTACGCTTTATCTTGCTCCAGAGCCGATTAAAGGGAAACCCTTAGATAACACCAAGATGTTTGGCGGTCAACTACAATACCTCTATAAAGAGGTAGAGACTGCAGCCAAGAGTGGCAAAAACATGGATGGCAAGAAGAAACAGGAAGTTCCTCGTTTCAAAAAGTCACGAGGGGATTTTCGTCCACGACGGTTCACCAGAGGAACCAGACCGAGTTCAAACTTCGGTCAAGGGTTTCGGGGCCGGGGCGCTCGCCCAGGCTGGACCGACAACACCGCACGGCCAATAGGCCGAGGGGTCAACTCGTCGAGACCTTTCCCCAGGGGCGGGTCCAAGTAGAGGTCCAAACACAAACTTTACAAGTCCCTGCAGCCTCTAAAAACACACAAACTGTAAGCAACTTTGTGGCTGGTAATATTAGTAATCATATTTCTGAGTGGCACAAAATTACTAGTGACCAAGAAATTTTAAAAATAGTTAGGGGTGTTCACATTCCCTTTACACAAATTCCTGTACAAAGTATAATACCTTTTCCATATAACATTCAACCAGTTGAACGAGACGCACTAACTAAACAGGTACATAAATTCTTTGAGAAAGGAATTATACAAAAAGTGACACACTGTTCAGGACAGTTTATTTCAAACATTTTCTCGAGACCGAAGCCTAATGGTGATGTTCGAATGATCCTGGATTTAACAATCCTTAATAAAAGGGTGGAATATCGACATTTTAAAATGTTCTCTCTAGATACGGCACGAGATCTGATTACACCAGATGCGTGGATGGCTAGTGTTGATTTACAAGATGCATATTATACGCTTCCCATAATGGAACAATACCGAAAATTTCTTCGATTTATTTGGGATAACCAACTCTATGAGTTTACCTGCATGCCGAATGGCTTAGCTTGTGCGCCTCGTTTATTTACTAAATTGCTTAAACCTGTTTTCTCGGTAATGGCGAGGAAGGGTCACATAATGTTTCCATACATAGATGATTCTTTTATTATAGCATCAACACAAATTGGTTGTGTGAATGCAGTTTTGGATTTATGTGCATTACTCACTAAATTGGGGTTTTATGTACATCGACAAAAGTCAGTGTTTAAACCAACAAAACAACTCAAATGTTTAGGGTTTATTCTGGATACACAGTCCCTTACAGTGTCGATAACAGAACAAAAACTAATTAAGTTTATGACTACAGCGACTCAGCTTATTAAGTTATCAAAGCCAAAAATTAGACAGGTTGCTGTTCTTATTGGCATAATGACATCATATGCACCTGCTGTGTTATATGGGAAGGCCCATATTAAGTCGCTAGAAATAGATAAAAATTTAGCGTTAACACAAACTAAAGGCAATTTTGAGCGAAAGATGTTTATTTCGCAAGAAGGGTTACAGGATATTGGATGGTGGATGCAACATATAGCAAGTTCACCAAATCCAATCCGCATGGCGGAACCTAATACAGTAATTACTACTGATGCTTCGTTAGAAGGTTGGGGAGCTCATCGAGATGGGGTCACAACAGGAGGTAGATGGCTTGATGATGAAAAATCAGACTATATTAATGCACTAGAATTGCGTGCTATTTATCTGGGCTTACGTAGTTTAGTAAAGATAAATAAATCACAGGTTAGAATACTAACTGATAATACTACTGCCATGGCATATATTCGTAACATGGGTGGAACCAAATCAAAGTCTTGCAATCAGTTATCTAAACTGATTTGGAACTGGGCACAGGCTCAACAAGTCTGGCTGACTGTAGCGCATATTCCAGGGTCACAAAATACACTTGCAGATTATAAAAGTAGAAATTTCCATGACCATTTAGAGTGGTCTCTCTCTACACATTTGTTTAACTTCGTTTGTGAAAAATGGGGTACACCTGAAGTTGACTTATTTGCATCACGAAATAATAACAAGTTACCCTGTTATGTTTCTTGGCATCCTGAACCGGATGCTTGGAAAGTAGATGCGTTTGCTATTACCTGGGAAAATAATTATTTTTATATTTTCCCACCATTTAGCATTATCAGCCGAGTAGTGAGAAAAATCGGCTTGGAAGGGACACATGCGATACTGGTGGTGCCCGATTGGGACACGCAACCTTGGCTGCCAGCAGTTTCACAACTGGCAAAAGATCATATACGATTCCCAAGAAAACTCGGGAATCTGACGCACCACGGACCGCTAGTGGTTCACGGCGACGTGTCAACGACGCCCCTATTGGCATTCCTTTTCTAAGGAAGCAGCTACAGCAATTTGGATTGGACAGAATTACTGAGGATAGGATAGTATCGGATGCCTGGAGGCCAGGAACTGTCAAAATGTATACAACCTATTTAAAGAAATGGGGTGTACATTGTTTGTTAATGAAAGTTAAGCCAACAAATCCAAAGATTTCACAAGTAGCTCGGTTTCTTCGTTCTCTAGAGGATGAAGGACTTTCCTTTGGATCGATTAATGCGGCGAGGTGTGCGTTATCAATTATATTACCTAGAATTGATGGCGAAACAGTTGGAAAACATTATGTTATTTGTTATTTACTTCGTTCAATTTATCAAAGGAATCCTCCAAAACCAAAGTATAGTCGGTTTTGGGATGTTTCTATAGTATTTAAGTTGTTTCAGGCTTGGCCTCACAACTCGTGGTTAGATATAAAACAGTTAGGTTTTAAGGTCGCGGTCCTGTTATTGTTAGTAACCGGACACAGAGGACAGACGATTGTTGCTTTATCCTTAACTGGATTAGAAATAGACAAGCAACAAGCTACGTTTGATTTAGAAAAATTGCTTAAATCGAACACGTTAGGTGACCCTTTATCAACGGTTCACTTAGACTGTTTTCCGAATGATCGGAAATTATGTGTTGTGTCGGCCATACGGGCTTATATATACAAGACAAAGGATTTACGTGCATCACAACAACTATTAGTGAGCTTTATAAAGCCACATAAGGCGATTTCACGAGACACACTTGCCAGATGGACAATTACGGTGTTGAAATTGGCTGGAGTGGATACGAGTAAATACTCTTCCCACTCAACTAGAGGAGCCATGGTCTCCAAGGCACGGGTGCTTGGTATTTCTGTGAAAAGAATACTAGCGCATGCAGGCTGGAAGACGGCTAAGTCGTTTGCAAAACATTATAATAAACGACTAGAAAAGCCTACCGGCGTTGCAAAGCGTCTTCTCGCCAACTAACAAGAATAGGTGAGAACAAAAATTTAGAATGTTATAATAATAAGAAAGAATGATATTAAGGATAAAAATGAATTATGTAAAGGTCTCCCTAGCCTGAGGCTAGCCTGAGGCTGTTTACCGAGGTAAAATAGTATAGTTATACGAGTCTTACCTTGGTACAGATGATGGATAACTGTTGTTTTACCGAGGTATAAGCCTCGGATAGATGTGGGCTAGGGCCCTCCCGCCACACCCTGCCACATCTATTCCGTTGGTGTACCTTTTCGGTAAAGTAATAGTATCCATTGTTTGAAAGTCATTTTTATCCTCAATAAGTAGGTTAAGATTGCTGGTACCGGACGTGCTTACCTCTCCCTAGCCCACATCTATCCGAGGCTTATACCTCGGTAAAACAACAGTTATCCATCATCTGTACCAAGGTAAGACTCGTATAACTATACTATATATATATACATATTTATATTATATTATATTGTGTATGCATGCATGATGCATCATATATGCATATATACATACAATATATATATGCACATACATACATACGTGGTACATACATACATACATACACACATACATAATACATCATCATGCTGTCGGTCGCGATGCGACAAAGACTGCTTTCATTACTTGACTGCCGCTCTCCATTTAGCTCTCTGCTGTGAGAGTTGTGTCCATGAGTCGGTCTTAATGTCTCTCAGCTTCAGGTTTCTCTTGATGGTATCTTTGAACCGGTGACGGGGGCGCCCTCTCTTTCTGTAGCCAGAAGACAGTTGAGAATAGAGGATCTGCTTTGGTAGCCTGTCTGATGACATCCTCATGAGGTGTCCAGTCCACCGGAGATTCTTTTTGATCAGAAGATCTTCCATAGAGGGCAGCCCCATCCGTTCGAGAATTTCCTTATTCGTCACTTTGTCCTTCCAGGTTAGCCTCATGATTGAACGCAGATGTCGCATCTGAAGGCATGCAGCTTTTTCACCTGCTGTCCTGTACGCTGTTCCAGGCCGTCGGCTCCGTATAGTAGGGTGATAGCACGATTGCGCGTTAGATCTTATACCTTTGGACCGAATGGACACATGGTTGGTTGTTCAGAGTATCTGGCGTAGTTGTGTCCGAAGATGCAGTAGCCTTGGCCATCCTCCTCCTCGGGGGGGGTGGGGGGGGGGTAGCATCAATGCGTCCATCACTTGATATAGTGCTTCCGAGATAGGTGAATTCTGGAACAGAGTTCAGCTTGTTTCCGTCAACCATGATCTCCTCCTCTCGGGTTCTTGTAGAGTTTGGGTTGGTACAGCACCTCCGTCTTCTTGATGTTAATTTTCAGGCCAAACTTCTTTGATGCATCGGAGAAAGCGTCCACTATTTTCTGGGTCTCTTCAGCAGAGTGGGCAACCAGTGCACTGTCATCTGCGAATAGTAGCTCTCTCACCAGTATCTGAGTAGTCTTGGTCTTCGCTCTGAAGTGTGCGACATTGAATAGGTCAGCGCTCTGTCTGGACTGTATATAGATGCCATCCCCCATGTCTCGGAAAGCCTCGTCTAGCATTGCTGATAGGAATATGGAGTAAAGCGTGGGGGCCTGTACACAACCTTGCTTGACCCCATTGGTAACCCCGAACTATTCCGAGACTTCCCCTCC
>CM059191.1:13148085-13244611 GCA_030323885.1 Branchipolynoe longqiensis
TATACTAACCAATGTCAGATTGCAATCGATATTTTGAGAGACTATTTGCAATCATTATTTTGAGAGATCATTGACAGGATTGCGAGTTTAGATAAATATTTTTTTTAAATATTATTAATATGTGTATATATATTAGAATAGCGTCTATGAAGACAGGTTTGTATTCATATGGAAATGAAGATAATATATGCCTCTTATCAAATGGACAGTTTCCTAGTAATAGCAAAGCGAAGATCATGTGTCCCCTTTTGTTGTATTTATATACTTAATAAAGGGGGGTTTGTTAATCGAATTTAATTATGCGAATTATTTCTTTGAGCACTTTGTGCAATTGCGTCATATATATATATAATGCATGTAGAATGAATTTATTAAATAAGTAAGACGATTTAGGTACATTTCTATCAAACCATATACAGCCTATGGAAAGGTGTGTGTAGTTAGTAGACCATAGTCCTAACACCACATACTATACAAGTTAACAGTGCGCATACCTATTCACTATGCAACTGAGAGTTATTTTCCTACTACAACTGTTCAATATTCATTGGCAAGGACCGGACCTTCCAACAAACAAAAGAAATCTAATATTTACCAATGAAAAAGGCTGCATATATATTTGATTAGATTGCGAGAAAGACCGAGCGAAATTTCATAATTATACTTTTTCTCATTGGTATCAGTATTTTCTAATATGGCGCACATGGATGATTATATACAATGGTTATTTATACTTGTGTCCTGTTACATAGATTTCAAACCTCCTAGCCTCCTGTCACGCACACAGTGCAACATGTATCGGTCGTCAACAGGTGTACACTGCTTGTCTCTTGTGTGTCTGCCACCTCGGTTAAATTATACCTCAGTAATAAGATTGGAGGTATTGGAAAGAACACATTCTGGATTTTGAATCCTGAAATATTGCAACCTAATACCCCAGTCACACTACTGCTTGCAACTACTTTGCGACCATACACAAAAAGAGGTGGTCGCAAAATAGTCCTCAGTGGTCGCCGATCTTCGATCTCCGCAAGAAGGTTGCAGTTACTGCACTAAAATCCTTGTGATCAAAATGGTAACCCACAGGTCGGTGGCCTTTGCTTTGGTCGCAAGGTCGCAAGGAGGTGGTTCTTTGGTCCAAAGTGATCGCAAAGTGGTCGCAAGCCATAGTGTGACTGAGGCATTAGGGTCAGAATGAATGGCGCACATTTGGATTTGAATCTCAAGCATGCCCTTGATGGCAAGCCTAATGTGGTTGGTTATGATGGGTTTTATTCACACGTGACTAAGTGTGAGCGAAAATGAGGCTAGTACCATGTTCACTCATTGTTTGTTTACAACATAACTGTACTACTGTAATAGGAGAAATTGCAAGTAGATGTAGCACGCAGCCTCCCTCCCCCGACACACACAATGTCAGGGGTGGAGAGGGTGTGACCCCTAATCGGAACAGCGCTCCTCCCAGGAGACACCCATATTGACTGTGTATGTGTGTGTGTGGGGGGGGGGGGGGGGTAACTGAGAAGAGCTACTTGGACTCCCGTGTGATACCTGGGTTTACCATCATCATAATGTTTTGATAAAAGTGTTGGGTGGTTATCTACTCAATTCCAGGCATGCACAGGTGTCAACCGCCAAACTTGTATCTAATGTAAATTCACTGTCATTAAAGCTGCATAGTCCGATGTAGCATCAGATTTTCAAAACCAAGACGATTATCTAAATTTGATTTTACATGTCTAATTTAGATACTTGTGCACTTATTAAGCATGTTTTGCTAAATAGAAGGGAATACTAAGTCAATTTAAAAAAAAATTAAAATCTGTTATTATGGGATCAGTGCTTTTACAAGTATGCCTAACTTAATTTGACATGTTTACACTTCGAATATCTCCCAGGTTAGTCATTTAAAATCAAAGCTACTTCAAACTAAATGTAAGATAGATTATAACAATCAATTTAATATATTTATCTCAGAAAATGACAGAAACTCAACACCATCGGACTCTGGAACATTAAGTAAACCAATAGTTTTATCAACTTGATCACACTTCAAACAAATGGTTACCTAATATTTAATGGTACCACTCTAAAGGGAAAAAAGAGATGGTAATAAATTAGATGGCTGGTTGAGTAGAGAACTGGCTTCATGTGCGGGAGGTCGGCGGTTCAATCCCCGGCCGAGTCAAACCATAGACTTATCCAAATTGGTACTTGTTGTTGTTAGTGTTACATTGGTTGACCCCTCAGCATTACGAGGATTTGGAAG
Source organism: Branchipolynoe longqiensis (assembly GCA_030323885.1). Lineage (NCBI taxonomy): Eukaryota > Metazoa > Annelida > Polychaeta > Phyllodocida > Polynoidae > Branchipolynoe > Branchipolynoe longqiensis. Next base: position 13,150,355 of record CM059191.1, read on the forward strand.
GGAGCAGTGGAATGAAAAAAGAGACCATTTGTCCTCGATTGAAATTTCCTTTCAACAAACTCAAATATAAAAAGGAGCAATTGGTTCAAATATGAGCAATTGGTTCAAATATGTTTTGGTTGTACAAGTCCTATTGTCAATGTCAAGAACCATCTTTCTGTGAATAAGGTCTAAATATATTGACTCAGCGCATAAAGAAAACGTGCCACAACAAATACCAAACAATTTAAAATTCATTATTCATTTTTTTAATTTAGTATTTAACATCAAAACACAAGGAAGATACAATGTTAAAGGAAGTACATAATTGTTAGTTTGTATTTAAAATCAAAACACAAGGAAGATGTAAATTTTTTGACACAAAGGAACTAAAGGGTTAAAGAATTGTTGAACAGTCACCACTTTTGCAGAATGTGCTCACGGGAGAGTGGGGGAGGGGGAGGCAGTCCCCCCCCCCCTTTCTCCCCTCTAGCTACACCACTGTCAATCATGGTATGTCTCAAATAGGTGATTATAATTCCAGTCATGTATAAGCCTAATTATAGCATGCATGCACATATACTTATTTATAATAACAGCCATGCAATACCCAATGATATAGCATGATTTTATTCCAAGTGATGCGCAAACCCAAAACACAGTTGTTTTTAATTCCACACACACCAGAGCAGACAGTGGTTGTGAGCTCCTATAGCCCAAACATGTGTGTTCGCGTCTGTAAACAAAATACACACCACGCGTTACTGTTTGTGTGTTGTCAACAGTTTCCTCATGACAGGAAACTAAACCTTCCTTGTTCGCACAAAATGATGGTTTTTTTCCTCTAGAAGAAAATATCATCACATGAACTGTGAAGCCATTTATCTTTCAACCCCTGTTGAGCTTAAGCTTTAACCACAACTCACAGATACCTTGCTGTTACTTCTTTATATTTATATACACACATATATAAATATATAGATATATGTACATCCACATGTGTATGTCTACATGTATTTATATTATGTATATATCACTTATATATAATATACTATTACTCGTATATAAGTATGATATTAACTCTCCAAGGTGGCAGTTATTTGACAATAATGGTGTACATAGTACTATGTATGTGCAAATGGCGTGGTGTTTGGAATATTACGATGTTTGCCTAATTGTTTTATGTCTAGTATAGAATGTTGACAGTAAGCGGATATGAATTTACATTCTGTGGTAATGTTGATGATCTGTATTAATATTGCTAGTATATAAAGAGAAGAAGGATATATTTCCATTAGTGTCGCATACCTTACGATGGACACTCAAAGTGTCGATATTTTAACCATGAGAAGGTCTGAGGTGTCCTCATCATATGTGTGCTCCAAGTTACACTGATCCCTTATGGTGCTGTCACACTATGACGTTTCCCCCGGCGCGGGGCTAGGCCAGGGCTAGAGACAGGTCTAACTTTTCGGCATTGTGGGAGAAAGTTTGACGGGTTGCAGCGTGTTGGTAGTGTGTTGGTGGCGTGTTATTGGCATGTTAGTAGCGTATCATGGGCATGATGGTACCCGTTGGAGCGCGTCGGTCTGCGCCGAAAGTTTTGCGCAAGCACAAAACGATCGGCATGACCCAACGTGCTCCAACGGGCGCCGACGTGTCAGTACACACGTTGCTATCACTCAACGTGTACCGACATGTACCGATGTGTACCGACACGCCCGTAACGCGCCGATAACGTGTCCTGACGTGTACCGATGTTCCGCCCAAAAACCCAACACGTCGGCACGCGTCGACCCGCGTTGGGCCGAAACGTCGTAGTGTGACAGCACCATTAGAAAGGACTGTAGCTGTGACCCAGCACGTCGGGTCTCAGCTCCAGCGTACAAATTATATACCGGAAGTTGGGGATGCCCCCCCCCCCTTCCAGTCCTATCTTTCACTATATACCCTACACTCTAAAGCTGCATAGTCCCATGAAAGCATAAACTATTTAAACCCAAACTAATTATCTAGATTTTATTCTATATATCTAACTTAGATACTGATGCACTTATTAAGCATGTGTTGCCACATAGAAGGGAACACTGAGTCAATTTAATTAAATCTGTTAATGCAAAGTTAGCGTTTTGGCGTGCTTGCTAAAATTATTTGTTATGTTTGTACTTTGAATATCTAAAAAAAAAAAAGCCATTTTAAATAGAAGTTACTTAAAACTAAAATAATGGAGATTATAACTATCACCCTAATACATTGATCTCAGAAAATGACAGAAATTCAAAGCCATCGGACCATGCAATATTTAAACTCACTTTGCAACTATAACCAACCATATGACTCCTGATGATCAAACTTGGTATGGTTCATGCCATGATTTGTTGTTCTAATTGTTGTGAAATTGTCCTAACAAATATTTTACACTAGATAAATTACCACTGGTGTATGTGTAATCACCACCTCTCCGACCTTCTGTCATGTAAAGGCCCTGTCACATTACGGTATATGGCGGGAGCGTATTGAAAACCTACCTCGAAAATGGGAAAAAACTGTGCGGGACGACGTATCGTGACCTTTGGTGACCTCTTGGGTGTTTTTGAGCGTATGCGTAACCTATGAGGAGCGTATGAGAGCGTAGTGTGACATTTTTTGACGGTTTTAATTGGCATGTGGAGCGTATGAGGAGCGTATGCGAAGCGTATGCGAGACCTATGTTATCTCTCCTCGGTCTGCCACCTGGTGGCTCCTGGGTATATAGTGCGTCGCCTTTATATACCGAGACCATAGGTCGGGGATACGCCGCCATACGCTACTTATACGCTTTGCATACGCTCCCATACGCAACTCGTAGGTTCTGCGTAAGCTTCATACATCAGAGATACGCCTGTGACGCAAGTTGAGCATATGAGTAGCGTACGCCAGCGTACCCTAGCATACGCTGGCATACCCCTAGCATACGAGGAACGTATGCCGGCATATGAGTAGCATATGAACTATACGCTCCCATAGGTCGAGATTTTTTTAGCATGCACAAACAAATTTGGATGGCCGGATGGGAGAAAGCGTATGGCGGCATACAATGGCGTAAGCCGGCATATGCGTAGTGTTAGCATAGCGTATGCGTAGCATATGGCGGCGTATGCCGACGTATATGACGTAACGCGCCTACGCCTACCTAATGTGACAGCCCCTTAAGCTGTAGCTATGACCCGTCATGCTGGGTCGCAACTACAGTCCTTTCTGAAGGACCAGCCGAACTCGGAACACAGGTAATTATTATGTGGTGGAATGCTTTCATAATGCGTGGAAAGATGATGGGCAGATAAGTATATGACCAAATGATTGTATATAGCGCCATGCTTCTGCCGATAGTAAGCCTTGTGGAAAGCATAGCCTCGTTATGGTAAATCTTTACATAACCAGTGATAACCACACAAATAAATGCAGAGCCCAGACTCAGTCAACATTATTAACATGGTCTCCACACCTAGTATATATAACCTCGAATTCCACTCTAATGAATTAGATGTACTATGTAATTTGTTATCACTGGTTTACCATTGACATTGCTGGGTCGTGAACACATTAATCGCATGTGTGGCAAACATTCCTAATGACTGCACTCAGCTCATCGTGATATGTGACGTCATCGTGGGGCAAGCAAGACTCAGTCAATCCATATCACCTCAATATCACCAACCACACTACAGCTCTGCGCATGTGCTGTACTACACGCATTCCAAGAAATAAAAGTTGTTTCACATTCTATCTCCGTTTCCATTGACTTAACACAATTTGAGTGAGCAAGTGACAGTTTCGAGCCAATGGTGACGGTTAGGCCGGAGGTGGCACCACCGGTCACCCATAAAGTAGTACACGGCATATACAGTCGTATGATAATATAGGGAACATCCCTTGCACTCCTTTATACTTATATAATTATTTATACATCACATATGTGATGCGTAACGTATTATGCGAGTATAAAGGCACAGAAGCGAATTATTTGTTATATATGTATTTATTATTCTGTAGTATGCCTCCTAGAGTGTACCCACGTGATTGGTGGCACTGCCACCAGGCTTCCTCGGCACTAACGGACGCGCCACACTGTCAGTCGCACCAGAGGATCTCTATATTATATATATTTGTATATATGTTATATATAGATAATATTAACTGTAAATAAGGCTAATCTCAATTACGCCAAAGTCCACACTATGTAATATTGAGCCTGTCCTACTGACTACTCATTTGACTATTCACATCAGCATAATGAAGTCATTCACGACAAGCCTTATTGCTGGATTTGAAACTATGGATAGCCTATAACATTTTGGCGTTTGCTAAGTCATTATCAGGCCCTCATAACTCCAAGAAGGCAGATTTGCAGAAATATCACGTTTCAGAACTGATGTGACGGATTAATGGTGCTTGCGTGTAGATCGACATGGACTGGTTAGTCATTTTAGAGTTTTTCCCCTAGGATAATAATCTGATTGTGGGACTCGCTGGTGCTGCTACCTAGCGGGTGGCTTATGCATACTATAAAGCATTTCTGTGGGGACATCTGGAGGATGTGCCAAAGTCTATATATATATGTGTGTCTCTGTGTGGAGAGAAAGAGGGTGAGAGAGAAATGTCAAAAAGGAAAGTTTGCTTTATTTAATGACCCCTGTAGAGCACATTGATATTTATCATCAGCTATTGGATGTCAAACATTTGGTCATTCTGACACATTTCTTTAGAGGAAACCTCTGTCGCCACATTGGCTACTCTTTCCGATAAGCAACAAGGGGTGTTTTATAAGCACTTTCCCACAGACAGGACAGCACATAGCACATCCTTTGATGAACCAGTTGTGGACCACTGGTTGGAACGGAAAGCAACCCAAACTGCAAATGGATCCACTGAGCAGAATCGGTAGGATGGCCCACATCTACACATCTGGACAAGCTACCGTCAGAGCTACGTCCCGCTCTAGAGAGAAAGGTAACTGCATTATCTGCAATATGAGTAGATGAGGATCGATTTAGTATTTCTCATGAACTCTGTTATAGGACTAAATTTGTGCTGGCTTCCGTGGTTTATTCCAGTGCCTCCTATTTCATTGGTTATGGGGTCTTCTTACCCACTACCCTTCTGCAAACTGTTTCCAACTTCAATAAGCGAACCATACGTAAATAATAAACAGAAGAGAGATACACATATATACATACATACAAATATTGACGCACCATAACTAACTAGCTAGAGAGAAGCTAACATTAATCAAGGGAAAATTCATACTATTCATGCCGTGGCCATGTTGAAACCAGACCGACGCCAAGTAAGCATCTGCAAGGTGCCGCGGTATGAAAAGTAATGCAAATACTTTTTTTGTCGACCAATACCTGTCGAAATCACTCAAATTTGAGGGTATTCATTTTTGAAACTACCATATTTATCTTTGCATACCTGTTTTCTATCTATTGGCCAATTTTCACAAAGATTGGGTGACCCTTGCATGGTTCTTTTCCCATTCTTTAACTACAATGTTACTGTCAACTTCAAGTCTGCATATTTATGGCGGTATCATGTACCATGCAGCACTGTCAGTGTAGTTATCTGTGTAACACAGTTAAACAACTAGTCTTAGTAATTACAAATTAATAAAAGCTTTAAAAGGGTTCAAATATAGTAGTGTCTTATGGCCATTTCCAATACCGACGCTTACTGAGCATCGTTCTGACGCCTAATTAGGTCGCGCATGAATAGTGTGAATAGGGACATATTAATTAGGACCTGTCAACAGTGAGGATTGACTTGAAGCACAAAAATAACAGAAAGGTAAAGTCTCAAAACGATTGCAAGTGTTGCCATGTGTGGTTATTTTGTTCGTTTTTTTTCTACGTCCAATATCCGATGATAAAAATCCATGTGCTCTAGAGGCATCGTTAAATAAAACAAACTTTCCATGTGTGTTTTTTCAACCCAGTCGTGAATGATAGCCCGTATCCAACTGACCACTCAATGTTCAGGTCCGGTACTCTGTAGTAGTAGAAAACCACGCGAGTCTACCACCTAGACTGACACCGTCTCTAAATATTAGAAGTGTATTGAAACCACCTCACACTATTCAGTGATTAACACGTCTAGTAGTGTATTATGTCAAATGCAGCCAGGGACCTACCGAAGTAATCAACAATGCTTACATTCTCACTAGGATAAATATCTAAGACAGATATATTTTGTTACGATATAATTGTTACAAACGAATGGCATTACATATTCTTTGTGTTGTAATAAATACCAAAAGGTCCATAGCTGTGTTTACACGGGGAATTGTGAAACGTTCTAGACAAGGTGATTTATATGAAGCGTTTTAGAACCGTGTTTACACGGGGAGTTGGAAAGTGTGTCGGCGCCGGGAACCAGCAGGCGCCTGTAGCCAGAAAGCACTGCTATTTGTTTAGTTTACACACGTCGATTCGACTCCGATGGAGCTGCTACCTTAATATCGCTTGGAATTTAAGGTTAATTTAATTAAATTTCATTATTTGAGTCTGTAATTCTGTTAAATATGATCGCATTCACTAGATTTTGGCGTAATCGGGCCCTAACACTGCCAGGCACCAGCGATTAGTTACTGCTCCCCCCTGTTGCCGGCACGCACTACTATTTTATACTATCGCCGCCCGGGAACAAGCTGAATCGCTCCATCTATACCACCTCCCGAGGTGGTATAGATGAAGCGTTTCATATGAAGCGATTCAGCCCTAAAACGCCACAGAGCCACGTCTACACGGCAAATGTGAGTCGATCTAGGCAAGGTGTTTTATATGTGGCGTTTTAAATCACCCGTGTAAACACGGCTCATAATTACCAGATCCATATCAAGCATGGCTGGGGAACCTGATTAATCCAATAGTCTTCTTGCGAGGTTCGTCGGGGCGGGTGGGGGAGTTCCAATTCCTTATATATTGTAGGCAATTGTAGTGGACTATATTTTTGCCACCAACCCGCCCTCTGTGAGAACTTGTGGTCTGAGTAGGATTTCTGAAGTAATACACTGGATAACACCCAAAACCCTAGTACCCAGCACAAAGGTACACGAGAAACAATAGAAATGTATACCAAATATAATAGCACATTTTAGGAAGGCAGGTTCATTCAGTACCGACTTAATAAATACACTCCTGATGGAAGTTTCTTTCAGCACATGTAGCATCTCCATTTACATCTATAAAGGCCTACATGTAGACTAAGAGGTACTTTAACGGTGAGCCTTTCTTATTTTATTCAGGGTTTTATTAGTTATGATATTTCCTTTACAAGTGCAGAGTATTCAGGGGCGTAGCTCGGCGTACACGCGTAAGCCAAAACGTCCACATCGTTTCGTCAAAAAGAAATTAAATTAAAAAATAATAAAGAGAGAAAGAGAGAGAGAGAGGGGAGGCATGTAGTAGTCCGGAGTGTCGAAAACTCAAGTCTAAAATGTGTAAAATCTGCCAGCTTAAGCTTAAGCAGCCCCTTAAACCCCCTGCCAAAATTAGGAGTACACATCGTTAAAGGTCTAGCTACGCCCCTGGTATGGGTAGGATCCAGGAGTTATAGTTGTAGTTACCTTATTAGTAGTACGGTAAATACTACATGTTTATGGTTAAATAAATCTCAAATCAAATCATTAGCAAATAAGCTTCTGAAGCAAGTTCTTGTTGATACAATTGACATTCTCTGCATTTACGTCCACATAAGTCTAGAACGATTGTGTAATGGTGTATTTCCTCGCTTTCTCTCTCTTTCGGTTAATTCCATAATTTTGTGTACAGAGTTATTTTACTATTTGTCACAGAACTATATTCTGGTAATTTCCTAATGCACTAGTGCCGTTCAGTCGAGCAGGAAGAACATTTGCATGTGTCTGCAATAAAAGAATCGACTAATATATGGGTACAGATGCAGAGGCACAGACACCTACTGCCCGTCTGTTTGTCCTGGACCCTTACAGTTCTCCAAAGGAACCAGTGCCTTCGCTGCCACGTAGGTACAGGGTCGGCGCGATACTATTTTTAAACACGGTAGGGTGGTAATTTCTCTGACGTCATTGCCCTAATTAAGAACACTTCCGGTCTGCGCCTCGAGAGCGTATTGGCGAAAGCAGCATCGGCACCACGTTTTTGGACGGGTCCAGGGCGGAGATACTCCAGGCTGGTCCGGATGCTGGGCTCTAAGAAAAGGACCGCACTGGTCAAAGGTAAGACTCTATTCCAGGTCAAAACTCATATGCTGTTGGTTTCGTCGTTGTATTTTGTACGTGCTTTGTGTGTGTGGGGGGTGGGGAGGTGGGGGTGGGGAGGTGGGGGTGGGGGTGGGGGTGGGGGGGGGGGGGGGGGGGGGGGGGGGGGGGGGGGGGGGGGCAAACAGTGAGTGACTGGATCTATCCCCCGTGTCCGAAGTCGCCCCTGACCGTCTGACGGTGCCCTTCGGGGTGGGGGCGGTGCCCAGGGGCAGGGAGAGGCGGGGGTGGGGGTAGGGGGGGACAGCCGGTGTCGGCCCTTGTTGGCCGGCAAGTGACACTTTGTGCAGGCTGGAGCCTACTTGATTTGCACAATTCACTTCCAGTTGAATGCTAACTTAGCTTACCCCTCCCAATTGTGTACACACGATGTTCCCCTCTGTTGTGGTCCTCTTGTCGAGACTTGGGACTAACTTTCGGAGCCATTCGTCCCGAATGCACGATGTTCTCGTGTAAATAGATGTTCTAAATGAGACGCTATATATATAGACCTTCAATGGAAATGTTATATCTGCAAACTTATTTATAATTGGCTTCACCTAATGAAACATATGATTACTATATTGCATTCCTTAAGGTTCAACTTAAATGGGCCTATGACACGAATCATTAGGCCTATATGTCCTGTAAGTTTGTGAGACAGTGTTTGTTTTCAACGTTGAGCCCACGCGTTTAGCAAAAGTCTTTTTTTTCTTTTTCTGAATTTCTTTCCACGAATAACATTACCAGGCGTACAACTGCATGTTGCAAAGCTATTGACATCGACTTTTCATGGACTTAAAAGAGCTCGTTACTTGCTCCAACACTTGCTCGTGTCGGCTTTCTGTCATACTAACCATCGGTCATGCTTGACTAGCCGAAGAAGCACTGGGCGAAATAAAGGTTCTAACCCATAGGCATATCAGGCTGGCTGATGGGTAGATCATTGTAATTGAGTAGGCTACATGTATAGAATTGGCCATGATTGCGTCTCACTGCAAGCTGTCTATAATATATTTATACAGAGAAGTCAATTTCCACACTTTCAAGACTGCGTGGGTGAGTTGGGATGGAGGTGGGACTAAAGGAGTATTTTGCACACGGGTGCTTTGGCCTCTTACTCACCTGTTTATTCCTTTTAACAGATCTGTTAGTCAATTATCCAAATAGTTTGTTGGCACATCTATGCATTATGTGCATAAAGGAGCCCCACCTCATCCCATGCAGGTATAAACTTGTGTGTAATAAATATATTGTTGTGCTACATTGACTCAGAGGAACATTGACGTATGCCTCGCAGTAGCAATGAAGTATTTGGACTGGATGGTTAGTTCACATGGTTCAGTGAGTTTCCCGTAAACACAGCTGGCATCCTACTGTTGCCTCCAGGTGGCACCACCCATAACGCCTCGTATGATTCTTATCGTATCCCCCAGCTGTTTTGTGTTCAGGTGACACTTATCTATGTATTAAATATGACCAACTCGTATGTACAAAGTTATCTGTTTGATGATCAGCTCGAATGTTCAGTTTGAATATTCTGATATTAGCATTTGTTTCAGGTATTTATGTACAGTATAAAGAACCCCGTTAAACCAAGGTTGGTTAAACCAAATGATTGGTTAATCCAAATTTGTTTCAGCGGCCTGGCAGAATACTACTATTTATCATATAAAAATGTTGGTTAAACCAAAGTCGGTTAATCCAAATTATCGGTTAATCCAAACAAAATTGTTGGACCCCAGGCCACTCCGGCATGGTTAAACCAAACTTTCATGTGGTTATAAGGTCATCTGAGACCCCACTGACTTTTTTATATTTTGCCGGGCCACCGAAAAGAGTTTGGATTAACCGATCGTTTGGTTTAACCAAGCTTGGTTTAATGGGGTTATACTGTATATATATACATAAAAACAATAAAAGTGTCCACATATATTGTATATTACATGTGCAATACACGCTTACTCAAAGTCAAAGTCAAAGCCAAATGATCAGTTAATCCAGATAAATTTCTATGGTCCCTTCAAGTTTGGTTTAACGGGGTTATTCTGTATTACTGTTTTTGTTGGGTGTGGGTTTTTTTGTGTTGGTGTTTGTGTTTTTGTTGTGTTTGTTGTTTTTTTTTGTTTTTTTTTGTGTTTTGTTTTTGTGTTGTTTTTTTGTTTTTTTGGTTTTTTGTTTTTTGTGTTTTGGTTGTTTGTTTTTTGGGTTTGGTTTGGTTTGGTGTGGTTGTGCTGTCCTGTCTGTGGGGAATTGCATATAAAAGCCCCCTTGCTGCTTATCGGAAAGAGTAGCCTATGTGGCAGCAGTGGGTTTCCTCCAAAGAAATCTATCAGAATGACCATATGTTTGATGTGCAATAGCCGATGATATGAAAATTAATGTGCTCTAGAGTCATCGTTAAATAAAACAAGCTTTCCTTGTCCTGTCGGGTTTTAACTACCCCGATTTATGTTGCAATGGGGGAGTTATTGATAGCTTATTTGAAACGGAACTGATATCCACTTCAACATTTATGTATCAGTTGTTAAAGCTGTATAGTCCGATAAAAACATCAAATTTTCAAAACCAAGGGTGAGTGTCCACTGTCATAAGTCCGCACCCATCCTATTATGGCGTCATATCTGCTCGGACATAAGTAAATACAGCGATGCAGACGCGTGGACTAGTGACGTCACTGTCACGTGACATACTTAGTTAGGATGGGCCTCGTTGGCAAAACAAACTAGGTGGGTGTCGTTTTGCATAGAAACAATATTTAAATTGAATTGATCTTTTTTTATATAGTGGTCAAACTGTGAAAAACTGTCATATGCACGGACATGTGTTTGAAGATTTGCCTGTCGGTCCAGTGCTTCTAAAGCATTTCTTTTTGGTACATTAGTTGTTTAAGCAGGGGAAATTTAAGTCGCAGGCGATTGGTCTTCCTCATTCCACTGCTCCTTGCCCTATCCTAATAATGCCGAGTGCCTGGCTAGGAAGCGACAAGTATCAATTTTTAAGTCATTGGTTTGACTCGACCAGGATTCGAACCCACGATCTACCACACGGGAGACGGGCACTCTAACTCATTTGGCTATCCCGTCTGGTTTGCGGATAAATAAATAAAACCTATAGATTCTGAACCATAACCCAGCTACAACTTACAAGCTCTGTATGGTAATCATAATGCACTGATTTCACAGACCAAGTATATTAAGGAAATACATAAGTGTTATATAAACATACTGATGAATTTCAAATAACCTTTTTCTTTTTATATATTTATCTAGCTGATTTTACTCATCGCATATTGAAAGAAAAGACACCAGATCGTGGAAAGCATCAGCACTACTAATTGCTATGGGTACTGGTTATTGGTTACTGGTTACTTGTGCCAACCAAGCAATGCACATGTGTGGACAATTTATGATATAAACATAAACATTGAACGTGTCTATCACACTTAAATCATGTTTATAGTGTAATTAATTCAATAACATATGTTGATTACTTCCTTTGTATTTTTATCAGACGGGATGGCCAAGTCGGTTACAGCGCTGGCTGGCTTCCCATATAGGTCATGGGTTCGAAACCCGGCCTAGTCAACTCAATAACTTACAAAATTGCCTTGTCGCTCCCTAGCGTGGCACTGGCATTAATAGGATAGGTTAAGTACAGTTTGCTCAGTACGAGGATGATGTGACTGAGTGGGATCAGGGTATGGTGCCGGTGGTCTGATCTCCCAGTGAGGCAGCACTAAAAAGTTGCCATGAGTGCGCACTGTTACAAGTGGGTACCCGTCCTGAGATGGCCTTTGATGTTGCCAAGACGTAAAACTCCAACAACCAACCAACTGATTGTAACTAGCTGTATCTAGTTGTGTTTGACCATCTCTCACTGGAAGAGGCACACTTACTCTGATAACTATGTTTGATATATATAAATCCAAAATCGACATTATTAAAGATATTCATAAAATCATAAGGAGTTGGTCACTTCACACTGTTTGCTTATTACAAATGCTTAAAGTTGCATAGTCCGATGGTTTTGAGTTTGTCATTTTACTGAGATAAATATATTAAATTGATTGCTATAATTGACCTTAGTTTAGTTTGAATTGAAGTAACTTTTATTTTAAATGTCAAACTTTTGAGTTATTTGAAGTGCAAACATGCTAAGTTAATAATGTTGGCATACGTGCCAAAACTCTGAAACAGTAAGCTTCTGCAGTAACAGGTTCCGTTAAATTGTTTCAGTATTACCTTCTATGTGGCAACACATGCTTAATAAGTGCACCAATATCTAAGTTAGATATGTAGAATCAAATCTAGGTAATTGTTTTAGTTTTGGAAATGTGATGGTCCATCGGACTATGCAGCTTTAACTAAATAGTTGTTAAATACCAAAGCTTGGTATAACGGGAGGAATATATATATAAATATATATATATATATATATATATTTTTTTTTAATAATTTTTTTTTAATAGCTTAGTCTGAGATTGGGTTGCTTGGTTTGGTTGTTGGAGTTTTATATCCTGGCAACTGAAATTGGGTAACCTTGGCATGGCTACCTAGTTACTGGGTGCGTTTTAATTTTACTTCGGCGCACAGTGAAATCGAGTTGGTCCTCAGGTGGGTTTCGATTGTGGCGTTGATGTGTGAGCGTTGTATATTATTAACCATTACGACACTTTCAGTGTCAGGAGGCCTCGGGTGGGGCATGATAGGACGGACGCCAGTGTATACTGATATGAAAGCGGATACAGGAACCAGTCAGTGGCGGAGTGATGTGGCTGGAGGTTGAGCTGACCTAACCTACCGGACGGGATGGCCGAACGGGTAGGGTACCTGCTTCCCCCGTGGGGGTTTGATGGTTTCCATCTCCAGCCGAGTCAGACGATTTACCAAATTTATGCTTGTCAAATGTGTATTTGGCCTTAGTAAGATGGGACACCGACTGGATTGATCAGTGATAATGTGACTGAGTGGGATATTGTGCCATGGTTCCTTTGGGACTATCAAACTGGGACAGCACGTCCTGATATGACCTTAGATATTGCCAGGACATAAAACGCCAACTGGGTCAGCACTGAAGATGTGGCGAGTAACCGCTATAACAAGCCAGCCTGATATCACCTTAGGACATAAAACTCCAATTAATCAATCAAAAATGCAATGCTCATAGACAAATATTTCCAGAAGTAAAATATTAAGGAGAAACTTGGGGAGACGCTACTTTGGGTGTTATGATCAGAACTGATTTTCGCGTCCAATTAAAGTTGTAATTGAACGCCAGCTATGGGTTCAACCCATTGGACCTACAATTACATTCTAGATACATTAATACAGAAAATGCAATTGTTATTTGGCTCTAAATATGTTTAATTACAACCTCTTTCGATTTGCTTATTGCTTATTAAGATATCATTTGATATATTATCTTCTTTCCATTGTTCTAAAAGTGAGATAATAGCAGGCGTGTATTGTAAGTTTGATTACATCGGTGGCTGCCATTGTTTATTTAGACTGGATTGTCACCCAGACACATTGTATGCAATGTGTCTGGGAGACTGACTACTAAGTGTATTTACTAGTTAGTTAGTAAGGCTAGTTTGTATATTTGGTTTAGATTTCACTCATCAATAATATTGTGTAACTATTCAGGTTAAAGCTGCATAGTCCGATGAAAACATAAAATGTTCAAAACCAAAACAATTATCTAGATTTGATTATACATATCCAACTTAGATGCTGGTGCACTTATTAAACATTTGTTGTCAAACATAAGGGGATACTGAGTCAATTAATAGAATCTGTTACTGCAGAAGCCTATGGTGATAGAGTTTTGGCAAGCCTGCCAAAATTAATTTAGCCGGTTTCCATTTCAAATATCTCAAAAGTTAGCAATTTAAAATAAAAGTTACTTCAAACTAAAGTAAGGTTGACTATAATGAACAACCTAATATTTTTATCTCAGAAAATGACAGAAACTCAAAACCATCGGACTATGCAACTTTAAGTTGAGTTTAGTTTTATTTAGCCACACACATGTGTGAACTGTATGGCTTCCCAAGGGGTGATCTTCCAGCCGAGCACCATATGGGATGGCAGAATGAGTTGTGTCCGTCTCCTGTTTTGGGAGATCGGGGGATACGAACCCATGGGTTCGTGGGTTTGAACCCTGGTCGAGCCAAGCCAGGCACTTGGCATTATTAGGATAGGGAAAGGACTGGTTGGCTCAGTGTCAGGATAATGTGACTGAGTGAGATATCAGGTCATGATTCTGACGGCCTGGTCTCCTAGTGGGAAGCACTATAAAGTCGCCATGAGTGTGCAGTGTCACAGGTCGGTATCTGTCCTGATATGACCTTAGATGTTGCTAGGACGAATAAATCCAGCCGACCAATCTGGTTTAGCTTACGTGATTTGGATTAAATCAAAAACTCGTGTTCCTATACTCCTGGTATGCTTGTCCCGTGATTAACATATAAGTGGTTCCGGGCACTCCTGATTGGTCTGATATATTTGCGACGGGAACCTCAACTGGCTGACCCATTAGGGAGGAGAGCCTATATCACCAGGAAAGCCGACTGATGTCTACAGTGTGTTAAGGTGTGTGGTTTAGTGTAAGGCTAGACCACTGAGATATATATATATACCGATATTCCCGATTAGTTGCTTGGAGTGCATATTAACTAATTGATGTGAATGTTCTATAAACACTTTTATTTTACTTTTAAAAGTGGAGGATTTACAACTACAAGATGGGACTCGCCAAAAAGAACGGGAAGGAACCAGAACCAGGTAAATATCTACCAAATAGATTTGGTATTGATTACAGTATTTCATATGATTTTTATCGAATGATTAAATATGTACTGTCATCATATCCATTATATTTACAGGCATGTGATTTCTGAGGTTTTAACCGGAATTGATGTTTTTTTTCTGGCCGCCGTAATTGGGGTTTCGTTTATTTTAAATTCCGTTTTTTCCTTTCTGGCCGCTGAAACACCTCTGAAATACACTATTTGCATCCCTCTCGTGACTCAGTGGGATGTTGTGTGTCCCCACAATAACCTAAAAATAAATTTCAGGTTTTCTCTCCTGCACCCAATCACATGCCTGTATTTATGAAGTATTTGAGGTGATCTGCTTGATTAAATATGTAGATGTAACACTTACTATAGTCATATCCATTACATTTATTCAGTATTTGATATATTTAATACTGGTTTAATATTATTGAATGATTAAATATGTAGATATCACCCTTAATGTCGTCATACCCATTGCATTTCATTTCGATATGCGTGATCTGATAAAACAGGCATCAGCATGGCCAATCCAATATTAATAATATGATGTGGTCACTGTGGTTGAATATTTAAATAAGATAGGTTTATATTCAAATTTCTACTGCACAATTGGGTTATTTAGCAACATGTATAACATGTTTTGTTGTTGGTTTGACTCAGCATTGAGCTGCCTCACGGGAAGTGGGTGCTTAACTCATTTGGGTCATCCCATCAGAGTTTAGCTTTGAACTTTTGAGTTTTATTTAACCACAAACATGTAGTAAGGTGACTCTATGGCTTCCGCAAAGGGTAATCTTCCAGCCAAGCAACGAATGTTACATTAAAATTAAATGTAATACTTATGAAAGATACATTGGTACAACAACTCGGCGATTCAAATCTTTACCAAGAATCTGATATATGTCCCTCTATGTATACAAATCAGCAATTGAAATCTTTACCTAGAATCAGATATGTCCGTGTATGTACACGTATATGTAAACATTTCACGTGCATAAGTACATAGGGCCACAGGACACGTAATGTCAAAGTTATATAACAGTGATTCCATGATTGGCCTTTGCCCATCTGGCTTGCAAATGAAAACACAAAAATCGAACTAAACTACCGTACATATCTGGAAGTAATATATTTCTGAATGTGTCTTCTTGTTGGAGTTTTACGTCCTGGCAACATCTATGGTAATATCAGGGCGGGAGCCTATTTCTCAATAGATAGTTTTGGTTTTCCATTCTTTCATTACCGGGCGCGGTGGCCGAATCGGTAGAGCATGGGCCTGGCGTGCGGGAGATCGGCAGTCGGGAGTTCGGTTCCTGGTTGAGTCAAACCAATGACTTATCAAATTTATACTTGTCGCTTCCTAGCCTGGCACTCAGCATTAATAGGGTAGGGCAAGGGCTGGTTAGCTCAGTGTCAGGATAATGTGACTGAGGGGATATTGGGTCATGGTGCCAGCACCCTGATTTCCCAGTGGGACAGCACTATCAAGTCGCCATGTATCTAAGTCACAAGTCGGTACCCATCTTGATTTGAAGTTAGATGTTGCCAGGACATAAAACTCCAAAAATCGATCCCGTGTTTCATGAATTTCATTATAATTTTGTTTTCTTTAAAAGAAAAAGGTTTATTTTCATATCTTTGAAACCAGATGCTGATAGCTGCGCGTCTTCAACTGAAGAGGAGGAGGAGAGCTGCTGGTCAAGCACCCTCCGAAGTGCCTTCCCTACAGGGTTCAAGGCCGAGACACGCGTGGTAATGAAGATACTGCCGCCACTGGTACGTATAATAATGGCAGGGTTTTTACCAGACGGTAAAATGGGTAAAATTCTGTACCCTTAAATTTTCTGATGGTACGACTCTGTACCCTCAAATTGTGGGATAATGTTTGTGTAAAGGTTCTTCAAGGAGCCAGAGACAACAAAGCCTCCAGACCCCCTTCTCACCCCCCCCCCTCCTGCATGACCCCCCCCCCCCCACCCACACACACACACATTCAGCGTAGGCCTACCATCAAATTATTTTCTGGTGGAAACCCTAAATGGGGGTGGTGGTGGGGGGGGGGGTTCCACCGGACGAGATGGCCGAATGAGTTAGAGTTAGAGCGTCCGTCTCCCATGTTGGTAGGTCGTGGGTTCGAACCCTGGTCGAGTCAAACCAATGACTTAAAAATTTATACTTGTCACTTCCTAGTCAGGCGCTCGGCATTATTAGGATAGGGCAAGGACCGGTTGGCTCAGTGTCATGATAATGTGACTGAGTGGGATATCAGGTCATGGTGCTGGCGGCCTGGTCTTCCAGTGGGGAAGCACTATAAAGTCGCCATGAGTGCGCACTGTCACAAGTCGGTACCCATTGTGATATGACCTTGGATGTCACTAGGACGTAAAACAACAAACACAAACAAACACTCTACAAGGTATTCCAGGCGCATGTTCGCTGGTCCCCCGAGGACCGACTGAATCTTTTGCGACCGTAAAAGCTCGCGTATTAAGGCCCGTTTTTACTTTTGACGGCGTGTGACGCCGTAAACTTTACGCCAGCGCCAACGCTTTGAAGCACATGGTTGCCAACGTCGACCTATTCTCGATGTCATAAAATAACGCAGTATTAGTGCTGCAGCAATGCTATGTCTATGCTGAGCATTTATTATTTGCAAAATAAATTTAAAAGCTTTCATTGGGTTGATTAAAAAGATCTTGATGTGCAATTGAAGAGAAAGATCTGCAGTATTTAATTTAACATACGAGCAATTTTCTTTGAAAGGATTCAAATGCAGAGATAATAGTGAAAGTTATGATATTCTGAGTGTCAGTCTGAACTGCCGACGCATGGAAGCGCTGAACTTGAAAGTTCAACATAGTTGAACTGTGGTCAACGGTTGCTGCGTGTTGCGCCATCTAACGCCATCAAGTATCGACGTAAAGTCTAAATGGGACCGTTAAGGGCGCATTCCATATACGCGTAATGCGTAATGCGTTAAGCGTTATGCGAATGCCAGCATTCCATATACGCGTAATGCGTATTGCATTATGCGTTATGCGTTATGCAGAGAAGTATATAAAAAGTATATAAAAAGTGAGTGTGACTCTGTGTCTGTGTCTCTATGTGTGTGTCTGTGTCTCCGTGTGTGTCTCTGTGTGTGTCTCTGTGTGTGTGACTCTGTGTCTCTGTGTGTGTCTCTATGTGTGTGTCTGTGTCTCTGTGTCTCTGACAAAGAGACACACACAGACACGTATACACACACAGACACACACAGAGACACACACATAGACACAGAGACACACACACACACACACAGAATGGGACGGTCCAAACATGGCTCAGTTTAGCTTGCTTGGAGGGATGTTAGGACCGTCCCAAATATGAAGACTGCTTCCTAACAGGTCCGCCGCATAAACCTATATGTTTGCACCGTCCCATTTTTCATATTTCTCATGAAGACCGTAATTATCAGTCGCCTCCTCCAGCCTTATATCAATGGACAAATGCAACTGATGCTTTTCTGTTCGCACCACCTCGTCCCGGCTGTCTGTAATTATCAGTCGCCTCCTCCAGCCTTATATCAATGGACAAATGCGACTGATGATTTTCTATTCGCACCACCTTGAAGACTGCTTCCTAACAGGTCCGCCGCATAAACCTACATGTTTGCACCGTCCCATTTTTCATATTTCTCATGAAGACCATAATTATCAGTCGCCTCCTCCAGCCTTATATCAATGGACAAATGCAACTGATACTTTTCTGTTCGCACCACCTCGTCCCGGCTGTCTGTAATTATCAGTCGCCTCCTCCAGCCTTATATCAATGGACAAATGCGACTGATGATTTTCTATTCGCACCACCTTGAAGACTGCTTCCTAACAGGTCCGCTGCATAAACCTACATGTTTGCACCGTCCCATTTTTCATATTTCTCATGAAGACCGTAATTATCAGTCGCCTCCTCCAGCCTTATATCAATGGACAAATGCAACTGATGCTTTTCTGTTCGCACCACCTTGTCCCGGCTGTCTGTAATTATCAGTCGCCTCCTCCAGCCTTATATCAATGGACAAATGCGACTGGTGATTTTCTATTCGCACCACCTTGGAGACTGCTTCCTAACAGGTCCGCCGCATAAACCTACATGTTTACACACAGAGAGACACACACACAGACACACACACAGAGACACACACACAGACACAGATACACACACAGAGACACACACACAGACACACACAGAGACACAACACAGAGACACACACACAGAGACACACACAGAGACACACACACAGACATAAACACAGACACAGAGACACACACACAGAGACACACACAGAGACACACACACAGACACACACACAGAGACACACACACAGAGACACACACACAGAAACACAGATATGAGAAATATGAAGAATGGGACAGTGCAAACATGTAGGTTTATGCGGCGGACCTGTGAGGAAGCAGTCTTCATGAGAAATATGAAGAATGGGACGGTGCAAACATGTAGGTTTATGCGGCGGACCTGTTAGGAAGCAGTCTTCATGAGAAATATGAAGAATGGGACGGTGCAAACATGTAGGTTTATGCGGCGGACCTGTTAGGAAGCAGTCTTCATGAGAAATATGAAGAATGGGACGGTGCAAACATGTAGGTTCGCACCACCTTGTCCCGGCTGTCCGTAATTATCAGTCGCCTCCTCCAGCCTTATATCAATGGACAAATGCACCACCATTACGCATTACACATTACGCACCGATCGCTACATGGACCGATCGGGATAATGAATTTCTGACGCATTCGCATTCGCATTACGCATTACGCGTGTATGGAATGTACCTCATAGCTTTCAAGGCGTTTCGATTTTTTGTCGCATTCGCATTCGCATTCGCATTACGCATTACGCGTATATGGAATGCGCCCTTTAGCTTGCACTGCGTTGGGCCGTTTAACGCCGTCTAGCGCCGTCACAAGTACAAACGGATCTTCAGCCGAGCCTCTCTATCCTTTTCTGTGCTGATTATCGCCACACACACCAGATGGCACCACTCTCGGCGCCAGCTGTTTACGTGTTAGCATACATGTCGTCATGTGTATACGTATCTTGCAAGCTTATGCTTTCTGCCAATGTGTCTATTTTCTCCATGATGTGGCTGCTTTATGTATTACCGAACTACCTACAATCTAATATGGCCGCAAGTTGCACATATACAGGAAAATGGCGCCTATGGCATGCACTGAAATTGCGCCCCTGTCCAAACAGTTACAACTGCACCTTCTTTGCTTTGAAGTTTGACTTTAACGTGATCCCTCCCCCCCCCCCCCCCCCCCCCCCCCCCTCCGTCAAGTGGTCCAGGGCATGTGCCATACCCACATAACTGCTATCTCCTAGTAACACCCCTTAAAGGCCCGTTTATACTTTTGACAGCGTGTGGCGGCAGAACGCGGCGCAAGCCAACACTCCCATTTAGACTTTACGTTGACGCCTGACGTCATGAGATGGTGCAACACGGCACAAGCATTGACCAGAGTTCAACTATGTTGAACTTTCAAGGTCAGCACTTCCACACATGGCATACTCCCCACCGTGTTGTGGCATCAAATGGCACTCACTGGCGTAAAGTTGACGCCGTCACACGCCGTCAAGAGTATAAACAGGCCTTAATGTGGTTGATGAGCACTGGGTCAGCGTGCATCTGGTAGGGGCCTGGGGTGCAGGCGCAGGGCGTGGGGGGGGGGGGGGGGGGGAGGTGCAGATATTAGATTTGCCACTGTACTTTCTTGTGTGGTGTAGTTTGAATATGTAAAATAAAGTCAAGTGAAATATGTTGCCAGGTGATTGCGACCATGGCCCAGTGGTACGTCCAGCCCATTGCTTCGATATTTGCTGGTCATCTCGGGAAGATTGAACTCGATGCTGTCGGACTGTCCTGTTCGGTAAGTAGGCCTACTGATTTCCTTAACTGATCTCCAGATGTGATCGCTGAATGAGTTGAGCGTCCGTCTCCTGTTTTCATAGATCGTGGGATTTGAACGCTGGTCGAGTCAAACCAATGACTTCAAAATTTATACTTGTTGCTTCCTAGCCTGGTGCTGGGAATTATTAGGATAGGACATGGACTGGTTGGCTCAGTGTCAGGATAACGTGACTGAGTGTGATATCAGATCATGGTGCTGATGGCCTGGTCTCCCAGTGGTGCAGCACTATGAAGTTGCCATGAGTGCGCACTGTCATAAGTTGGAAACCGTCCTGATATGACCTTAAATGTTGCCAGGACATAAAACTCCAACAACCAATCAACCACTGAGGACTTCTTTGCAACCACTTTGTGACCACTTGTGACAACCCATTTCTTTTTGTCGCAAGAGGTCACAAAGTTGCCACAAGCCATGACCGTGACTGC
This sequence comes from Branchipolynoe longqiensis, assembly GCA_030323885.1. Lineage (NCBI taxonomy): Eukaryota > Metazoa > Annelida > Polychaeta > Phyllodocida > Polynoidae > Branchipolynoe > Branchipolynoe longqiensis. The sequence continues at coordinate 13,171,781 of CM059191.1, forward strand.
GGTATTACATGTTTTCAATTCAAATATCTTCAAAGTGAACCATTTAAAATAGTACCCATAATAGCAGCACAGTTTTTACAGCGACCCACCATCTTAGACCATAATACTTAACTTATTACGGCCAACCAACTGACACAATAACCTCCTTCATAATCTACTAATATACCCTACCTAAGTAGCTGCTGATCTACCTATTTAAAATGTAATATAAACAGCCAGAAGACCAGTGCCTCGGCACTAAGAAAAATGTATGTTCTGACGAATAAACTGTTTTTCCAAATAAAACACCAAAATATTTAACATCAAGTTAAAGTAAAAATAAAGAACGCCCAACCTAATATATTTACCAATAAAGTGCAGCACAAAGTGCAGACCATCTGATTATGTGACTTTAATGCCTCGTTCACAGCTCATCAATGTGCTCGGCTATTCCATCGCGTTTGGAATGACCGCTGCCTGCGACGCGTCCTTTGCACAGGTAGGAGAGAGCTACATTGTCGTTTTGTAATGTACAATGAAACTAGGACAGTTGGAAGCCAAATTCCATTCTAACTGGAATACAAATTTCTTAATTTCAAAGTTCAAAACCGAGCGCGGTGGCCGAATCGGTAGAACAGTAAAACGCGGGCCTCGCATGCGGGAGATCGGGAGTTTGGTTCCCGGTTGACTCAGCAAGGGGGGAATGCAAATGTTCTATTACTGATCGGTGTACATGACTAGGTGCATATATATACACATATATATAAATGGGCTTGTGTGCCTGAGTGGAATGTAAATAGACATAGTGGTGCTGGCAGGTCTGGGTGTTATTGCACGCAGGGCCTCGCCCTTCTGCTGGGGTAGGGGTCACCACACTCAAAAGGTCAAGGTTGGTGGGGGCCATACAGCTACTGGTGGTGGGCAGACCACTGGTATCCATGGATACCTGGAATGCTGGATCCCTATTGGTAGGGCCAAGAATACTCGATTCCCATTGGGGGAAGGAGGTGGGGTGATACTCTACAATGAACCCATGTAACTATATAAGCAATAAACCAGAGGGCTGGACTCTCTTCTCTTCTCTTCTATTATACTTTACTCTCTTCCTTTCTCTTTGCCTGTATTGTTTTCCTCATAGCCTACATACACAGCCACAGATCTGAGCATTAGATTCTACAAACTGGTAGCCACACCGGTTATTAACACAGTGTTGATTTGACAGTATATACACACAGTGTTGATTTGACAGTACATACTGATGCTTGTTTGGTGCACTGTGTAAGTAGTCTTTTCTTCTATTTGTTTACTCTGTGTGAGTTTGAAATTCTTCGGAATTCGGGACGTCGACAATTTTTCTGACAATACCGCTATTTTGGAAGGTCCGCTAGACTTTATTGATAGTATGTCTGTTACGTGCTGTCATTAAAGCCTCGCGTCACCACTGAAATATTTTGTTTATACGGGACTGCTTTTGGCTTTTCGTAAACCTTACCACAGAGGGGGGGGGCGGAGCGTAGTAATAGACTGCATCGTTTTTTTTACTATTTCTTCTTCTTTACAGACATTTCTATACTTGGATTCAATCCTGCTAAATCTTTTCTACCACCGCATACAACAGCAGCTTGAAGATGCCGGCTAACATGCACAAGGGAGGAATCATTGCGCGACGAGTTTCAACAATGGTTCCAAGGTCAGTGTACACTGTGCAATTATTTGTCTGAAACGGGAGCGGTTGAAGAGTGGTCTACGCTTATGGCACTTAGGTTAGATATTCTTAAAGAAGATCAGGAACGGCGTTTGTCAGAAATAAGGGATAGGACAGAAATATGTGATGAAAGAGAAGAACGCACGGAGGCAAGGGACCTGGTTGAGCACAGGAAGAGAGAGGTATGGTGTAGATAATTAAAGGCGGATGTCAAGTCTGTTCCCCTATTAGACGGGTCAGACAGAGGAGCGTTACATAATTGGATTGATTTGATCGAATGTATAGGGACTCTTGCTGATAGTATCAACTCTTTTGACAGCGGATGAACATAGTCACTTGAAGGGGGTAGTGATGGCTATGAAGCAAGAGGAGGGGGAAACAGTAGCTGCATACTGTCAGCGTTTTAAGACTGCATCAGCGAAAGGCTGGGATCTCCCCAAGTGCAGTTTCGAGATTTCTTGACTCCTTACTTGATTATAATACCATGTGGTATGTGGAAATGAGCTGACCAAAAGTCTTGAAGAAGCCTTCGAAATGTCTGTTCTCAGTGATAGGTCCGTTATCAGGCAGCAGAGATGCGCAAAATCTCGTCTTGGGAATTTAGCTATTTGTGAGCAAATAGTCTAAATGGTACTTCTTTGGATTTTTTCAAGTCTTTCTCTTCTTCCAGAGGTTCTAAATCCTCTGGTTCAGATATTCAGGTCATGAAGTCACTTCGAGGTGAAATAAAGTCTCGTAGGAAGTGCATGAGTAACTTGTCGTTAGGCAGTGTAGTGTCTGAACATTCGACGATTGACGCTGTGAATGCTGCCACACCATCTCCTGCCAATTCTTATAACCAAGGGGTAGGTGGTGGATTGCCGCACGGAAACCTAGGGCAGGCAGTCGGGGTAGAAAATCCCGGTGTAATTAGGCACACTCCAGTCACAGCACAGGACGGGCCATGCACTGTCAATGCAACAGCAGGAGGGTAATGGAAATTTTCCACCCGTTGCGCAGACGCAACGGGTGGTGCAACTGTTGGTATGTCTCACGCGTATCCGCAGTTACGGAAAAGCAATGCTTTTAGGCAAAGAAAGCATTGTTAAGCGTCAAAGCATACCATATCTTGTTACTTGTGTAATGAAGCACACATGATGCGCGATTGTCCATATAAAATTAAATAACTTTCGGGTAACATTTAACATGAGCGGTACTACACCGTCGGGAAACTAGAAAGCGCACTTGATGCACGTCCTTTGATTAAAATTGAATTTGACGGGTTTAATTTATCTGGTCTTGTAGACTCAGGTGCGGCTAAGAGTTTGATACATTTGCCTGTTTTCCAATCTTTAATTTACATCAGCGCATTCGATGGGCAGTTGTATCTGGGTAGTAGATTGAGATCTCTGTCAGGACATCTAATTCCTACTGTAGGTATAGCATATATTTCTCTTTACGATACGTTATGTCCTTTCTTTGTAGTAGATTCACTGAGCTTTGATATGCTCATAGGTACAGATGTAATGGAAATTTGTGCAGCTGAAATTAGTTATAAAGATAACTTTGTTTCTTTGTGTGATATTCTACATCCATGGATAGGTTTAGAGACTATAAATCGAGGAATTGCAGGTATAGTTCTAGAATTAGACTATTTGAAGATACAATTTCCTTCTTTATTTCCTGAGTCTGATGTTAAACTCAGAGCTACTAAGGTTGTAGAAATGCATATCGATATGGGTAATGCATATCCTGTTAATCAGAGACCTCATAGGATACCTTTGAGTAAACGACATCTTGTGGAAAAGGAGTTAAATAAAATTCTTGAAGATGACATTATAGAGGCAAGTTGTAGTCCTTGGGCTTCACCAGTCACTATAGTGCCAAAAAAGGGTGGTACCTTTCGTCTTTGTGGGGACTATCGTAAGCTAAATTCAGTGACAACTAAAGATGCTTATCCTCTGCCCAGGATACAGGATATTTTTGATCAACTTCATGGAGTTAACATTTTTACCACTATAGACCTAAAATCTGGTTATTGGCAGGTAATGAATGGTAGAGGAGGAAAGTAGACCTGAAACAGCTATGGATACTCATATTGGACTCTTTCAGTTTACCGTGCTGGTAGATCGTGGGGTCGTGGGTTCGAACCCTGGTCAAGTCAAACCAATGACTTAAAAATTGATACTTATCGCTTCCTAGCCAGGTGCTTGGCATTATTAGGACAGGGCAAGGACTGGTGGGACAGCACTATAAAGTTGCCATGAGTGCGCACTGTCACAAGTCGGTACCCGTTCTGATATGACCTTAGATGTTGCTAGGATGTAAAACAACAAACAAACATCTTTCAATTTAAACGCATGCAATTTGGATTAACTAATGCACAAGCTGTTTTCCAAAGAATGATGAATGTTATTTTCTCAGAGTTTTTGGGAAAATGTTTGATTTATTTAAATATCATGATTTATTCACCTCACGAGGAAAGTCATCAACAAGATGTAACTAACATTTTGGCCATCTTGCAGGATAATTGTATGACTGTTAAGGAATCTAAATGTGAATTTGGAGTGTCTGTAGTAAAACTCTTGGGTTATATTGTATGTGAAGCAGGATTGAAACCGGATCCTGAGAAAATCACTCCAGTTAGGGACATGGCTTCTCCATCTAGTAGAAAGGAAGTAAGATGTTTACTAGGATCTGCAGGATATTATTGACAATTAATTCCTAATATTGTTGATGTCATAGCACCTATTACTTATTTAACTAGTAATACATGTAACTTTGTTTGGGCAGTAGAATGTGAAAATGCTTGAATGAGTTAAACAGTCTATTGTTAGAATGTGTCCGTCTAAAATTTCCTGATCCTTCTAAGCCTTATAAATTGTATGCAGATGCTTCTGAGTACAGTTTGGGTGCTGTCTTAGTGCAGGGAGATGAAAAAAGGATAGATAACCCTGTGCACTTAGTAAGTACTAGATTTTCTTCTGCTCAGCGTAATTATCCTATGATAGAAAAAAAGCATTTGCTATAATTTTTTCATTAATCAAACTAAGACCTTACTTATATGGTGCTTAATTTATTATTTACACAGACCATGCTCCACTAAAATGTTTTTTAACTAAGGAAATCCGTAATACACATATTCAACATTGGGCAGTATTATTAGCAGAATTTTCAGCACCAATTGTCTATGAAAGGAGTAGATAATGTATGGGCTGACATGATGTCAGATTGAGACCTAATACAGAGGTTAAGGAGCCGGTAGAGATGTTTGCGCTCGATTCTATTTTGGCAGAACAGGCAATTCCATTTGAGCACTATAAACTGCCGTTCGATGAAGTCATGAGCAGAAAAAAATGCCCAAATATACGTTAGGGAGAAATGAAGAAAATAATTATTTGCTAATGATTGATTGATTGATTGGTGGTTGCTTTACGCCGTGTCGGCAGCATAGGCCATATTCACGGCGAGAAATGTTTGTTTTTTGTTCAAACCATCGCTTTTACATGTAAAAGCAGACAATCAATTATGTGCCAATAGACACTAATTAAATTAGAAAGCTCACAATCATATATCTGTGGTCAAGGGAAACAAATTCCCATAGAAAAAGAAAAGTTTCATTAATAATTAATAGAATCCATTTAGTAAACTATATAAGGTGGTACAGTCCAGCTGCCCTCAAAAAGGCTAAAATGTTTTCCTGTTTTACCTTAGTAAAAAGGTCATGCATACTGCCTGCAGTGTAGAACCGTTGGCGCAGGGCCAAAAAATCAACGCAACTTAGTAAAATGTGTTTGAGTGTCAGTGGGGACTGACACCCAATACATTCAGGGGGAGGTTCCCCCTTGAGCAGAAAAGCATGTGTAAGCCACGAGTGGCCAATACGGCAGCGGCTAAGGACCACTTGGTCCCGCCGACCTCCCGCATGAGTCTGTGGTGGCTTTCCCACAGATGGTTCAATTTCTTTAAGTTTATTAATGTTTTCATCCCACTCATGTTGCCATTTGGATTTTATGTGGGTGGCTATTAGTGGTTTCAGATCAGAGTGAGGGATCAGACACGGTTCAAGATCACAGTTCAGGGCCTTCTTCGCAGCCCGATCAGCTCGTTCGTTTCCTTGTATGCCAGCATGGCCAGGCACCCAGCACAGGTGGATGTCATACCCATCTGTTGTCAGTTGGTTCCTTTTATAAATGACCGTTGCTAGAATAGGGTGATTCGTTTTCCAGCAACAGCCAGGAGGCAAGAGAACGAATCACTGTATATAACATAGTTAGTATGGTTGGATACCTCGACACACTCCAATGCGAGAAGGAGTGCTCGGGCTCTGCAGTGAAAATCGAGCTCTGATGGCAAACGTACACCAAATTTTTCCCGTCGCAAGACTGCCGCAGCAGCTACCCGGCTTTGGTCTTTCGAACCATCAGTGTATATGGAGAGGTGGTCTGCAAACTGGCCTTGAATCTCTGCATGCAGTCCTTTGTACTCGAGTGGATGTGTCCCAGATTTCCTCAGTTCCGTGAGTCGGAGGATAACCGATGGCTTTCTCAACGACCAATAGGAAAAGGTTTGAATAGTTGATTCTAAAATTAATTGGGATGATTTGGCACCGAGATTAACTCATACGGAGAGGTTAAAAGGTAGTGGGCAACCTTTGCCATTCGATCCAATTGTTTCTGGCCAGGATAAACAAACTAATGTATCTTTGGTTGATAAAACAAAACAAAAACCTAAAGTGATGCATTCTTGTGATATTGGTACTGGAGCGTTTACGCACCAGCAGGCACATAGAACAGAATCGCTTGTTACTAGTTGTACTGTAATCCACATAATTGACCAATCACAGCAAAGAACGCTGCAGAGTGAATGACGACAGCACAGATGGCAGTGTGCTTCGGCTTTGCCGGATGGTTAAATTCTTTGTTCTGCGCCACTAATTGGGAATGATTGCGCCATACCTAACCATTGTGCTAATACGAAGCATGAACAAAAAATAGTGCAAGTCGACAGCTTTCGAACTGATCGACAGGGTTTACGAGGTTTAGTCATAAGAAATGTTTGTTAGGAAACTTGCGCCATACTTTGCACGTAGTAATGTAAGTTGTGCCACTAATAAACATGACTAATTCAATGGAGTTAGTCATGTTGGAGATGTGATAGACTCCACAGTAGCACTGCTATAGTAAGATTATTGACACTTTTGCTTACTGATGTTTCTACTTACATTTCAGGATGGACGATTTGTATAAAATGCAGAAATGGTATAAACATGGACGGAGTGGTATAGACAGTGTTGTTTACATCCATATACCAAATAAATCTTGTTATTCTATCGTGATATAGACGGTAAAACATACACTGAGGGTGAGCGTGACATCACACTAACAATTAACAGATGACCTCTTTTCCCATTGACGTTCTATTTATCTAGGTTAATTGTTTGCAGCCGGGTCTAGTGCGGGTGTGAACTTGGCATATTAGGCAACGTGGCAGATGTGAGGTTGTGATCAGTTGATCGAGCTGAAACTTGTTTATCTACTGGAAAATCTTTGAACTGTCACAGTAATGATGGAAATGCTCTGGGTTTGTTAAAACTGTACACCATGTAGTTCTGTTAAAACTTAGATGCTCTGGATTTGTTTTTGGGGTACACTAAGCAGGTGGAGAAATGAAACGCTGGCTGCGGAGATGAATGCAAGAAATCAAAGATGTTGCATGTTAATGCTTGAGAGACAGCGTTGAGTATGTATTAACTTTTCTAGTTCCAAAAATCTTACTCAGCAGGTGCATGGAGGACCAAGACCGCATTGCACAGCATCCTTATTCATGCATTACCGTAATAATCATAGTAATTTCTCAATCCTGAAAATTTATTTCAGCCTGCTAATCTATGTACTCTTTTGATACTCATCGTACTCACTTGGGGAAAAGTGAATGCGAATAGCAGATACAGTTCTTCTATTCGGGAAGGAGTAACTTTTTCACAAATATATGGTATCCGTTCATAAATAATCAGATGCTTGATGCAGGAGTCTATTCTTATCGGGTGTCGATTGCCGTGTGCGCAAAGCAACTACCATTTTCGTTGAGCTTGACTGAAGCTTCATTTATAGTTAATTGGCCGGTGGTTGAAGCAAAATTAGACAAAACATGATGTACAAGAGTTTTGTCACACATAAGGTTCTTTTTGTTGTGGATTACAAAAGATCAGCGTGGGCATGATGTCATCGCTCTGAACTATGATAGTTTGATACATATGTTTATATTGTTTGAAATGCGTAACTAAATACCTACGACACTTAGAAACATGAAATAAAATAACTACAATATCTAGAGAATCTATTCTATATTACTATATGTATTACAAAACATAAAACAAATATAAAAATATGAAATATAATTTTAATTAAGTTAACTTTCTTAAATCACTTTCCATTTCTATAAAGAATTATTCTAAATATTGATATTACTTAATAAATATAATAATATAGATATATTAAAAAAAATTATTTAATCAAATAAATACAAAAATAATGATAATATTCTTCAGAAAAACTCTTGTCTGTTTACACATGGCAATAGATAATGCCTGAGGAGCCATAGGTAATGCCTAGGGTATTGAATGAACTCTAATAATTTTTCCAAAAGCGAGTGTATGTTGATAGCTCAGCTCAAATGATTAGCAGGATTTTTTTTTCATGATCACTTGTCAAAAGCGAGTGTGCGGTGACAGCTCAGCTAAAAGGTTATGCAATTTTTTCTTGATATCCTTGATCACTTTCTAAAAGTGAGTGTGTGGTGACAGCTCAGCTAAAAGGTTATGAAATTCTTGTCCTCTTAAATTATTTACACATCTACAGAACAATTCATCTACCAAATATTAAACTCCCACAACTACAAAACTATACTAAACTACAAAGTGTTGACCAATAGTAATATACAGAAGATTGACAATTACATAACTGATGGGTGTTACTAATATTACTAATTTTGCATATAAAATTTTGCTTGGATTCTGCCAAGAAATACTATAAAATGCTATGAACTGTTGGAATGTTGTAGTGTAAAACATTTTCATTTGAAATTCATTGACATAAAAATGTGTCAAATATTGCCATTTATTGTCATGAAATGTTGGTTCATTTGAAATTCATGGACATAAAAATGTGTTGAATATTGCCATTTATTGTCATGAAATGTTTGTTCATTTGAAATTCATGGACATAAAATGTGTCCAATATTGCCATTTATCGTCATGAAAGTTGGTTCATTTGAAATTCATGGATATAAAAATGTCTCGAATATTGCCATTGGGATTGGTCCCTTGGGATTGGTCCCACTGCTTCACTGGTCACAGATGGTCCAGTGTATTATTAACAACCCCACCCCAAAAACATAATTCATAAACTCACATAACTAGCTACATTAGAGTTACACTAGAATTTTCCTAACAAACCAACATTGATATACCACTTGCCTAACTGCAACTGAACATTAAAGACTTACTACAAAGTTTACCAACTGAATACAGAAGATAATTCTGCTTACATTCTAAATATCATGTAAATACTCACATTGATCTGACTAATATTGATTGGTTATATGACATTACTGTACCATATTGTTATGGAATTTTGGGTTTCAGAATTTCATTGTGTTACATGGTGCAAATTGTCTATTCAACAGGTATTGTACACCTTATTCTATATACCTTTTGTGTAAATAACCCTGAATTGAAAGATGGCTGGAAGACCAGTGCTTCGGCACTGACAAAAGAATTATTCAGCAGAATAAACATATTTACAACATGGTCTTTCACTCAGCCATGCACACACGGAAGAACGCCAAGATTTAGTGACAGTACGCTTCCACTGGTTTATTACAAAACCTATCTGCTCTCCGCAGTGCCAACAGTCAAGTGACCCGCCACCTAACTCGCTAGGCCCCACATCGCCTCTATAGGTGGGTGGGGCGGGAGGGTGCCCTGGCCACACGCAGTAGACTGCAGCCCAGTCGGGGCCCTGCCCGGTGGCTAGCATGCCACCACCTAGCGCAGTTCAATGTAACTGCATAGGTGTGCGGCGTTGTCTGCCACCACCGCGTGGTAGTGGAGCTCAAATACAGACTACTACACTGTCCCCCCCTACGAGTCTCACCGGTCGAAATAGGTGAACCGATGAGAATCGAAAATGATAGAAGGCAACATGGGATCCAACTCGAAAGGGAGAGAAGCCTTACAAACATCCTTGTATCCATATGCGTAATGCCTAGATCTGTCTGCAGGTATAGCAATGACTAGCTACCTAGCTGCAAGAACAAACAGTTCAAGAACCGACATCAATCTAGGTGAAGAAAGGAGCTTTAAATGTTTCGTCGTCCTAAGCGACCTCTCCCAGCTTCTATGTGGTGTATGTGATAGAATGTTTTTTGCTGGGAGAGAGGAGAATTGTTCATACCCCACAACTGGAACTCCCTCAACAGGAGGAAGCAAGACCTGCTCAGTCCACCCCCGCCACCTCCCACATCAGGAGAACCGGCTGTGGGGCGCTCCTCCTTCTGCGCTCCTCCTTCTGCGCTCCTCCTTCTTCGAGCTCCCTCAGTCGGTCCTCCTGTGTGTCCGCATTGCCTGGCCAGTAGATCAGATGGTTTTACACCGTGGCTACATCATGCCGACACACCCAGGACCCGCCACACTTGGTGACCCGCTCCGGTGTTGAGTGCATGAAAGTAGAATAGAAGGGCGATGTTACTTATAACAATTGAGTCTCTGCAGATACAATGCTGGTATGTAATACATCCAGTAGGTTAAGGTGCCAGCAAGAACCCCTCCTCCTACAGGCCAAATTACACCCTGTGCATCCTCAACTGCCAGAAGTTGATCCACGCGCTGTCATTCATGAACTGCCAGAAGCGCTTACTTTAAATACTAATAAATATAAAGAATTGCAGTTTATTATAAGAGTCAGGGAGGCACTGACAATAATAATGTAGTGTATAATAATGTACAAGTGCCAACCCTCCAACTCTCACACCATAGTCAACCTTGATCCACTCGATTAATTTTGAGAAAATGTTTCCTAAAAAGGGGTGGAAAAGGGAAGACGGGGGGGGGGGGGGAAAGTTGAGGAATAATAATTATATATATATATGCATTACAGGCAGAACACAAGTAACTAGCCCCTCCAATCGGGAGAGACTAAGTTCTTCACCACAACATAATCTATCAACAATCGTACTGCCAATAATAAATATAGTGCGCACTAACAGTGGGTAGTACGAAATGCTAATTCACATCATGGTTATTAATGTAAATAGTCACTAATAGACATAGCGGTGCCTATCCCCTTGAGGGGGACACCAAAAACCGCCACCGGTGCTGGTCTTTATTTACCCCTAGGTTACCCCCAGAATCCCTCGGACAGGGGTGGGCGCCGGCCAATTGCATACCCAGTTAATCGTCATTCACCTTACTGTCACCTGTCATCTGAGAGTCGTTATCTGTGTCGGCGGCTATGAAGCCTATCTCTGAAGCTGAACATGGGAGAAAATAATTCTAGTGATCTCAAAGATCCATCCCAGGTTCGGAAATCTCACTGGGTAATTTTCCCGGGTGGGTAAAGGAGGAACTATAAGAGTCCTCCTGCCCACATCTACCAAAGGACCAATGTCAGACACCTTGACGCCTATCGGCTTGGTGGAACCGTGAGATGCACTGTGGGAGTCGACTGCCCGGAGGCAGCGGCTACAGCACATGCAGAACTCATGGCAGTTTGAGCAGGAGGTCCGGCAGCAACTGCAGATTGTGGTGCCACCTGGTGTGAACCTGGTGAACCACCGCTGAGGGACAGGGCTCAGAGAGGGCGGATCCATCTTAGACGAGAACGACGATATGACCGACCGATCTTGGCGAACCTGCCAGGCTCGAAAGCGGGCAAGCTCCTCGAGATCCACTAGGATAACCTGGGACCTTTTAATTGTGTACATGCTGGGGGCCGCTGGCACCAGGGGGACTAAAGTGACTGAAAGGCGACTCCAGGTGGAGACACCAGTCTGCCAACCGCACACCTCCGTGGGCCTCTGGCAACCACCAAAAAGGCGACAGCTGCGGGTTGACCTTTAATAGCAACTCCTCCATTATAGAGTCATCGTCACTAACTAATGGCCAATAATTAATATGCCCGTGGTGTCGCTACCCTCAGCCTCTGCAAAGAGATGACCGAGGGGTGAAGAAGGCTCAACACCCTGTAACTTCATGCTGAGCGCAGAAGTATAAGTATATATATATATATATTTGTTTTAATTTTATTAAATTGTATTATTATCATCCACCATGTTGCAAAGCAGCTGTCTGCTTACACAGTAACACCACTTTTCCCCATGCCAGATGATCACCGAACACGCTGTGAAATGCCTGTGCGCAGTACACACGGGCCCATCATAGCCATGCAGTGCCTTGCAAAACCACTGAATCAAAGGTAGTACAGCGGAATGTGTCTCTCGCCTGGTAGGTGGTAGAATGACTGGATCCACAAGACTGCATGAGCAAGGCAATGAAGTCCAGTTGGCGTGCTAATCAGAAAATGCATACCTCAGAAGGGGAATTCCCCACCCCACACAGTACCCACCTGCGTCATTATGTACCGTATGGCTGCGGACAATCCCCAACCACCCCACTATAGGTGACCTAGTTACCCCGGCTCACTAGTCTAGACAGCTACCCACCCACGCTCGAGCTAAAGATAAACACTCCCCTTCCATAGCAGTTATAACACAGTAAGCCCTGTCAACTACAACTAGTTCGTTAAGCGAGAAATGGAAGAAAATAAACACACAGCTTTGGTTTGAGGCATTACGCAGAACAGTCGTAACTGCACCCATTTGTTGGTGCCCCTGGGGCCCCCGGTCCTTCCCAACCACTCTCAAATAACTGCATAGTCAAGTTAACTGAACATATTTACTGCGAAACTCATTGTGTAACAGGGGTTGGAGGAACTTATGTATGCCAAACCCCTGAAGACCGTACAACACCAGGGTGGAGTCGCCCAATACCTGCTACTCCACCCACACTAGTTATCTGCGCCGTAATTCTAATCGCTCGGATCGCCGCACAGGTGGTGCATCTGAACCCCCGGCATGACCAGAGGTGCCGGCACGGGGGTACTCATGCCTCCCCAATGACGCCGGCACCTGCACTAGGAATATAATTGCAACCTACATTCACCACAACAGGTTTGGGAAGATTGCGATGTGGCGAAAGCACCATAGAAGCATTCACACTCACTGACAGTCCTCCTGCGACAGGACGCCGACCACCATCAATTTGGTACAGGTGCCCACTACGCAGACACGCTGTCGACATCCCCTTCATACTGATTTATGAAGAGAATTTAAGCAATAAAGATCTGGAACAGGTCCATCACTCACCCCTTACGCAGAAGGCTAGGCCTGCTCACGGCACCAATGTGGTAGTCCACAATGTTCACCGCTCCACGGTCTTTCACTTGGCCATGTGCACACAGAAGAACGCCAAGATTTAGTGACAGTATGCTTCCATTGGTTTATTACAAAACATATCCGCTCTCTGCGGTGCCAACAGTCAAGTGACCCGCCCCATTACTCGCTAGGTCCCACATCGCTTCTATAGGTGGGTGGGGGATATGCTAGCCACATAGAGGGCAGCCCAGTGGGGGCCCTGTCCAGTGGCTAGCATGCCGCCACCTAGTGCAGTTCAATGTAACTGCTTAGGTGTGCGGCGTAGTGTCTGCCACCACCGTGTGGTAGTGGAGCTCATGTACAGACTCATCATCATCATCATGCCGTCGGTCATGATGCGACAAAGACTGCTTTCATTACTTGACTGCCGTTCTCCATTTAGCTCTCTGCTGTGAGAGTGATGTCCATGAGTCAGTCTTAATGTCTCTCAGCTTCAGGTTTCTCTTGATGGTATCCTTGAACCGGAGACGAGGGCGCCCTCTCTTTCTGTAACCAGAAGACAGTTGAGAATAGAGAATCTGCTTTGGTAGCCTGTCTGATGACATCCTCATGAGGTGCCCAGTCCACCGGAAATTCTTTTTGATCAGAAGATCTTCCATAGAGGGCAGCCCCGTCTGTTTGAGTATTTCCTTATTTGTCACTTTGTCCTTCCAGGTTAGCCTCATGATTGAACGCAGATGTCGCATCATGAAGGGTGGATAGCACGATTGCACGGTAGATCTTGCCGTTGACCCAGAGTCTCTGGCAGAGTCTCTGGCATAGTCGGCTGAAAGATGCGCTAGCCTTGGCCATCCTCCTCTGTTTTTCAGCATCAATGCGTCCATCACTTGGTATAGTGCTTCCAAGGTAGGTGAATTCCAGAACAGAGTTCAGCTTGCTTCCATCAACCATGATATCCTCCTCTCGGGTTCTTGTAGAGTTGGGTTGGTACAGCACCTCTGTCTTCTTGATGTTAATCTTCAGGCCGAACTTCTTTGATGCATCGGAGAAAGCGTCCACTATTTTCTAGATCTCTTCAGCAGAGTGGGCAACCAGTGCACTGTCACCTGTGAATAGCAGCTCTCTCACCAGTATCCGAGTAGTCTTGGTCTTCGCTCTGAAGTGTGTGACATTGAATAGGTCAGTGCTGTCTGGACTGTATATAGATACCATCCCCAATGTCTCGGAAAGCCTCGTCGAGCATTGCTGATAGGAAGATGGAGAAGAGCATGGGGGCCAGTACACAACCTTGCTTGACCCCATTGGTAACCCCGAACAATTCCAAGACTTCCCCTCCAACACTGACATTCACCATCATTCCTGTATGTAGAGCCTCGATTATAGTTGTGAACATCTCTGGGAATCCATACTTCCTCATTAGCTGCCATAGCCCGGTCCTCCCGACTGTATCAAACGCCTTAGTGAAATCGACAAATACCATGTACAGTTGTCAGTCCTGCTCAATGCACTTTTCTTGTAGCTGTCGGAGACAAAATATCATATCCACAGTGCTCCGGTTACCTCTGAAGCCACACTGTGACCCCGGAACTACATCAGGTGTTATGTGAATAGATAGTCTGTTGAGGAGGATCCTGCTATGGAAAGAAGAGAGATTCCTCTATAGTTCCCACAGTTTGTTCGATCACCTTTCCTGTGATGGTTACAATTCTGGCATCCTTCCATACTACTACACCATTTATTGTCATAGAATTTATTAAATTTATGCTTTCATTGACATTGTTGATATTAATCTATGGACCTGATTAATTATTGTATTTGAGCTGGAAAATGCATATGGTTATGCTATGATCTATGTGGATAGATTTAAGAGTTGAAAGAAAATACTTGAAATACTTGAGAGGAAATGTATTATTCAAATAGACTTTACTGAATAAAACTCAGATATATAATAAATGCGAAGAAAGGCGAATATGATCAAGATCGATAACAACCCTACAAGACTGGATCAATATCGTCAATATCGCAATGCTAACGCAGTAGTTCAATGTGGAGAACACTGACATATATAGTTAAATCGAAGAAATAATCGACATAACACCGAAGGAGACAATTATTATGAAGAAACAACGGCAGCGGCTGAAGAAAGTGTATGGAAATCGCGACAGCATGTAAATCGGCAGCTAAAACGTAGAAATCTATTATTTAATTATATAGACGTAGCCATTGTAATTTCAAAGTTCAAGGCAAACCACTGTCATTGCTTTGTTTACCTTTTGACGCTGAGTATATGCTGTGGGTACACGGCTTTCTGTTGTTTGTGCTATTTTTGTTAAAAGTGATATTTGATGTTAGATACGTGTACATAACGTGCACAACATTTTGAAGCTAAATGACTTATTTTTGGTGAA
The DNA here is from genome assembly GCA_030323885.1 of Branchipolynoe longqiensis. NCBI lineage: Eukaryota > Metazoa > Annelida > Polychaeta > Phyllodocida > Polynoidae > Branchipolynoe > Branchipolynoe longqiensis. The sequence continues at coordinate 13,187,285 of CM059191.1, forward strand.
ATCGGAGTATTTGGTCGATTTCTACAAGAAAATAGTCTGTGAAAGTAGGTCATCAATTCAAACCGCTAATGCCTTATTTTCCCATAGAGCTGAGATCCACAATATTATATCTATGGAGACCTGTCGAACAATCACGCATCTACCATCGACATCGTTGGGTTTCTCTTAGCTTGACAGCTGGAAAGACAAAATGGGTGGGCCAAGCGTATCGATTAGGGACTAAATGGTAGTAACACCAAAGCCGGTTTGTACCAATATAAAGTTGATGCTGTCAGACTGAACACTGACCTCTAGAGTGTCACATGGACCTCTGAAGTGTCACAGAGTTGGAAAAAGGATGGATTGGACTAACAATGGTCGCAAATTGTTCACACACATCTTTTAACGTCATATTGAATGTCAGAAATGGTTTATGTTTATAAGAAAAGGTGATTATAAATTATAAATTTGTTCATGATTCGAAGTCAGAAGACCTTATCCATTAATTATTGGTTGGTGGATTCAACATGGTGATATAGAAACAATGTAGAGATGTAAACTTCTTTCCTCACTGCGTTATTGGGATGCAGGTGGTAAGAAGTGGAGGGGCAGAGTACGTTGTAAAATATTCCGATACTCAGCAAGGGGGGAATACAAATGTTCTATTACTGATCGGTGTACGTGACCAGGTGCATATATATGAGCCTGTCTCAAAAGGTGATAACTCTTTTTTTTTTTTTTTTTTTGTCCATTGTAACAATTGACACAAAACAGCACAGAAACGGTTACACTAAAAAGACAAGGACATTTGCTTCAAATCAATATGTATTTATTCTATTGGGATTATGAAACCCCATGTAAAAAACAAATCAGTTTATCCTGAGCAAATGCATAAGCAGATAGTATGTTCATCGTTGCAATGGACACAGTTTTGCCCCATATTGCTTAGCATCTTTTGAGACAGTCTCATATATATATATGGGTTGGTGGTGCCTGAAGGGATGTAAATAGACATAGTGGTGCTGGCAGGTCTGGGTGTGATTGCACTCAGGGCCTAGCCCTTCTGCTGGGGTAGGGGTTCCCACACTCGAAAGGTCAAGGTCAAGGTTGGTGGTGGCCATGGGGGCCATACAGCTACTGGTGGTGGGCAGACCACTGGTATTCATGGATACCAAGAATGCTCGATTCCCATTGGGGGAAGGAGGTGGTAGTGATACTCTACAATGAACCCATGTAACTATATAAGCTATAAACCCGAGGGCCGAGCTCTCTTCTCTTCTATTTACTTTACTCTCTTCCTTTCTCTTTGTCTGTATTGCTTTCCTCATAGCCTATATACACAGCCACATATCCGAGCATTAGATTCTACACAATGACTTATAAAATTCCGTCCTGATATGATCTTAGATGTTGTTAGGACATAAAACAGCAAATAAACAAACTTATAAAATTGATACTTGTCGCTTCCTAGTCTGGCACTGTCCTCTTTTACTTATATTTTTATATTGATCTCAAGGATTTTAAAATGATACCCCCTAATGTGTGTTATTCTACAATTTTACATATCGTATTTAGATTTTATTATATTTGTTAAATCATACTGTTATTTTATTATACCATATCTTGTGTATTAGACCATAATTAATTTTATTACAATGATATACTTGAATCGTTATTCATCTTTGTTTTGAGATTCTCCAATATATATTTATTCTTCAACCTGCACTTGTCCTATCTACAATGAATTCAGTCTGGAATAAAGAAGTGAATTAAATGGAACATAACTGCTGCAGCCACGTGTTTGAGGGACCAGCCTCGTTCTGGGTCAGGAATGTCAAACATAAATGTAATTTAAGAATCCTGAATGGAGGAGTGGGGCGGTTCCATGCTGGGATTGTACATTTAGGTACACCAATGAGTCAATATATTCTTGGTAGTGGCCAGTATTGACAGCAAATGATTGACACTTGGACTTTCAATCTGATTATCTTTTAGGCCCGATGAGAATAATGCTTTAAATCCCATTATAAAAAATGTTATTGCACATTTGAAAGCATCAAGTGTTTCATCTAATAAATGCATGCTAATGACTCACCCATTGTGAAATGATTCTAAAGCTCTTTGTATGCTGGTTCATTTTCCTTTCAGACATTTGGTGGCAACAATAAAAAAATGATGGGAATATATCTTCAAAAATGTAAGTTCAAGTTCTACTTTCTTTAAGCTCAGTTCAAGTTGAATAGAAATAGAATTATTTCATGGGCTAATTTGTTTGAGAATTCATATTATTTTCTCAGGGGTTTCCTTGGTCAGATTGCACTCACACTTTGTTAACAAACCAGCTTAAGATTAGTTGATATAACTACAATGCGCAATGCTCTGTTGGTTTAAGCTATTATTTTATGTACAAGTCTAAGAGACCACATCAATAGTCCATCAGGGACCAATCGGTAGATTTTGTAATGCGACATCCATTAGTGAAACTGGATGTGGTGGCTGAATCGGTCAGCACTGGTAAGTGTGCAGGGTTCCCATGTGGACGGAGCGGAGTTTGAATACTGAGTCAAACCAATGACTTACAAAATTGATATTTGTAGCTACCTAGCCTGGTTCTTGTCATCAATAGGATAGGGCAAGGACTGGTTAGCTCCGTATCAGTATAATGTAACTGAGGGGGATATTAAGTCATGGCAACCTGAACTCCCAGTGGGGCAACACTATACAGTCGACATGAATGCGCACTGACACAAGTCCGTACCCGTTCTGATATGACCTTAGATGTTGCCATCGTGTAAAACCCCAACCAACAAGCAATCCATTAATAGGCCCAAAACATTTGTGTAAATAGCAATCAATGCTAAAAGCTGTAAGACTGGAGCCCCAGCGCTCAGGAGTGGGATGTAGCTTAGGTGGTCGAGTGTCCACCTGTGAAGGTGTGGGTCATCCGCTCGATCCTGCTCAGTGGACACATTTGCAGCTTGAGTTATTTTCCGTTCCAACCAGTGGTCCACAACTGGTTCATCAAAGGCTGTGGTATGTGCTGTCCTGTCTGTCGGAAAGTGCATATAAAAGATCCCTTGCTGCTCATCGGAAAGAGTAGCCTATGTGGAGGCACTGTTGTTTCCTCCAAGGAAATGTCAGAATGACCACATGTTTGACATCAAATAACTGGTGATAAAAATCAATGTGCTCTAAAAGCATCGTTATATAAAACCTCAGATGATATGACCTCAGATGTTGTATGGGTGTAAAACTCCAAGCTAAAAGCTGTAAGGCCAGATCCCCAGCTTTGACCAATGATCTATTTAGATAAATATTGCTGACCCAGATTCCCTGACTTCCAGGTCTGTTCATCATCGGCATCTCGTCACTGCCATGTTACGCTCTACACCTGAACATAGAGGGAATCCTGCAGTTGTTTGGACAGGATCCAGTTGTTGCCAGGTTTGATCCAACTGCCTTTGACTTCAAGTTGCATAACCCGAATATTTTGAATTTCTGACATTTCTTTCCTAGATTTCACTGAACGAATCCGTAGCGTGCGGGCTTCACATGTAGAAAGTTGGGAGTTGTATTTCTAGTCGAGTCAAACCAATGACGTACAAAATTGATACATGTCGCTACCTAGCCTGGTGCTTGGCATTACTAGGATAGGCCAAGGACTGGTTAGTTCAGTATTTGCATAATGACTGAGTGGGAAATTGGGTCATAGTCCCAGTGTCCTGGTCTCCAAGTGGGGCAGCACTATAAAGTCACCATGCATGCACACTGTCATGATATGTTCATAGATGTTGAGGCGATGGAAAACCCCAACAAATAATAATGTAGTCTATTTGTAGATAGTAAATATTGAAGTGTACACTTCAAATGTTAGGTATTATGGCCTAGTGTGTTTAATCGATTTGTCCAACATTGACAGCAGCTAATTCTAAATTATAGCCATTAACATGTATGACAGTTATATAACCAGACAGGGTGGCCGAATGAGTAGAGCGTCCGTCTCCTGTTTTGGGTGATCGGGAGATCCGAACCCATGAGTTCATGGGTTCGAATCCTGGTCGATTCAAACCAATAACATAAGAATTGACACCTGGCGCTTCCTAGCCTGGTGCTCGGCATTATTAGGGTAGAGCAAGGATTGGTTGGCTCAGTGTCAGGATAATGTGACTGAGTGGTATATCAGGTCATGGTGCTGGTGGCCTTGTTTCCCAGTGGGGCAGCACTATAGTCGCCATGAGTGTGCACTGTCACAAGTCCGCACCGGTGTGGCGGTTTCAGCGCCTGGTCAGTTTCAGCACCCGGTCAGTTTCATGCGCATGCGTCAAAATCTAACATCATCATCACTAACCTTATAAATTTAATATAATGTTTTTGGTAAAGATGTTTTCTATATGTGTACCAAACGATTTGTTTCTAGATGGTGTAATTTGAGAGATATTTGACTTCTTCTGTATTTTCTGTATGAACATTGCTCACGACCATTGACAATGCCTTGAGTTTGACGGTACGCGCAGTGCAAAATGTTAGTTTTATTCAAAATTAATACAAATCAAGAACCCTAACCTTATAGATTTAATACAGTCTTTTTGGTAAAGATGTTTTCTATATGTGTACCAAGCAATTTGTTAATAGGTGGTGTAGTTTTAGAGATATTTCACTTTTGCTGTATTTTCTGTATGAAGATTGCTCAAGACCATTGACAATGCCTTGAGTTTGAGTCTATACGGGCCGCTGAAACTGACCGGGCGCTGAAACTGCGTCACCGGTCCTGATATGACCTTAGATGTTGCTAGGACGTAAAACAACAAGGACAGTTATGCCTATGAACGTGCTCCATTACTTACTTCCCTTAATTTTATCTTCAGGTTGTGTGGTCGATATCTGTTCATTCACACACCAGGAACCTTTGTGAGTGCCTATGCTTTTGACCATGAATAAATGTTTTTACTTCATAAATATTATCAGTCATATTATCTAAGATGAATCTGTAGGAAGTTTTTTACTTGATTAATTAAGCAACTTTTGTTATGAAATTAACTCTTGTAAGATTCAGAAATATTTAGGAAATGTTCATTAATTCATATAGATTAGCAGATTGTCAAAAGTTCTAAGAAAAAGAAGAGTATACAATTTTATATTTGTTGCGTGGATAGGGAGGTTTAAAACCAATATATATATTTTGTTGAATAAGTCAATTATTCCTACTTTTTTCAAGGGGAATGTATATCATAAGCATTGTGCTTTTCATTCTCCTTTTCTTCGTCCACTGTAATTAAGTTTAACTGTATATAAGGAGGATGCTGAAATAAACTGTATGGAATTGAATTGAATGCTAATGCGAATTCTCATAACTTAATTTCAGGCTATGTTTTTCTATCTTATACTCCAAAAGTATTTCCAATGTCAGGTAAGTGTTTCTGTTAATATAATTGTTAGTTCCATCATGTGCATGAATGTCATTGGATAAATTAATGTATCTAAAGGGAAGAAAGGGCCCTGTCTCTGCTGATCGGATATTGAACTATCGAATCTCTCTCTCTTCTTTCTAATGTAATCGATCTAATCTGATTTACTAACATAACCCCTTACTTTCTTTGATATAGTCCTATTTCAAAATTTATACATGGTAAATTTAAGTTTATATAGAATTTCTATTCCTACATAATTATATGGATCCATTAAATATGTAGATATAGAATAGATACCTTTATAGAATCGCTTGATTGATTGGTAGTTTCTTTAGCCGTGTCCGCAGCATAGGCCATTCATGGATCTACCTAATTAACTCTGGAATTGATCCATACTTATCTCTATAGATCTACTTATTTCTAGAGTAGATCTATATATTTGTCTTTGTAGAGGGGATCTATGTAGTTATCTCTATCCATAGCAATCTATTGAGATAACTGTGTAGTAAGTGAGTTGTCATTTAGTTTGTGGACCTCAACTGTGTAGTAAGTGGGTTGTCATTTAGTATGAGACCTCAACTGTGTAGTAAGTGGGTTGTCATTTAGCATGTGGACCTCAACTGTGTAGTAAGTGGGTTGTCATTTAGTATGTGGACCTCAACTGTGTAGTAAGTGGGTTGTCATTTAGTATGTGGACCTCAACTGTGTAGTAAGTGGGTTGTCATTTAGTATGTGGACCTCAACTGTGTAGTAAGTGGGTTGTCATTTAGTATGAGACCTCAACTGTGTAGTAAGTGGGTTGTCATTTAGTATGTGGACCTCAACTGTGTAGTAAGTGGGTTGTCATTTAGTATGTGGACCTCAACTGTGTAGTAAGTGGGTTGTCATTTAGTATGTGGACCTCAACTGTGTAGTAAGTGGGTTGTCATTTAGTATGAGACCTCAACTGTGTAGTAAGTGGGTTGTCATTTAGCATGTGGACCTCAACTGTGTAGTAAGTGGGTTGTCATTTAGTATGTGGACCTCAACTGTGTAGTAAGTGGGTTGTCATTTAGTTGTGAGACCTCAACTGTGTGTAGTGGGTTGTCATTGGTGTGTGGACCTCAACTGTGTAGTAAGTGGGTTGTCATTTAGTATGTGGACCTCAACTGTGTAGTAAGTGGGTTGTCATTTAGTATGTGGACCTCAACTGTGTAGTAAGTGGGTTGTCATTTAGTATGTGGACCTCAACTGTGTAGTAAGTGGGTTGTCATTTAGTATGAGACCTCAACTGTGTAGTAAGTGGGTTGTCATTTAGTATGTGGACCTCAACTGTGTAGTAAGTGGGTTGTCATTTAGTATGTGGACCTCAACTGTGTAGTAAGTGGGTTGTCATTTAGTATGTGGACCTCAACTGTGTAGTAAGTGGGTTGTCATTTAGTATGTGGACCTCAACTGTGTAGTAAGTGGGTTGTCATTTAGTATGAGACCTCAACTGTGTAGTAAGTGGGTTGTCATTTAGTATGTGGACCTCAACTGTGTAGTAAGTGGGTTGTCATTTAGTATGAGACCTCAACTGTGTAGTAAGTGGGTTGTCATTTAGTATGAGTATGTGTAGTTTGGACTCAACTGTGTAGTAAGTGGGTTGTCATTTAGCATGTGGACCTCACTGTGTAGTAAGTGGGTTGTCTTTTAGTATGTGGACCTCAACGTGTAGTAAGTGGGTTGTCATTTAGTATGTGGACCTCAACTGTGTAGTAAGTGGGTTGTCATTTAGTATGTGGACCTCAACTGTGTAGTAAGTGGGTTGTCATTTAGTATGTGGACCTCAACTGTGTAGTAAGTGGGTTGTCATTTAGTATGTGGACCTCAACTGTGTAGTAAGTGGGTTGCCATTTAGCATGTGGACCTCAACTGTGTAGTAAGTGGGTTGTCATTTAGTATGTGGACCTCAACTGTGTAGTAAGTGGGTTGTCATTTAGTATGTGGACCTCAACTGTGTAGTAAGTGGGTTGTCATTTAGTACGAGACCTCAATTGTGTAGCAAGTGGGTTGTAATTTAGTATGAGACCTCAACTGTGTAGTAAATGTGTTGTCATTTAGTATGAGACCTCAACTGTGTAGTAAGTGGGTTGCCATTTAGTATGTGGACCTCAACTGTGTAGTAAGTGGGTTGTCATTTAGTATGAGACCTCAACTGTGTAGTAAGTGGGTTGCCATTTAGTATGTGGACCTCAACTGTGTAGTAAGTGGATTGCCATTTAGTATGAGACCTCAACTCTGTAGTAAGTGGGTTGTGATTTAGTATGTGGACCTCAACTGTGTCGTAAGTCGATTGTCATTTAGTATGAGACCTCAACTGTGTAGTAAGTGGGTTGTCATTTAGTATGTGGACCTCAACTGTGTCGTAAGTCGATTGTCATTTAGTATGAGACCTCAACTGTGTAGTAAATGTGTTGTCATTTAGCATGTGGACCTCAACTGTGTAGTAAGTGGGTTGTCATTTAGTATGTGGACCTCAACTGTGTAGTAAGTGGATTGTCATTTAGTATGTGGACCTCAACTGTGTAGTAAGTGGGTTGTCATTTAGTATGTGGACCTCAACTGTGTAGTTAGTGGATTGTCATTTAGTATGTGGACCTCAACTGTGTAGTAAGTGGGTTGTCATTTAGTATGTGGACCTCAACTGTGTAGTAAGTGGGTTGTCATTTAGTATGTGGACCTCAACTGTGTAGTAAGTGGGTTGTCATTTAGTATGAGACCTCAACTGTGTAGTAAGTGGGTTGTCATTTAGTATGAGACCTCAACTGTGTAGTAAGTGGGTTGTCATTTAGCATGTGGACCTCAACTGTGTAGTAAGTGGCTTGTCATTTAGTATGTGGACCTCAACTGTGTAGTAAGTGGATTGTCATTTAGTATGTGGACCTCAACTGTGTAGTAAGTGGGTTGTCATTTAGTATGAGACCTCAACTGTGTAGTAAGTGGGTTGTCATTTAGTATGTGGACCTCAACTGTGTAGTAAGTGGGTTGTCATTTAGTATGAGACCTCAACTGTGTAGTAAGTGGCTTGTCATTTAGTATGTGGACCTCAACTGTGTAGTAAGTGGGTTGTCATTTAGTATGTGGACCTCAACTGTGTAGTAAGTGGGTTGTCATTTAGTATGAGACCTCAACTGTGTAGTACGTGGGTTGTCATTTAGTATGAGACCTCAACTGTATAGTAAGTGGGTTGTCATTTAGCATGTGGACCTCAACTGTGTAGTAAGTGGGTTGTCATTTAGTATGTGGACCTCAACTGTGTAGTAAGTGGCTTGTCATTTAGTATGTGGACCTCTCGTTGAGGGCATTTGGGTAATATTAAGTACTCCATGAATGTGTTTAAATTAAAAGAAGTGGGCCGGATGCTGGGAAGCGTTTGCCTATCTCGTCCATTCCAATAACCAAATTCAAGCACTTCACTTTACCCTATTCTCTGCAGAGCATCGTGTATCCTGACATCTGGATGGGCCTGCTTTCTCACGCCATCCACGCCACACTCCAGTATGTGCTGCTGTATGAGCTGAACATGGGAGTAGAGTAAGTACTCCACACACTCCCCATGCATCTTGCCACCCACCATACCCAACCCCATCTACCAACTCACTCTTCTCACACACCCCATTCACTTGTATTCCCACCTGCCACTCGCTACCCACCCCACCTGGGGTTTGTCGTTCGAATCCCGTCCGGGTCAAACCAATGACTTACACAATTGAGAGTTGTTGATTCCTAGCCTGGGGCTCGGCATTATTAGGATAGGCCAAGGACTGGTTGGCTCAGTGTCAGGATAATGTGACTGAGTGGGATATTAGGTCATGGTGCTGGCGGTCTGGTGTCCCAGTGGGGCAGCTCTATAAAGTCGCCATGAGTGCGCACTGTCACAAGTTGGTATCTGTCCTGATATGACCTTAGATGATGACAGGACGTAAAACTCCAAGAACCACCCAACCAGCCCACCTCTCTTGCTATCCACCCACCTGTGTGAAAGGTCGGCAGTTTGAATCCCGCCCGAGTCAAACCAATTACTAACCAAATTGATACTTGTCGCTATCTAGCCTGGCACTTGGCATACTAGGATAGGGCAAGGATAGGTTTACTCAATATCAGGATAATATGCGATATTGAGTGGTGGCGGCAGCCTGATCTGGCAGTGGGAAACCACTATATCGTTGCCATGAGTGTGCACTGTCACAAGTCGGTATTCATCCTAATATGACCATAGATGCTGCTAGAACGTAAAATCCCAAACAAACACACGAAACAGGTGGTCGAGTGGGTAGAGTGCTCGCTTCTACTGTGGCAATCAATATCCATGAAGTAAAAGTGAATTTTCTTAAAATCTACCCGGCTTGTCTACATAACCTCATAGGAATTTTGATGTTGTGACTACCATATGAATATCTGCTCTATTTACATATTAGATAATTTTGTCTAGGTCATCGAATGTAAAGGGTTAATATGTCATCAATGTGATGTTTGTTTCGGTGCTTCTGTGATTGCTACAATGGCTCAATCGAGACAACCTTATGTATTTCCGTGTTTTTCTATTGTTACAAAGAGGTTGCTTATTCAAGGTCAATATCTCATAAATACACGGTTTTCAGGGGTTCAGCAATTGCCTTGGCCTCCTATTACGTGTCGTCACTTCTGTTCCGAATCCTGTACTTCTTCTACTCAAAAAAGGTGAAAGTAACATGGGGAGGTAAGTACCGCTTTGTGCATTCATCCACAATGTTACAAAATCACATGTGTGATCTAATCCAGGGCATAAGTGAGGCTTATGTTAACTTGGGTTACATTTGTATATCACTGGCATTATGTAATGCTTCTTGAGTGTTGCCCCGAACGCGGTGACCGAATCGGTAGAGCGCAGACTTCCCTTGCGGAGGGTCGGGAGTTCGAATCTCAGCCGAATCAAACAATGACTTGCAAGATTGATACTTGTCGCTACTTAGCCTGGTGCTCGGCATTACTAGGATAGTGTGAGTTAGTGGGATGAATGATGGCTGTCCGTCTCCCAGTAGGGCAGTACTATGAAGTCGCCGTGAGTGCGCACTGTCACAAGTCGGTACCCGTCCTGATATGAACTTAGAGGTTGCTAGGAAATAATACCGCAACCAACATCAGCATCTTGAGTGTTTGCATCGTAGAATTCACGCATATGTGCAGTGTCTGCAAAAGAAATCAGTAAGATGTACATAGAAAATCGGCGCAAGTTGACCGCCCCCCCCCCCCAAAAGAGGGGGGGGAAAGGAAATTCTTTTAAACGAAAAAAAGAAGATATTAATTTGACTACAATTTGATAACACTTTTATCTGATTGGGCTTCTAGTTTTGAATATACATCACCAGAGACAGTCTAGTGTCATGGACACTCTTTGTCATGGACACTCTTTGTCAAGGACAGTCTTTGTCATGGACACTCTTTGTCTTCACACTCTTTGTCTGCACACTTTTTGTCTGCACACTCTTTTTCTGCACACTCTTTGTCTGCACACACTTTGTCCAGACACTCTTTGTCCAGACACTCTTTGTCCAGACACTCTTTGTCTGCACACACTTTGTCCAGACACTCTTTTGTCCAGACACTCTTTGTCTGGATACACTGTCTGGATCCAGACCAGTACTGCTGTGAGTTAAAAACGCCCTTTTTGGATTTATTCGCCTCATGCAGGGTGGAGCCTACAGTGCTTCGGGGTTTGGGGCCCCCTCACCAAGTTGGCCGTCTATGGCTGCATCCTGATGTGTGCTGAGTGGTGGGCTTACGAGGCGTGCACCATATTGGCAGGTGAGTCCCACCCACTATTTCAGTAGTCGATTGAGATCATGAGGTCAAAGGTCGCCTCTTTTCTTATTGCTTTGCTTGCTTGCTTGCTTGCTTGCTTGCTTGCTTGCTTGCTTGCTTGCCTGCCTGCCTGCCTGCCTGCTTGCTTGCTTGCTTGCTTGCTTGCTTGCTTGCTTGCTTGCTTGCTTGCTGGCTGGCTGGCTCGCTGGCTGGCTCGCTGGCTCGCTGGCTGGCTGGCTGGCTGGTTTGCTTGCTTGCTTGCTTGCTTGCTTGTTCGCTAAACAAATACAAACCCAAAACCATCTCCGAATCCTCATTTGGACATACGTTATAATAAATCAAATAAAATGTGATGGTATTTTAATATAGTTATTACTAAAAGAATGTAATACAACTTTGAATATGTGCAGAGGATTTTTATATAAACATACATGATTATATATGAAATGGTTGCAATGATTAATGACTTAATTTGTCTATTTTCACCTGTATTGGTGTAAGAAAGGCAAATCATGAGGATCATGGGTAACAAGACAGGATGACCAAATGATTAAAGCACCCACCTCTTGTGTGCAGGTAGTGGGATTCAAATCCGAGTCAAACCAATGATTTAAAAGAAATGACACCTGTCACTATCTAGTCTGGACCGGGCGCGGTGGCCAAATCGGTAGAGCGCGGGCCTCGCGTGTGGGAGATCGGGAGTTCGATCACCAGTCGACTCAAACCAATGATTTAAAAATTGATACTTATCGCTACTACTGTCGCTTCCTAGCCTGGCGTTCGGTATTAATAGGGTAGGGCAAGGACTGGTTAGCTCAGTGTAAGGATATTTGGTCATGGTGCTGGTGGCCTGATTTCTTAGTGGGGCAGCACTATTAAGTCACCATGAGTGCGCATTGTCACAAGTTGGTACCCGTCCTGATGTGTCCTTATATGTTGCCAGGACAAAACTCCAACAACTAACCAACCTATCTAGTCGGCACTACCTGGATACGACAAGGAGCAATGGACTGACGAAGACCAATTGACCCTTTTTTTTTTTTTTTTTTTTTGGTCCATTAGTTGTTTAAGCAGGGGAAATTTCAGTCATAGACGACTGGTCTTCCTCATTCCACTGCTGGTCGATAGAAAGCCCGAGCCTACACTTTTACCGACCCAAGGGATTTTTAACCTCCCACACCACATAGACATGGTATGAGAGCAACCGGCCTTTGATGACGCTGTAAGTTATACACAGCGGTGGAAATCCAAATTGGCAGAGTTGGGGGCACGGGGAATCGAATCGCCGACCCTCAGATTAGGAGTCTGACCTAGAAAAAAGTCACACTCTAACACTCTAACCACTCTGCCACAGAGAACCCTTGCTTAAATCAATCCCCATCACACTACTGCTGGCAACTGCTTATAACCTCTTTGCGACCACAACAAAGGGTTGGTCGCAAAGAGGTTGCAAGTGGTCAATAAAGTGGTCACAAAATGGTCCTCACTGGTCACTAACATCCTTGCAACCAAAATGGTCGCAAGGAGGTTGCAGCTGCTGCACTGAAAACCTCCTTGCAACCAATATGGTCACCCACTGGTCGGCGACCACACCCACAGGTTGCATTGGTCGCAGGGAGGTCACTGGTGACTGCGGGTCCTTTGCTCCAAAATGGTCGCATGCGGTCGCAAGCTATAGGGGGGTCTGGGGCATTAGTAGATAAGCAAGACACTCGTTCTGATGTTACCTTGGCTATTAGTAGGGACCTAAACCCCAAATGTGTCTTCTCCTCTCAGGATTGTTCGGAACTGCAGTTCTTGGCGCGCAGACAATTATATTCAACATGACGGTGATCACTGCAGCAGTACGTATATCTCCACCTGCCATTTTCATTTACCAACTCGCACAATTTGGACATGTACACTGTACATGCGCCACATGTACGGATGTGGAAGGGAATTTGCGAAAGTAATTATGTGATGGTTCCGATTCTAGGCTGTTCATTTCTCGCTGACGGCGTGAGACCTATGGACTCGTTGTGTAGCAGTTTGGGCAATTTTCCGTTCCAACCAGTAGTCCACAACTGATTCATCAAAGGCTGTGGTATATGCTGTCCTGTCTGTGGGAAAGTGCATATAAGAGATCCCTTGCTGCTTATCAGAAAGAATAGCATATGTGGTGGCAGTGGGTTTCCTCCAAAGAAATGTCAAAATAACCATAATGTGCTCTAGAGGTGGTCATTAAATAAAACAAACCTTTTACTGTATCCCCTACCAGGTTGCATCGGGTATCTCCATGGCGTCGACCATTAGCATGGGGCAGTACCTGGGGGCAGGGATGCCCCTGGAGGCCAAGACATCCGGGCGTGTGACCTTTGTCATGATATGTACGTAAGCACTTTAAACTCACATCAATCACTGTAATGTGTGACTGGATATGGTGGCCGAATCGGTAGAGTGCAGGCTTCCCGTGTGGAAGTTCAGGAATTCAAATCCCAGCCGAGTCAAATAACTTATAACAAATTTATACTTGTCGCTACCCAGCCTGGCACTTGGGATTTAATAGGATACGGCAAGGTCTGGTTAGCACAGTATCAGAGTAATGTGACCGTGGGATATCGAGTCATGATCCTGGAATCCTGGTCTCCTAGTGGGGAAGCACTATAAACTCACAATTAGTGCGTACTGTGACATGTCTGTACCTATCCTGATATGACCTTTGATGTTGCCAGGATGTAAACCCCTAAAACAAACAAATCATAATTTAAGCAAAAGCCCTATATTGTACAATATAAAATGCCTATTATACGATGTAGAACGCGTCCTGATACAACCTAATGCTAGGTACACACCTACCCTTTAAGACTCGTGCCCTAAAACTCGCGACCCGACCCAACCCGCTTAAAACTGAAAACGGGCCGATTCATTTTTCGAATCGCGAATCGCAATCGTAAGGAAGCACTTTTAGCCCTAAAATTGAGTTTTAAGTCGCGAATCGCAATCGGTAGGTGTGCTAGGGGAGTGCACACCTCAAGACTTTTGGGCAATTTTAGATCGAATACGGTAGGTGGGTGCGGAAAAACGGTAGGTGTGTACCTAGCATTAGATGTATAACCCGAATGTACCTTGGCTTCCTTAAAATAATGTTACATGCATATGGAAAGAAGCCAGTTCACAAATTACTCTCGGTAGATATCTTCGATTCTGCTTCGACAAATGTTATCTGTACAAATGTGAAATTCAGACTTTAAACAAATTTCATATGGTACCCCAAATCTAGGGTTTGTTTATTCAGATTGAATTCGCTTTGTCCGGAAATTTTGCGAACTTTTTCTTGAGAAACCAACGAAATCACTTTAAAGTTGAATTTGCTTTTGGTTTTTCAGTTGTGATTGGGACATTCTTGATGACCATTTGGCTTGTTTTCCCCAACGATATTGCGAGATTATTCACCGGTGAAAGGTAAGAATGTGTTTAATGTTATATTATTACGGCTATAGACAAATGATATATTTAGAATAGCTATTTCCCCCCGCACACCCACACCTGTGATATATGCGTAATAGACGTATAGGTATGTGCTAATATATGTTAACGAGATGCAGAGGTTTAGACAAAGGATTATGCAAATGAGATGATGTCATGGAAAGTTTAGCCGCCAGGTTCAGCAAGCCCTAGGCCATGAATAAACCATTCAGTATCAAGAAGTCAAACTGTTCAGACGTACTTTCACAACACCCACCCCCAAAAATCAAGTAATAATGCTCATAATTATGTAACTTTTGCCCATCTCTTTACTGTGTCATCTCCACACTTCAAGTTGGCAGTCACAACCTTGTCTGTCATGTTATGTGCCTCTTTGTGATTACTTGTTTCCTAGTCATGTTTTAGTCTTGTGATACTATTTTAAATATTTTATAGATAATCTTCTGAGATAGCGTCTCCTGGTCCCTTTGAAAAGGCTGCACAGGGTCAGCAGCAAAATGCTTAAATATTACTACAGTGTTTTATACCTCCCGAACATGTCCTGGGGAGGGCCTATTGGTTAGCGATATTAACATCTTGGATTGGGTGTGGTGGCCGAATCGGGTAAAAGTGAAGGCTTCCCTTATTGTTGTTGAAGATTTATACTGCCTATCATGGATAAGCCTGAATAGGCTTGTTTCCACCATTAGACAGTTTGTCGATAGAAAGCCCGAGCCTACACTTTTACCGACCCAAGGGATTTTGAACCTCCCACACCACATAGACATGGTATGAGAGCAACTGGCCTTTGATGTCGCTGTAAGTTATACACAGCGGTGGAAATCCAAATTGGCAGAGATGGGGGCACGGGGAATCGAACCGCCGACCTTCAGGTTAGGAGTCCGACCTAGAAAAAAGTCAGACACTCTAACCTCTCCGCCACAGAGAACACCTTATGTGGCTGAGGTGAGCCAATGACTTACAAAATTGATACTTGTTGCTACCTAGCCTGGCACTCGGCATTACAAGAAGACAAGGACTGGTTTTCTCAGTATCAGGATAATGTGACGGTGTGGGATATCGGGTCATGGTGCCATCGGCCTGGCCTCCAAGTGGGCCACCACTAGGAAGTTGCCATGAATGCGCACTATCATAAGTTAGTATCCTTCCTCATATGACCTTAGATGTTGCTGTGACGTAAAACAACAAACAAATAAACAAAAGCTCGGATGTAGAACGACAAACAAACATGCTATGACATAAATCCCCAACAAATATCTTTTTTACTTTGTTTAAGGGATGTTCTGGACATCATCAGCGTCTCAATGCCCATACTGTCCGTCTACATGTTCATGAATGCATTCACAGTGAGTATCATTACACCGTTGCCTTGGTAACTGGACGCTTCTAAATGCAATGTTTGTATATGTCGATTTCTGCGTGACATCATCAGCGTCTCAATGCCCATACTGTCCGTCTACATGTTCATGAACGCATTCACAGTGAGTATCATTAAACCGTTGCCTTGGTAACTGGAGGCTTCTAAATGCAATGTTTGTATATGTCGATTTCTGCGTGACATCATCAGCGTCTCAATGCCCATACTGTCCGTCTACATGTTCATGAACGCATTCACAGTGAGTATCATTAAACCGTTGCCTTGGTAACTGGACGCTTCTAAATGCAATGTTTGTATATGTCGATTTCTGCGTTTTATTCACTCTAGTATCTTCTTCCTTATCCAGTTGTTCACGAAAAGTTTAATCAAAAGGGATAAATCACTTTTTGTACGGGAGTTTGTGGGATCAATCCGCGGCCGATTCAAACTGAACACTTAATGGACATTTTTCACTACATAACCTCAGTGTTGGAATAACGTGACTGAGTGAGGTAACAGGTCATGTTGCAGCGATTGTTCAGCTGCATCTTCAGCCTTGGAGAAATTGTAGCCTTCGCGATGCTTATTAAGCAATTTTGTAACAATCTAGGAAGAATTATAGCATTGAATTTTATTTAGAATTTTCTTTTTTCCTTGGCCACAATTTGTATGATTGAGCTTTTAATTTCATAAGTGTCTTTTGACGCATTATTGATTGTATGATTTTACATTCTGTCTGAAAGCAATGGTTGATTAATGACAGAATACAAAGTTGAACAATTGTGACCATGAATATGGGCCTTTGCTGCCTACACAGCATTAAGCAACCACCAATCAATCAATCAATCAGCCAGCTTTGTCTTCAGTCTTGATTTCTGTCTTGTTATGGTGACACAACGCCCTAGCATACCTCTAGTATACACACTCACCCTCTGACATTATCATCTGGTATCAGGATAACATGACTGAGTCGGATATCGAGTCTATGGTGCCGGCGGCACTGTTAGTGTTATCTCAGTTATTCACAACGATTGCACCAGATGGGATGGCCGAATGAGTTAGAGCGTCCGTCTCCCGTGTTGGTAGATCATGGGGTCGTGGGTTCGAACCCTGGTCGAGTCAAACCAATGACTTAAAAATTGATACGGGTTGATTCCTAGCCAGGTGCTCAGCATTATTAGGATAGGGCAGGGACTTCTTGGCTCAGTGTCAGGATAATGTGACTGAGTGGGATATCAGGTCATGGTGCTGGTGGCCTGGTCTTCCAGTGGGGCAGCACTATAAAGTCGCCATGAGTGCGCACTGTCACAAGTCGGTACCCGTCCTGATATGACCTTAGATGTTACCAGGACGTACAACAACAACAAACAAACACACACAACGATTGCGTGCTGGGATCTGACCGCAGGTGTAGCTAGGAGATAACACCCCAATAAGCCAACGACTGCTCTTTCAGACGCTGGCGCGGTGTCTTTTCCGGGCAGTGGCGAAGCAGAAGGAGGCGGCAGTGATCGTCTTCTTCTGCTACTACTTGGTGGCCATGCCCCTCGGCTACTCACTCATGTTTCTCACACCGTGGAGACTCTCGGGTGCGTAACTTTATCGGGCATTCCACGAGAACATTGTCTTGACTTCAAGATCAACAGCTCAGGGCCCATATGCATGTATCGGGGTTAGCGCTGCGAAGCTGGTTTTCGGCGGGTTTACCGCCAAAAACTCTGTATGTATGTGTCGGCGTTAGACAAACACCGCGAGCTTAAAGTCGCCTGCACTAACCCCAGGCCATAGCATGGTTAACGTCGATGTTAGGGACTGATTATGCCCAAATCTATTCAATGCGATCATATTTAACAGAATTACATATGCAATAAGTGAAATTTTATCAATTTAACCCTAAATTAGAACCGTTATTAACACTGCCGCCGCATTGGCGGCGATATTAATAGTGTCGAATCGACGAATGTAAAGTAAACAAATCGCTGCTGAAACGTTAACTAACTGCGCCACCCTTTGGTCTCATACATGCCCCGTGACACATCTGGAACACTGGTGTTAGATAACCCGGGACCCGCTTTTAACACCGGAGCTGATAAAAAGATGCTCATACATATGGCCCCTGGCAGTACACGGTCCCTACGGGGGCTGGAAAGTCTTGAACTTCATTTGCCCCATTTCCAGCCCCCGGAAAGCTTTGAATTTAACCTATTTTGGGTAATTAGTCTTGAAAAGCCACTGTCCACACTGATCTAAATAAGTCCAAAATCGCCATTCGCCATTGTTCTTTCGTGAAATCTAAATGAATGTCGTTCATGTTTATTTCCAGAAGTAATGTATGCTAATTTTGATTGCTTTTGTACAGGGATGTGGCTTGGTTTCCTTGTCTGCACCATTCTGATGGCGATTATAATGACGGTCCGGTATATGTGGTTCTTTGACTGGGAGTCCATGGCGGAAGAGGTATGTATCACTACAATATGTCATGTTTGTTTATAGCAGCGAGCTTTAGTCATATCTAATAGTTTTATTTAAGCTGCATTATTCAATGATCTTTGACCTTTTGTCATATTTATGTTGATCGTTATAATATACTTTACCTCATTCTAAAATAACTTATTTTCAATTGTTAATTTAACGGACGCGACGTTAATTTTGGTGTGCACATACAAAAATTGATGTTTACATAGAGTAGGCTTATTATACGGCAAGGTATCCCAGTGAGGCAGCACTATAAATGCGTCATCAGTGCGCCTCCCCCCCCCCCTCCACAATTTGGTGCTTGTCGTGACATGACCTTAGATTTAGATGGGATATCTTTGAAAAATGATGTATAAACTACTGGTAAATTACAACTATTGAACCAACCTTCTTTCGCAATGCCAATGACTTAAAAATTGATACTTCTCGCTTCCTAGCCAGGGGCTCGGCATTATTAGGATAGGGCAAGGACTGGTTGGTTCAGTGTCAGGATAAGGTGGCTGTCTCTGTGGCGGAGTGGTTAGAGTGTCTGACTTTTTTCTAGGCCAGACTCCTAATCTGAGGGTTGGTGGTTCGATTCCCCGTGCCCCCAGCTCTGCCAATTTGGATTTCCACCGCTGTGTATAACTTACAGCGTCATCAAAGGCCGGTTGCTCTCATACCATGTCCTATGTGGTGTGGGAGGTAAAAAATCCCTTGGGTCGGTAAAAGTGTAGGCTCGGGCTTTCTATCGACCAGCAGTGGAATGAGGAAGACCAGTCGTCTATGACTGAAATTTCCCCTGCTTAAACAACAAATGGACCAACAACAAAATGTGACTGAGTGGGATATCAGGTCATGGTGCTGACCGGTCCTGGTCTCCAAGTATGGCAGCACTATAAAGTCACTATGAGTGCGCACTGTCACAAGTCGGTAGCCGTCCTTATATGACCTTAGATGTTGCTAGGACGTAAAACAACAAACAAAACCTCTTTCGCAACGAAAACAAACTTGTGACCTGTGATGCGGGAAATGAATCAAATTTCACAAAATGTTACTAGGGCGAACAACCCCAACAATCAAACCTCGCGTGAGCTGGTCATGGAATGCTTTTTAGACTTTCTACTCTACCTTGGACGTTTTTCATTCGCCTAGGCTCAAATTCGCGCATGCGTGATGGTATGCAATGAGAAGCCACCTACACACGCCGATTTAAGGACAGGTGGGTTTGCTTAGAAATCCTTCTGAAAGTTAACGTGAGTAGATTTGTCACCTGAATGGATCTTTCCTTGTTCACTACTCAGGCCCTGGTATTCCAGCTGTTGGTATATATGGGCCATTCTCTTAAACTTGACACTGAAGTGACATGGAGACCAAAAGTAAGAACATTCCAAATAATAGCACGATACATTCAAACTAATAGCAGAATCCATTATCCGATAAAGGTTTCCATATGCATATGCACACTATGTCAGAGTTGAATAAAAAAAAAGACTATTCCACTTTTACTTTTTCACCGAATTGAGCAATACGTTAAATCACTTGTGTAACATAGAAATCGGACATGCATACAGAGCATTCTTTTACCATATACAACAAATTTAAACAAGATTTTATTGATTACAGTTAAGCAACCAAGATCTCTTACAAGTAAAAAGTTAAACGCATGGTGTCAATGTGTATATTTTCACATATTCAATTTAGAACAAAATCATACAAGCATACTTTAGATGAATGTTATGGGATAGACATGTAGTATTGCTTACACAATTAACATTCATAGTCAATAACTATTTGACTTGCTACCACAAAAACTATTTTTTTAATTATCACCACGTTATTGTGGACACCAAATATATGGTGCCCATTTCCAGAGAACGACCAATATGCTATATTTTACCTCGGTACTACGCCTCAGGCTAGCTTCAGGCTAGGGAGAAGGAAGCACATCAGGTACCAGCAATTAGCATATGGATCTCGCACTGTGAAGACGTGTGCGAGGTGACAGCGGTCTTTATCGACAATTAACTACGTTATACGCAGTAAGTTGAGATTTATTTTTCACAGGAGTGTTTATTAAGACCTGTGGAGTCTTTGGTCAAAGTTATATTAAATTGGCGAATTTATTAAAGTAATAGTTAGCGTTTAACCGAGTTGTGTGCCGGTACGCTAGTTTGGGTTCGCCAATTTGTTTATTTCTTCATTGACGTCGTTATCGACAAATAACTACGTAATTCGTAGTAACTGGGGATATAAATTTCACAGGAGTCTCTATTAAGACCTGTGGAGTCTTTGGTGCAAGTTATAGTAATTTGGCGAATTTATTAAAGTAATTATCAGCGTTTTACCGTTCGAGTGCCGGTACGCTGTAGTTTGGGTTCGCCATTTTGTTTATTTCTTGTCTCCCGTTTATCGCTATTGCTATGGCGACTTTATGAGTTTATAACCCAAGAATACCGGAGGATATGTATTTCTTGTGTATTTATGCTTACTTTTTGTTAATTTATTGAATTAATTGTGCATCTCGTGGTGTTTTTTCGTTTTTATGGAATTACCCTTTCATTTTATACACCGATATGGTGTTGTTGACGGTAGGCGGAGGAGCGAGGCCCGTAAGGGGTGGTTGGAACCGGATTTTCGGTTTGCTCCTGCCAAGCCTAAAGCTTTGCAGTTTATTATATTTATTTTAATTAATTAAATATGAACCCGTAAGGGGTTGTCGGAATTATGCTTCAGTTAGCTTAGAGTTATGCTTCAGTTAGCTACTTTTCTGTTTGGTATGTCGGTGTTGGTGGTTGCCAAATCACAGGTAATATTTTTCAACAAGCCGCCCGTTGCTGAACGGAGCCTCATTCGTCTTTTTGGGATTATTTCCGCGGTCTCTTTTATGGATTCGCGTTGGAAATAATCTTGGGTTTCTTTTATAGACTCCCCATAGTTAGGCGTACGCTCCGAGTTTCGTAGCATTTTCTCCAACTTGCTGGCGCAGTAGCCGCAGGAGGGAGAAGTGTGCGGAACAGAGAGTGTGGGAGGGTACCGGTTTACTGGTCCCTACCCCTCGTTTGGTTTCGGCTTCCATACCGTTACCCTACGACATTACACATTAGCTTACACGCCTGTGTTGGAACGGTGTAAATACGTTCTCCAACACCAGTAATTGCCGCCCGTTGCTGAACGGAGAGAGGTGTGGTTGGAGCCACACCTCGTTGGGACTTGTTCCTGGGTTTCTGACAAAGATTCCCCATGTGGTTTTATTAAGGCGTACCTCCGAATTTTGTAGCCTTTTCTCCAACTTGTTGGCATATTAGCCACAGGCGGGAGAAGGGTACGGGATGGAGAGTGTGGGAGGCTACCGATATACTGGTCCCTACCCCTCATTTGGGTTTGGTTTTGAACCATAATCCTATGACACTCACAAGAGAAAGATTTTTGTTCTCATGTCTGTTTTGGAACGGTATAAATATGTTCTCCAACACCAACTGAGGTTTCTTAACCTGTTGTGACATTTGGTTGAGACCAGACGGGATGGCCGAATGAGTTAGACCATCTGTCCCCCATGTGAGTAGATCATGGGGTCGTGCTTGGGTTTCAGCACTATTAAGTTGCCATGAGTGTGCACTGTCACAAGTATGTAACTGTCCTGATATGACCTTACATGTTTCTAGGACGTAAAACAACAAACAAACAATTGTTTGATCATTACCGGATTATTGAGGCGTAGTTGGCTATGAAAAGTAGTAAGCCCGAGGCTCCCATGTCTGATGATAAGGACTGGTCACCGGTGGGGACAGTTTAAGCCTCCCCGGTTATGTTGGTGGTTAGCTGCAGTACCTCTTTAAGGAAGTGGAAACTGGGGTTAATTTGGTAAGAACGACGGAAAACATACTCCCTTTTTACGTGTAATTTCTTTTTCCTTATCGATTTGATAAAGATGAGAGAGAAGCATTAGATAATGAGTGGGAATTTTTTATTTGAAATTAATTATTCAAGGAGAATATATTGTCAAATATCTTTTCTCGACCTAAGCCCAATGGAGAGGTGAGAATGATTTTAGATTTAACAACACTTGATAAGTGAGTCGAAGATTAGCATCTTTTAAATGTTTTCTTTGGAGACGGCAAGAGACTTGTTTTCCAAAGGTGCTTGGTTGGCAAGTGTCGATCTTAGAGATGCAGGTTGCATAGTCCCAATGTACGAAGCAGATTGAAAAACTTTAATGTTTACTTGGAAAGAACAACTATATGAGATTACTTGTTTACCAAATGGTTAGCTTGCGCCTTACTTATTTACTAAGTTCTTTTCGCTCATGGGGCGTGAAGGACATGATTATGTTCCCGTATATTGATGATTTATTTAGTGGGGCACAGTCGAAAGCAGCTTGTCAAAATGCAGTAAATGATTTAAGGTACAACATTTACTAAGTTAGAAATATTTTATTCATGACTGTTACAGCATGTGAGTTATTACAGTTAAACAGGCCAGAGATAAGGCAAGTTGCTGTTATAATACTGTAGTGGTCTGCACTGACCTCTCAGGCAAGTAACCACATAGACAGGTAGGCGTGGGGAGTGTATTGATATCAGGGAGCCTAGGTGGTGTAATGGTTAGCACACTGGCCCGGAATGCAAAGAGATGTGGGTTCGAGTCCCGCTCTAGGCACAATATTTCCCATTTTCATCACCCCCACGACAATAGGTATTAGAATAGCCTATGCCCAGCTATTTTATTTTGACAGATAGTACTATAGCAATGGCTTACATTTGCAACATGGGAGGGACAACGTCCAAACCATATAATAAAATAGCGAAATTAATTTGGGAATTGGACACATTTACATTTGTTTGCATCAAGAAATAATAACAAATTATAAAAATTGGTTTCATGGCATCCAGAGACTAATGTTTGGGAAGTGGATGCTTTCTCTTTGATGTGGGGAAATCAATCAATTTTATTACTTTTTCCTAACATTCAGCCTAATCAGCAGAGTAGCAAGGAAGATTAGAATGGACAAAACACATATAGAATTTTGATAGTTCCAGATTGGGACACGCAGCCATGTATGGCAGGAGTAGCCTTAGGAGCCAAGAGTTGTTAGATTTTTAAGGGTGCTAGTAAATCAAGGTTTATGGGTTGGAGCGAGTAAAGCTGCAAGATGCGTTTTATCTGTTATAGTTCCCTGAGCAGATGGACAGACAGTTGGTAAACACCAAGTTATTCAGTGGTTTTGAGATCAGTTTACGAAAGGAATCCCCAAAAGCCAAAATATAATAGGTTTTGGGATGGGTCAATGGTATTCGAATTATTTAAGAAATGGCCTAGTAATATTCTTTTGAATATAAAACAGCTAGGATTTTAGCTAGCAGTATTGTTACTGTTAGTCACTGGACACAGGGGACAAACTTTTGTAGCATTGTCCCTGGACGGTTTAGAAATAGATCGCAAGGAAGCGACGTTTGATTTACAGAAATTATTGAAATCAAACCGCACAGGGGATCCATTATCCACAGTGCATTTAAACAGTTTCCTGCATGACCGACAACTTTGTGTAGCGTCTGCCATACAGGTATATTTATTCAAGACAAAAGACGTTAGGAATTCAAGACAACTGTTGGTGAGTTTTATTAAACCACACAAGGGCATTTCAAGAGACACTCTTGCACGATGGACCATTACAGTTCTGAAGGCAGGAGTGGATACGGGATGCTATGTTTCCCATTCAACACGGGGTCTATAAAGCATGACTGCTAGGGATCTCCGTGAAGAGAATCCTGGCACACGCAGGCTGGAAAACTGCTAGATCGTTTGCAAAACATTACAACAAACGACTAGAAAAGTCCAGTGGCCTCGCCACACGCTTACTCACCAGTTAACAAGACAGGTGAAGTTAAAAGTATTAATACTAATGAATACTGTATGAAATGTAAAAAACTATAAATGGATATGGTTTTGAATATGAATGAATTAAGGATAAAAATGAAGTTATGTAAAATTCTCCCTAGCCTGAAGCTAGCCTGAGGCGTAGTACCGAGGTAAAATAGTATAGTTATACGAATCTTACCTGGGTATAGATGATGGATAACTGTTGTTTTCCCGAGGTACAAGCCTCGGTTAGATGTTGGCTAGGGCCCACCCTCCACACCCTGCCACATCTATCATGTTTGCTTGTGCCAAGACGAAAACATTAAAGTATCCATTTGAGTTTAAGATCATTTTTATCCTGAATAAGTAGGTAAAGATTGCTGGTACCTGACGTGCTTCCTTCTCCCTAGCCAACATCTAACCGAGGCTTGTACCCAGGTAAGATTCGTATAACTATACTATATATATGTAAGTTATAAGCGTTAGATGCATATAATTAAATGAGTAATTCAAAATGCGGAGACGGACTGCTATAACATGGCCTTTAATATGTATCAAATGTAGTTACAAGTTAAACTAGTGAGAGGCAGTCTAATCAATGTCTTAATTCTTATGCAATAATAGCGGTTAGGTTGTCTAATGTCCTAGTCTAATGTCGTTAATCAGTTATCAAGAACGTTATGTTTGTCTAGTGTCGTAGTCTAATCAATCAGTCCCGCCAATCGTTTCAAGCAAGTCCTGGTGGGTCCGCCCCGTCTTGCAGGCACTCAACCCTCCTCCGATCTCTGCCCTAGGTGTGGGGGGTGGGGGCGGGGAGGGGAATTAGTATGGGGGCTAAGGCTAAGTGCCGGTCAGCCGTAGCCCGCTGAGAGGTGGCTTTCGGGCCAGTTCTCCGCATACCTGCTAGGGTCCGTAGTTCGAATCCAATCCGAGAGGTGGTGCCACCAGCAGTCCCCTCTCCGCGCCAGAATTACCCACGTTACAGTCGTAACATGGACAATGTGTCCGTGTTTTTGTTGTAAATACCAAACCTGCTACCACGGAGGTTGGGGTTCAGTTGGAGCGACCTGGAAAGCAGTTGTCCGTGCTATCAACCACCCAACCATAACTCCTCCGGCTGCCCTACTGGCCGAATTGGTCAAATGCGGACCTTGCGTGTGGAAGGTCGGGAGTTCGGTTCCTGGTCGAGTCAAACCAATGACTTATAAAATTGATACTTGTCACATCCTAACCTGGCGATTGGCATTAATAGGAACGGACAAGGACTGGTTTGCTCAGTATCAGGATAATGTGACTGAGTGGGATATCAGTGGATGGAGCTGGCGGCCTGGTCTCCCAGTGGGGCAGGACTAGAAAGTTAGCAATAGTGTACACTATCACAAGTCGGTACCCATCCTGATATGACCTTAGATGTTGCCATGACATAAAACTCCAACAACCAACCAAGGTTTGGCCCGATGCCCCAATCACTCGTCCTATTTCCACCAATAAAAAAGGTTCCCCTCCAGTAGGGGTAAAGGACGACCATGTTTAACTCCAAGCCAAGACTGTTTTGCTAAAGGGCAACTATAAACAATCTGTGAAAGTATCGGTTCCAGGCAGCAGTGCTTATCTATATTGACGTAGAGTTGCTGAACTGGAAGAGAATGCTATCATACTTAACTGTTAAAGTGTATTATTAAGCTGCATGATTACTTATATGACAAACGAGGTTCTATAGTTCACAACATTCCCAGTCTATAATATTATTTTTAAACCCTGTAAAAATTAGCAAAATATGTTCATAACAAGTTTCTCCTACCTCTATAAACTTAGCTAAGCTTTTATTCCCAATGCTCCGTAACATTAGTTTTCTAGACCAACCTCTCTTATGCCTGGTACACACCTACCTTATAGGATTCGTGCACTAAAACTCGCGACTCGACCCGACCCGCTTAAAACTGAAAACGGGCCGATTCATTTTTTGAATCGCGAATCGCAATCATAATCGGCCAGTTTTAGCCCTAAAACTGAGGTTTTATGCGCGAATCGCAATCGCTAGGTGTGCGCGGGGAGCGCACACCTAGCGATTTTTGTGTGCGAAACGGGCAGTTTTAGATCGTATACGGTAGGTGGGTGCGCACAAACGGTAGGTGTGTACTAGGCATTAAAGTACTAGCTCATATCTAACCATGTTCTGTTATATTAAAGTTGCATAGTACGATGGCTTTGAGTATCATTTTCTGAGATAAATATATTAGGTTGTTCATTATCTACCTTACTTTAGTTTGAGGTAACTTTGCTTTAAGATGATTCACCTATGAGATCTTTGAAGTGTAGACATGTACAATAAATCTTGGCATGCTTGTTAAAACTCTGGTCCCATAGGCTTCATTTGTAAAAATTGACTTAGTAGATCTATCTATGTAGGAACACCTACTTAAAACATACCCCTAGCTATGTTGGATGTGTAGGTTACCATCTAATATGTATTTTTCTTTTGAAAATTTGATATATTTGTCGGACTATCCAAATTTAAGGTAACTTATATGTAGGAGAAATAATTGCATTTTCACCTTTTCTCTTTTTATTATAGTATGAGGAACCCTTTAGAAAAGTATAAATAACTACGAATTATGACTGAAACACCAGTGCCTTGAAGTTGAAAAACACTTTGAGGAATACATATATTTATTTACCCCTTCCCCACTTTATTTCTCTTTACCACCCACCAGACAGGATCGCCGAATGAGTTGAGTGTCCTTCTCCCGTTTTGGTAGATCAGTGGATTTAGAGCCCAGGGGTTCGAACTCTGGTCGAGTGAAATCAATGACTTAACAATTTATACTTGTCGCTTCCTCGCCAGGTGCTTGGCATTATTAGGATAGGGCAAGTACTGGTTGGCTCAGTGTCAGGATGATGTGACTGAGTGGGATATCAGGTCATAGTGCTGGTGTCCCGTCTCCCAGGGGGGCAGAACTATATAGTCATGAGTCATGAGTGCACACTGTCACAAATCGGTACCCGTCCTGATATGACCTTAGATGTTGCCAAGACATAATACTCCAACCAAGCAAACCAACCTGATATGACCTTAGATGTTGCCTGGACGTAAATCTCCAACAACCAACCAACCACGCTCCTTTCTTCCAATTGTAGCTCTCCTGTCGGGATCCACAAGGCGGGGCAGTTATGGCGGCATAGCGGATCGGAAGTTGGAGCAGCCCTCCTTCGAGGAGAGCTTCTACGCCATCACCGGCTCCACCGACGTGCCCCCTGGTGTCATTAACCTGCAAGAGGAGACGGTGACGCGGCGTGACGTCGTCAAAAAGATCCTCCTCATCATCTTGTTCATTTGCATCGCCATGATTGGCCTCGTTGTGAGAATAGCCACCGCCGACATGGTGGAGCAGTTCAGGATGGCCGATGACTCATCAGCTGAGGGACTGACGAACGTGACGTCACAGAGTAGCCAGGATGTGACGTCATGGCCAATTGACGTCATTGGCCTATGATAGATAACCAGCGGGGGTATCTTGGATCCTCCTTAATTGATCTCTATATAGATATACAGAAATCCTGTGAATGCTTTGTATTATTTTAATAGGATTGGCATTAAGTTAAATATGAATATAAATCGAGGTTCTATCTGAGGTGAAGGAGAAGCAAGGAGGACTCCAATGGGTTGAATATCTTGATCTTCTCTTGACACGGGAGAAATTGCCATATCATCAATAAATACAAAACTTTTCTATGCGAGTGAATCAGGCGCAGTTGGCGCATAAGTACCTGGATTTGCCAGTGGCAGCGCCCCCATTGCCAGCAGGCTCGAGCAAAAGCATAGACGATATCACATTGGTGAATAATGAAAATAGAAGTGTACAATATATAATAATGCATCATAATAACACCCCCAGCCAAAGATTTATACACATATATGGATATACTCACTATAAGACCAGACGGGATGGCTGAATGAGTTAGTGTCCATCTCCCGTGTTGGTGGGTCATGGGTTCAAACCCTGGTCGAGTCAAACCAATGACTTAAAAATTGATACTTGTTGCTTCCTAGCCTGGCGCTCGGCATTATTAGGATAAGGAAAGGACTGGTTGGCTCAGTGTCAGGATAATGTGACTGAGTGGGATATCATGTCATGGTGCTGGTGGCCTGGTCTTCCAGTGGGGCAGCACTATAAAGTCGCCATGAGTGCGCACTGTCACAAGTCGGTACCCGTTCTGATATGACTTTAGATGTTGCTAGGATGTAAAACAACAAACTCACTATAAATCGAGGTTCTATCTGAGCTGAAGGAGAAGCAAAGACTCCAATATGTTGAGTGTCTTTATTTTCTCTTGACCGTATCCCAGAAATTGCCAATAGCACCTTCCGGTGCGCCCTCCAACTCATGGGAGTCCTCCGAACAAGCAAGAGCTGAGGCAACCCTAATATCATTAACGACTCTTTGATTTAATGGAGTGCTGAGGTAAGAAAAAATGGTGTCCCGAGGACCAATCTCCTCTGGTACGTAACTCCTCGAGGGTCGCCCCACACATGGAGAAGTAGGTACATCCACCCCTATGTAGAGAATGAGATGAAAAATCAGCCGGCTTTGTCAACAAAATTGTTTAATGTTGCCTCGTATATATTATAAGTTAATGGAACTGATGCCCCCCCCCCCCGAGGGGATATGGAAAGCAAGTGCGTCCCTAGTTGCACCAAGCTGTTTAAAATGCAGCTCAGTCCAATATACCGCACAAAGGCGGATGTCCTGGCATCTAGCTATAGGAATTTGCAAGACCCTTTGCTTAAATTGAATATTAATGACCATGCCCCAATTATAGAAAGAGAAGTCTCGATGTCTTAAAGTCGAATCAGACTCGGTCACTTGACATTTCCTAAGAAGGCCTCAGAAGGAACACAGTAATGCTGCATGCCACGAAATGTGCCCAGGGCTAAGCATTAGAAGAGAGATGCCTAAAATCACATATGGAAGGAGGGGGGCACTTGTTTTACATCATCGCCTTTAACCTGGCAGATTCCTTTAAGAGTACTTGCAAGAATATAATTCTTGTAATCAATTACATGAGATGAGTTCTCTTTAAAAAAAAATTAAGGCCCCTTAGGTAGTTAATTACGGACCTATATCTCAATGTTCTTGCAAGCCAGGTGGCATAGAGTGCCATTTGCGAGGCATCACAAGGCAGAGGCACTAGTCTTTGAAAAACCTACGATAAACTTGAAATAATTTGTAATTTGTGTTTTCCTAGTTATAATGGGAGTAGGCCATGGCCTGGAATCGCCTCTGCTCTTCCCACAATTTGTTTCCTGAAATTAGAAAAACTGTGTCAGTGTTTGACCGCAACATATATTATCGAGCATGGTAGAGTGCAATAGTCTGTCATTACTGGTATCATTATTTAGTCTGCTTAAACAGTCGCAGACAACATTATCGCGACTTTTAACATAGGCTGCTGATAGGGTAAAATTATGTTCTACTGAATACCAGAATAGTTTGCGTAAGATAGGCATTAATGGCTGGCATCTGGAGCTACCTGTACATGGGGCTGCGAGGACGGTAGTATTATCCGTCATAACTAGAATTTGCGTGTTACGCCAAGTATCGGCCCATTTGTTGGCCGCTGCAAAAACTGCCCACATTTCCAGTGTGTTAATGTGGCTACCTAGTAGGGATCCGGGTGCCATCGAATGATAGTGATCCAGATAATTTGCCAAATCAGTGAAGTCTTTCTCTGCGAACGTACCAGCCAGCCAGTCCCTGCTGTGTAATGCCCCAAACCCCCAACAGGAGGCATCTGTGTAGACTGAATAAGTCGGAGCAAATTTACTGATCATTTGGGCCTTACCATTAAATACTCTCGTGAACTGTAACCACCAGTTCACATCCTCCCTGAATCCAAAATTTAGTCTTACTTTATAGTATAATTTTTTTACGGACCCCATCAGATTGTATATGCGGCGAGTGATCGTCTTCCCCCACCACCCCCGTTCTGATATGACCTTAGATGTTGCTAGGATGTAAAACAACAACAAACAAACAATCCCCCACCACCACCTTGGCGCAGTGAGCCAAAAGTCCCCCAAGCCTCTCAAGGTCTTTCCTGGTAGCCTTCCTTCTATCAGAAAAACATTCTAGTATTTTAATTAATATTTCAAGTTTATCCCTAGGCAAGGTCATGTCGAGTGTAACAGGATGAATTATTATGCCTAGGAATCTTAATTTTCTGGAAAATATAAGGGCTCGAGGATAAGCCCATGCATAATCTAGTATCTGTTATGTAAGTTGGGCGTTTTTCAAAAACCCATATTATCCCGTCTTAATCTGTTGTTAGGGTCGATCGAGATGGCCCGGTAGGCATCTTTGATATCAATAGTTGCCATCCAATCACCAGGTTCAAGCTTGCTTTGGGTGGCTGCAGTCTACAATAGTTCTACCACGACCCCCATCTTTAGGGACACAAAAAACATTGTGCGTACATAAGGGCTTATCATTAACTATCTTCAATATGCCCTGGTTAATTTCCAAAGTAAGTTTTTCAGTTATTATCTCATAATGTTAAGGGTTACTTATATTTTTCATTTTTGCAGAGTATTCTAACTTGCAATCAGAGTTCATCACCTCGAACCCGAAACAACTCCTTTTAGGAGGACGAACCAGTCTGGGTCGACGTCCTTCCCCCCCACAAAAGATCTACACGTTTTTAATTGAGTTAGAGAGCTGTAGATATTGTAGTTACAGTTACAATCCCCTCCGATGCAATAGCGACACAATAGCATTGGCACTAACGCCTATAGTACCGGCACTTGTAGCCGGTACGTTCAGTACTTCAACTACTGATTTACACAAGTAGTTGGGTCATCAGTTTTTTGGGCAGCTATGCTTCCCCATGAGATTTTGATGAACATTTTCCACACCAATGACCAAAACCACATTTGTCCTCTGATTGGTCACATCTTCCCTCCTGGTTGTAGCCGAAACATGGACGCTTCCCCATTGTCCCCTTCTTCTGATAGGTCTCCTTTGTGTAATGCAACTTTTTGGCATGGGTCATGGACGAGCCATAGTAGAGGATACTTTCACCTGTATAGGCTCTACCGAAAGCGGCGAAACCTATCTCTCTGCAAGGGTTCTTATGTCGGTATTGTATTCTGTATGGGTGGTGTCTTTGAACT
Organism: Branchipolynoe longqiensis; assembly: GCA_030323885.1. NCBI lineage: Eukaryota > Metazoa > Annelida > Polychaeta > Phyllodocida > Polynoidae > Branchipolynoe > Branchipolynoe longqiensis. The sequence continues at coordinate 13,218,780 of CM059191.1, forward strand.
CATCTGATTTAGCCCTATTACAAATGAATCCAACGTGTTGAATAAATGCTTTGTAATCAGGTATGGCGAGATTAGGGATGTCTAAAATCCACTGTACTGCTGCCTCAATCAATTCGTAAGCATTTAGTTTCTTCAAGGTCTTCGAGCGTACACTATACTGCTTCAATGCCCACTTACGTTTTCTCTGGCGTGTCGAGGAGGTGCTTCTGACGCTTCCGCTGGATGACCGTGAGCAACGGTGTCGTCTTCTTCGACCGTCCGAGGAATGCCTACAGCGCATTCGCGAGCGAGTTACGCCATAGGACGAGTGGCCCTGAATCTCTACTAGCATCCTGTGGTCGCCCTGTATCGTCTGCACCGCTGGTTCTTGTAGAACTTTGTCCCTCATTCTTGCACCAGGTTCGGCTGTCATCCTCCCTCATTCTTGCACCAGGTTTGGCTGTCGGCCGCCTTGTTCGTCGTGAGATAAGCGCCTGGCGCTTGAGTATATCTGCGCCACTCTCTCTGGTCGTCTAATGATAATGACTTGGAAGTCACTCGCGAGACCCTCATAGTCGTCTGCCTCGTCCGTTTCTCTCGGCTGCAGCTTTTCAGGTTCAGTTTTAGGCATGGAGGTAGCAATTTATCTGCCCTTTGCTGTTGCCAACCGAGTGACTCTCATCTGAACCCTACGCGTACCGTCGTACGAAGACCTATGTTCTAGCCCGCACTGCGAGCAGTAGGGTTTAAGCTTCGGCATCGACCTCGAATGCACCGGTTTTGGAGGCAGTCCCCTCAGGTGGGGGGGGGCATGTAGGTGACGTGTTATGTGTTGTTGCGTAACCCTCAGCAAAGCGATCAGAGCAGAGCGGTGTTGACTGGACAACTTTTCCAAGTGAGTGAATCAGGCATAGTTGGCGCATAAGTACCTGGATTTGCTGGTGGTGGCGCCACCATCACCAGCAGGCTCGAGCAAAAGCATAGACAATATCGCATTGGAGAATAATGAAAATAGAAGCGTACAATATATAATAATACATAATAATATTAATAACAATACCTCCAGCTGAAGATGTATACATGTATATGGATATACTTAGTAGTTAATTTATCGTGTGAGTTGTGTACCTCACAAAGTGTGCAATATGTCTGTCTGAAATCGTGGAACTCCTCTTGGTTTTTGTAATTATATACATCATATATTTTTTCTTTTGTAGTGAAGATGAATCCTTCCTTACAGATGTGTGTGGGTTACTCTCCGGCTGTTGGATTAAACCCACTGTCCATGTGCATTGCCTCTATTATCCATACCAGTACAACGTGTGTAAATAAACGTTTTGTCCTAGAATATAGCTTGGGACTGGTGTTATTTATAGATATGAAAATACATTTATCCTTGTAAACTGCTGTGGTAGATCGTGGGATTCGAACCCACGGGTTCGAACCCTGGGCGAGTCAAACCAATGACTTAAAAGTTGATACTTGTCGCTTCTTAGCCATGCACTTGGCAGTATTAGATTAGTGAAAGGACTGGTTGGCTCATGGTCAGGATAATGTGACTGAGTGGGATATCAGGCAATGGTGCTGGTGGTCCGGTCTCCCAGTGGGGCAGCACTATCAATTCGCCATGAGTGCGCACTGTCACAAGTCTGTACCCGTCCTGATATGACCTTAGATGGTGCAAGGACGTAAAACTCCAACTAACCACCCAACCTTGTAGAGGGTTAATGAATAATTAAATGAAATCAGGCTACCTTGATGAAGTTTGTCTACTCTAGCTAATGCGAATTCATTTCTCTTTAGAATCTAATTTCTGACATAGGCAACTCTGAATTTAATTCTTTCTGGCACTCATTATTTGGAGGTGCTTGGCTTGGGTAGGCTATTAGACCTACATATTAGAACTTAATATCAGCCTAGTTTAATTAAATGAAATGATTGACTGCATAATCAACTAAATAGGCCATCAGAATTAATGCATCCTCACAGAACATTGCCGGAGTAATTTGATTGGGTTATGGTACCGGAGACACGGTATGCCAGTGGGCCAGCACTATGAAGTCGACATGAATGTGCACTGCGCCAAGTCGATATTCGTCCTGATGTGACCTTATGTGTCGCTATGACGATGAATCCCAATAAACCAACTCCCTTCACCATCCCCTCCCCCCCCCCCCCCCCATAAAAGATCCATATATACTAAAACCCACGGCACATACCACAATCGAGAGTCGACACATAAATCACACCGTCCCGATGACCTTAGGTGTTGCCAGAACGTAGAACTCCAACAAACCAACCTTATACCACTCAATCGGGAACATTACTAATCCAATCCTGATAATCCACTGCATTCATTAGAATCTGGGCTATTTTGGATGCTCGATTTATGCAAACAAGCTCACAAAATTCTCTACAACCGTCACACCACACCAAACTACACTACGTCAGTCCATGCCACACTTCTGATATCACCGTAAGCATTTCCAAGACATAAAACCCCAGCAATCCACGGTCCCATCGCGCCCAATGTAGTTCCACTTCTCACCACCGCCGCCTACTGGCGCTTCTCGGGTGCGCTTGGCACGCGCTGGTTCCCGAACTTCTCCCACCATTATCTGCGTGTGCTGCTGTCAGATTGGAAGCCACACGCGACTGCCATACCCCAGACACTTGGGTCAACATCTAACAGCCGCTAGAAGCTACAGCAGGGTGCGAGTAATAGCGCACACGTGACCGGTGGGAAAGGTGCTGTGGAAGATGGGGGCGCGTTGCAGGTATTCGGTGAATCATCAGTGCAGGGGTGGTGGTGCGTGAGCTGCTCTTGGAGCACACACCGCACACATACATATACACACATAGACATACAGGCACACCCTAGGTGAGGATGGGATCAACTCCACACTACTGACCTACACGCGTAATACACTACTCACAATCGAGCTCACATGACCCTCTTGATATGACCTTAGATGTTGCCAGGACGTAACACTCTAACAACCAACCAGGCTTACAGGATAATGTGTGGCTGGACTCGGATGTTTGTTGTTCTGCTATCACAGTATTAGCTACATGTACTCTGTAAAGAAGAGGTTTGTGGAGATCTACTGCCGTATTGATTGATAAACCTTCCTCGCCATGTGGAGTTTTGGATCTGAACAGTCCGCCTGATGCCACAAGGATAGCCGAGTGGGGTAAGTTCATTTTTAAACCTTATTCATCTTGACACATTAATGGAGACATCTGTGTTCATGCATTCCCCGCAGCATGGCGCCACCAGCTCGACCCTGGCTGGATTCATATGTAGGCTGCGTGTGTGTTTTGCCTCCAAAGATTTTTTTTTTTTTTTTGCTAAGAAAAGCTGGCGCTTAAAATAACCACGTACAAGAGATAAGGCTTTAAGGTTAAGCATGCTAGTTACATTAATACATATTACATATATCACTATTAAAGCTGCATCGTCTGATGAAGTATCAAATTCTCAAAACCAAATCAATGATCTAGATTTGATTTTACATATCTAACTTAGATACTGGTGCACTCATTAACCATTTGTTGCCACATAGAAGGGAATACTGAGCTAATTTGACAGAACCTGTTACATGTACTACAGAAGCCTATGGTGCCAGAGTTTTGGCGTGGTTGGCAAAACTAATTTGACATGTTTACACTTCAAATATTTTTTAATGAATTACTTCAAACTAAAGTAAGGGAGATTATAACAATCAATTTAATATCTTTATCTCAGAAAAATGACGGAAGCTCAAAACCATCGGACAACACAACTTTAAGTTAAATCATTCTAGTTAAGAGGTAATGATTATTAGCATGAATGTGTCTCATCTGGTACAATGTCGGGGTTTATAGACTATCCACTCACTATATACCATGCTGTGGAGATGTGCTCTAGAAAAATATGGGAATATGTATTGGCACTAAAGTTAAGATTCCATTTACATGGAAGCAGTATGTGCTACGCAGTATTTTTGTTCATATGCTGCCCTCATTATTACATGGACCGATTCAATTTACCACACGCATCTGTACAAAAGAAACTGCACTTGTTTCTCGACATATGAAATCCTGCTAATGCACCCACTTTCATTTCCTCCCCCCCCACCCCCCCCCCCACCCCCACATCGGTATAATGCAATGTGTATGCTGCTTCCATGCATATGGAATCTTGTAGCTTTAGGACATCATAAAATATTAGGTGTTGTGAATGGGGCCTTCTTGGTTGTCCATCGGTGACGATGACAGCAACCTGTTGTGAACTGGTCAATGACTGATGAGTCCAATTTGTGCTCGGAATGTGCAGTGGCATATTGGATATGTGTTTGTAGCTGTAGTCGGAGTCTGCTAGGTGAAGAGATGATCTTTCCTCTCTGCTGATGCTTTTGTTTAGCTTGAGATATACGATCAGTTTCAAACTGTGCTGTTTTTTTTGTAAGTAGAAGCATGCTATGAACTCCTGTCCTTGGGCACTATTTCCCAGGTTTCAGTGTTGAGATTACATTTCTTGCAGAAGGTCGGGAGTTTGGTTCCAAGTCAAGTTAAACCAATGACTTATAAAATTGATACTTGTCATTCCCTAGCCTTCGGTTGGCGTTAATATGATATGGCAAGGACTGGTTAACTCAGTGTCAGGATAATGTGACTGAGTGGGATATCAGGTCATGGTACCAGTGGCCTGATTTCCCATTGGGACACCATTATAAAGTCATCATAAGTGCACACTATCACAAGTCGGTACCTGTCCTGATATGACCTTAGATGTTGCCAGGACATAAAACTCCAACAACAAACCAACCAACTCACACTGACACTCGAGCAGTGCAACAGTGCATTTTCAATGAGAACTAGGTAAAGTAGATTAAGCTGTGGATTTAGTGCTTAATCAGAAAGACTTCGCATCACATTGCGCTAATTTTAGAAAACCCATCTGTGTTAATTATTGTGTAATTTTCTCACTAATTATAACGTGGTCAGTGCTAGAAACAAAATAATTCCACCGATAACGCGGTTATCTGGTCAGGGCTGCGGAATGTGGCCGTCAGCATCGAATTGCTTAGTCTAATTACGAATTTGTTGGTTGGTTATTGGAGCTTTACGTCCTGGCAACGTCTAGGGCCGTTTCAGGTACCGACTTTTGACAGTGTCCACTCATTGCATGACCTTAGGAGACCAGGCCGCCAGCACCATGACCTGATATCCCACAGTCACAATATCCTGATACTGTGCTAACCAGTCCTTTCCCTACCCTAGTAATGCCGAGCACAGGCTAGGCAGCAACAATTACCAATTGTGTATGTCATTGGTTTGACTCACCCGAGAATCGAACTTCCGACCTTCTTGACGGGGAACCTGTGCTCTATCGATTGGGCCAGCGCCCGGTGTATTCATATATACAATATGTATATATATATATATATATATCAAATTATATATATACATGTGTGTTGTGTGTGTGATGCATAACGCATTATACAAGTATAAATGCTAAGGGAATATATATACTTTGCTACTTCCTCCATCGGCACATTGGTGGAGTGACCCCCCCCCCCCCCCAGCTGTTGGAGGGTTGTATACGGGTGGCCCCACTCGCGCCACACACACTGGAGGAATTACATATTTATATAAATATTTATGTGCTGTATAATGCATTATGCAAATATAAATATGCTGAGGGGAAGATTGTGTATAGCCTATTTAATATTGCATGTATTACTGAAGGTAATGTAATTATGCCTAGATGTGGGGCCGTTCCTTACTACAGAACTGCATAGACAGTATCATCACTCATGGCATGTGATTTGTTTTACTCGCTCCGAAATTTATATAAATAGTTACTCCAATATCAAAGACCCAGGCACGACTTGGGTTGAGTAATATATTCTCATATATTTGCAGCACCTAAGTAGATATATATTCTTTAATTGTGTAGTGAGTGAGGAAGACGTACAAGAGTGAAAAGTGTCGAAAGCCACCTTAAGTGGTTCCAGCATTGAGGTTTGCTGCGGGACTGTAGTCATCCTGTAGTGAATAACCAAAGTAGGTTTGTTGTTGTTTTACATCCTAACAACATCTAAGGTCATATCAGGATGGGTATATACTTGTGACAGTGCGCACTCATGGCGACTTTATAGCGCTACCCCACTTGGAGACCAGGCCGCCAGCACCATGACCTGATACCCCACTCAGTCACATTATCTTGACACTGAGCCAACCAGTCCTTGCCTTATTCTTATAATGCAGAGTGACTGGCTAGGAAGCGACAAGTATTAACTTTTAAGTCATTGGCTTGACTCGACCAGGATTCGAACCCACAAACCCATGGGTTCGGATCACCCGATCTCCCAAAACAGGAGACTGACGCTCAACTCATTCGGCCACTGGTCAATAACCAAAGTTGTATGACATGCACACTAACATACATGGACCATTGCGAGTTATAAGTTATTTATATTTGCATAATTAATTATACAGCACATAGCTTTAAGCTTTCCGCTGGACTAGATAATTCGATAAGCAACATTGATGACTAGAACTAATCCAGGCATAGATCGCATTTGATCAGGCCCGTGGTGAGCATTTATTTGGGGTTCCTCGGGAAGGACTGATGACTGACGGGCGGGGGGAGGGGGGGGGTCGAAATGAGGGAAGGTTCCAACTAGATGAAAGGGTTCCATATACATAGAGAGGGGTCCCAAAGTTATATAAGAACCATTTTCCAACCGGAAGTAATCTGAAATTACTTTCTCAAATTCTCATTGGTGCCCTTTATTTAACCTTTTGGCCCTAGGGTGGGGGTTCTGCAACTGGTTGGTGGGGAGGTTCCGGAACCCCCGGCTCCCGTGCGAACGAGCCTGTTGATATTCGTTGACATATGTCCCAAGTTTAACCTATATAAAGCTAAGATTCCTTACACGCGGTATGCGGTATGCGGCATGCGGTATGCGAACGGGTTGGGTCCTTTCACCCACAGCCACACATATAGTGTCAGGTTTCTCTAACACTGTTGTCTATGGGCATTCGCATTCGCATGCCGCACCGATCGCTACATGGACCGATTCAGTATTCGCATGCTGCATACCGCATGCCTCATACCGCGTGTAAGGAATCAGCCCTATTATTGACTTAGATGCTTTTCGATTTTTTGCCACATTCGCATTCGCATACCGCATACCGCATACCACGTGTAAGGAATCTTAGCTTAAAGCTAAGATTCCTTACACGCGGTATGCGGCATGCGGTATCAGAATGCGAATGCGGCAAAATATCGAAACACCTTGAACTCAATGGGCTACAACCCTTACATGCGGTATGCGAATGCGAATGCGACAACTCGATCGGTCCGGCATGCGGCATGCGACACGGGGGTGCGAATAGAAAAGCATCAGTCGCATTTGTCCATTGATATAAGGCTGGAGGAGGCGACTGATAGTCTTTAGCCCTGTATCTACACCAATGGGACGGTCCTAACATGGCTCAGTTTAGCTTGCTCCGAGGGATGTTAGGACCGTCCCAGATTTTGTTGACTGAAAAGGATGGTCCTAACATGGCTCAGTTTAGGATGTTAGGACCGTCCCAATCGGTCATATAGAGTGCAGTAGTGGTGGTGGTGGGGGTTCGCACTTGCTATCCGGACTGCACTTCGTCCACACCTCTCTCTATCACCTCTCTGCCGGCCTGACACCTCCTTGATATGTCTAAAAAGAGTTCCAGGAGGGGGTGCCCGCCTGCATTTTCACTTTCTACTCTTACTCTGTCCGTGTCTATGGCTCGCCGGATGGTCACCATAGGGCAGATAGGCACAGTCCTTTGACTCAACTCTCCTCATTTCTCTTTCCTAGATTCTGCCCATTCGATTTCTCCCAGGCTCACTTCTTCCCCTAACCAGGGTTGTTGTGTTCTTGGGTGGGGCCCTTGACCTATTACGATTTCTCTGTCTGGTTCTTGTTGCTGGAACGACCGCTGCTCCCACCTTTGCCCGCCTTCCTCGAACCCCTGCTGACCGGATGCAAGTGCTACACTACACTACACACACCATACAGCTCTACTACATACATACGGCACGGAGAGATCCGCTGCCACCCATCACTACGTCATGAAGGATGTCCCAGCCTTCATAACACTTCCTCTAAGACCACTTCCTCCGCAGAAGACACGTCCTTAACCAAAGATTGGGCCGACCTATCGGAGCGTTTCTATAATGTTGCAGTTCTGCAACCGGTAACCGTCGTAAGGTTACAAACAACCCACACCTACCTGGTGGGGGTTCGGGTGGGTAAAAATGCTACCAGAGCCACAAAAATATGAATACTTATCTATAATTTGGTAATTATAAAGGTAGGAACCTCCATGTGCAGTACCAAGAGTTACATGGATATACATGCTATATTAGGCCATATACAGTGCAGTATGGAGTATACTTGTTTATTTTTATTTTTTAAATATAGCCAGTCATGTGCCATCTGCTGCATGCCGCATACCGCGTAGAAGGAATCTCAGCTTTAGGCTTGTGGTGGTGTAGCCTATTTGTCCAAGCTTAAGGTCTCGGGACACTATGCTTCTGGACTGAGTTATCGCTCTGATGTAGCCTTAAGCATAATGACTTACATGTTATTTACAAACTATCGTTATGTCCTTGCCCAATCACAGGTTATATATATATACTAGGCAAAAGAATACAGTGAGAAGAGTTGTCCAGACCAAACAGGATGGTCGAATTGGTAAGCGCACTGGCAAGCTTTCCATGGCTGTGGGTATGAACCCCGGCCGAGTCAAACCAATGACTTATAAAATTGATACATGTCGCTACCTAGTCTGATACTCGGCATTAATAGGACAGTGCAAGTATCAGGATAATGTGACTGAGTGGGATATTGGGTCATGAGGCTGGTGGCTTGATCTTCAAGTGGTGCAGCACTATACATTCGCCATAAGTGTGCACTGTCACAAGTCGGTACCCAACCTGAAATGACTTTAGATGTTGCAAAACCTGTGCAGATAAAATTGATATCGGACTGGGCAATCTTGTATCACTTTATGGTATTCTAATTATTTATTAAGATTAATTTTAGTTTAGTTCTCTAATCACGTTTGTGAACCTCTCAGTTTGTTACTTGCTTAGTGGGCGCCAAACATTACAAATGCCCAAACGCGAGCGAAATCATTGAAGTTGAAGACAAATTCTAAATTCACGGTGCATTAGCTTTCTAAGTCGGCGGAATGTTGTCCATGGAACGCTCCTTTGATACGCTCAACTGGGACGTCGGAGAGGGTTTGAAGGACTTAACCTCAATTCAGTAGAACCCAGAAAAGGGCCCGTTCAGCTGAGTTGAAGTTATGCCGAGTAGATACTGGTTGATATCTCTGAGAGCGAATTGTAGCAACTCTGCTGTAAATAGTGCAGTGTGGAATATTCGATGTTCTATGGGTGGAACGTTATTATAACAGCATCTAAGCAGTTATGAGCAGCAAGCCCATGGAATAGTCTTCTACCCAAATTAGTCGAAGTTCCATCATTAAATGGGTTGAAAAACAGACTCGCTAAATTTTGGAGTCAGTATCGGTATAGTCAGTCCTTTCAGCATGAACACTCTAATTATGACAGGTCATATATATACAGGCCAAATCTGTTAACAGGTCATTATGCCTAAGTATATGAACAGAAGAGGATAAATATAAGAAAGTATAAGATATTGTAATACTAATAGCCCTCAATGGTAGTTCTGGTAGATGGTGGGTTCGAACCCTGGTCGAGTCAAACCAATGACTCAAAAATTGATAGATGTCGCTCCCTAGTCTGGCGCTCGGCATTATTAGGATAGGGCAAGGAGCAGTGGAATGAGGACGATTGAAATGTCCCCTTCTTAATCAACTAAAGTCTTAAACAGTCAATTGTCTTGGTAGATACACTTATGCATGTATCAATGGCGTGATAAACATGGAAATATTGCGTCTAGAGCAAGATTGGAACCCACACTTAGTGCCATACCGTGACCGTTACACATCCTAGACTCCCTGTTGCATCACCCTATCCACGCCTATCTGTCCATGTGGCTCCTTGCCCCTGAGAGGTCAGTGCAAGCTACTACTACACATACCTGATATGTTGCATAACTGATCCATTTTACTTTATCTATTTGCAGAGTACTGAGATTGTGGGTGGATTCTTCCATCAGGTGGTTCCAGTGAATGGACCAATCAGCTGCATTGGGAGTTGTGATGCTCTGCAAGTTCTACAGTCAAGCGCCTCAAACGGAAAATCCCACACAAAGCCCAAGCAAGATTCATGCAAAGATGGCAGGGTAGGACAATAAGGACTGCCCGGTTTGCCAGGGCACCCAGTTTACTTGGTCGGGCAGGCGACGTTCTCAGTGATCTGTGCAAATGGGTATGTCATTATTTTTCTGATATGCAGTAGCAGATTTCAGTTTCAATTGGCTGAGGTGGGCTTGGGCAAGTAGTTTTGCCACTCAGGCAAATAGAAATGTCCTACCCTGGACGAGGCTTCCAGATATTTTGATCACCTATGTACGTGTACAGACAGTGTTGCAAGTTCGACAACAACGAAATAGTCCGTCAGCCGTTTGAGACGCATTCATATCTTGTGAGAATTGTGTTAGTATGCATTGACAATAGCAACAAACTGGACATCATTCATGCATCCCTTTTGGGAGGTTTATGGTATAAGGAAACTGAAGGAAATCTGTTTTTGCAAAGCAGTCGTCTCGCTACGTATAAGCATACCGTGGGCGGTGCCTGGCTATTTTGCACTCTAGGCAAGGCCAACTACTTGAACACACCCGAAAATATTTGTTGGTACAAAACTGTGACCCCATCAAAAGTCAGTACTGCACTCCTCTGAGGTTTGTGCCCTAGACGGCTCCCTATTTGGCCTAATGGTAGCACCAGCCATGAGCACGCCACAGCATTTCCAAAGGCAGCCTTCATATTTTATGCCTGGATGCGATCATCGCTACACGGACAGATAAGAGGAACACATATCTGAAAACATTGCAATATGTCCAGAAATAGCATACAGGAGGATTTGATGGATTAATTGATCTACGTCTGTAAGTAAATCCCAACACATCAATTTAGGGGGTTTTAACAGAGACCGAGTATTCTTTCAATAGACATATTTCCCTTGTTATCAAATAGTTGCTGCAAGTTCAAGATCTGCCGGAATATATTATATAAATCATATTTATTTGCATAGGCATTGCCTTGAATATAATTGGCTAAAAAGAGCATTATCGGTATTATTGGTGATCCACTTATCCCTTCTTGGCATGACCTTAGATGTTCTCCCACATCCTACTGCTCCTAGGCTATTGGGAGTGGTACATATGGCTGGTGCTAAGTGCATGTAGAGTCTAGTATTTACATTTCAAAATAAGAGTCAGGACTTTATTTTTTATTTATATATAATCCAAAGAAACCTCACCATGGCTGATTCAAACAAAACGTCCATAGCTACTCATCAGTTCAACGTGGCAACCGAGAATAGAACTGAAACCTACAATCCGCTGATTCCCCCAGAACACATCTACATCCTTCCACTGGTCATCCTGCTGGGCATGGTGGGCAACCTGTTGTCGGTGGCCGTGATGCTCCGTCGCCGCTTCCGGTCGCTGAGCTCCTCCATCTACCTGCTGGCCCTGGCGGTGACCGACACGGTCTGCCTCCTGCTGGACCTGAAGACAAAGGACCTGCTGATGCACCTGGGCCTGCCTTCAGTGACCGACCACCCGGCGACTTGCCTGCTCTACTGGTGGCTAACCCAGAGCGTGCCTTTCATGAGCAGCTGGTTGGTGGCCGCTGTCACAATCGAACGAGTGATCATTGTTTACCTTCCGCTCAAAGCCAAGCTCATCTGCACACGCGCGAAAACAGGCGTCGCCGTGGCAGCCATTGTCGTTGTCTTCTTCGCGTCCAGCATCTATTTGTTCGCTATTGTTGATCCCGAGACCTGTAACATTCCCAGCCGGTTCAAAATACCAATCGGATTTGTCGCGGTGTTTGTTTACTCGATACTGCCGTTCCTTGTCATCTTCTTGTGCAATCTGTCAATTGTCGCAAAACTCGTTCGTCAGCGCCGGTTTATGGCAACGAAGATGGCGAGCGTTTCGGTCAAGACGGACTCGCAGCGACTGACCGGGATGCTGATCGCGAACAGCTGCGTCTTCATCGTGTTGACACTGCCCTACAACATGCTCGTGTCGTATAGGATCGTCAGTGGGGACTTCAGTAGTCACCTCCTCGCCTCCACCGTCACCACCTACATGGTGACGGCGAACCACTCGGTGAACTTCCTGCTCTACGTCATCTGTGGCTCCCTCTATCGGAAAGAGTTGCTACTGATGTTCTGCCCATGTCGCGCCAAGACCAGCAATCAACAGGGCCGCCTTCTGCAGATGGAGAGCCATACAGCACAGACTAGTGGCTAGGCGTTATTTGCTGTGCATCGGTATGTGTCTGGGACGCGTCATTAAATTTGCATAGTCTGATGGTTTTACGGTTTCTGTCATTTTCTGAGATTAGCATATTAGGCTGATCGTAATAATCTACATTACACTAGTTTAAAATAATTTATTTTAAATGGCTAACTTTGGAGATATTTGAAGTTCAAACATGCAAAATTAATGTTCGCATGCATGCCAAAAATCTGACACCATAGGCTTCTGCAGTAAGAGGTTAGATCAAAGTGCCTCAATCTTACCTTCTACATGGCGACCCGTCCTGATATGATCTTAGATGGTGCTAGGACGTAAAACAACAAACAAACATCTACATGGCGACAAATGTTTAATAAGTGCACCAGTATCTAAGTTAGATCTTATGTAGAATCAAATCTAGATAAATGTTTTGGTTTAAAAAATTTGATGTTTTTCATCTGGCTATGCAGCTTTAGTTTATGGTTTTAATTGGTGTTGATGTGGTTATGGTGCTATACCGTAGGTGATGGAAGCGGTGTGTGAGGGTGGAGGGTGCGGTACATTACCTACTGCTTGGGCACCCTGAACATGTCAGCAAGTGATGGATTGTCATATTGGTAAGTAAGCGTGCGTCCTGAAAGAATTAAATAAATATCCAACTCGCTAATGTACGCGCAAATGTATTTCAGCTGAAATAAGGAGGGGGCAAACTAAAGAAAATTGACATTCTCAGTGATTCCCACTCGCTCTAAAGTAGAGCTGACTTTCTGCCAACTGATCACTAAATCTACCTCGATCGAAGAAGCCAGCACATACTAATGCATTTATTAAACTGCATGCATTATTTCATCAAGAAGGAATATAGTCATCCTGTAATTTTGTATAAATTATGTGCACATTTTCAGAGTAAAGACTTGCAGTGGGCTACCATCATGTATCCTAATATGTCTCTTATTTACACAGCATCCAACCTCTGAAGCAGTTTAGTACATACCGTCCCAACTTCGGTATCTCGGAAGTAATGTATTGAGTGTGTGAATGGACACAACTATTTATGGAAGTGTGTGTTATATGGTGGAAGATGTGCAAAGGCGCAGGAGGTGGAACGGTGCATGGTGGTACCCGACCCCTACCCAGATATGGGGGGGGGGGATAGATAAAAGATTCACCCCGTACATCCAGTATAGGGGTGAACAACAACGTAGTGTAAATACGGGCGAAAATAGCTTTAGTATGGAACAGGAAGTAGAAACTCTGGCTCCAGTATCAAATGGCTACCCATATCGGCACAGAGTTGGTGAAATGGGAGAGAATGCAAAAAGACAAGATGTCGGCTATAGAACGCTGTCGATTTCACTTTTAAATCTTATTAAACTAGATGTTTAATTATATGTTTCAACTCAAAGGTAGCGGGGAAATATGAAGACATATATGAAGAATAAATTTTGCTTCTGAAATTAAGAATTTATTCACTCAGTTAATTTCCCCAGCATGTCAAAATTCTTTGCCCGTTTTTCTAATATGTTGGTTTTCACCCCTGTACTGTAAGTATGGGGTGAATCTTTTATCTAGGGGGGTGAGTGCAGGACACTGCAGGCATTATTACACGCGATAAAGGGGTTGTCACTATTATTAATATATGTATGTAATACATACAGTAAAACCTCTATTACGACCACCTGCACAGATCGACCACTCCTCTGTATCAATCGCTTTATTTGGGCCCCAAACGATCGCCCATACAATACCATTGTAACGGGGGAAAAATAACCCCTTACGCCAACCACCTCCATAAATGGACCACTTAAATTATGGATGTGTTTTATGTGTATATCCATCAGTTAATCTGACCTGACCTCGATCAGTATTACCGGTCTACGCTGGCCCTGCAGCGCCCCCTGGTAGTGATACTGTAATAGATGTTTGTCAGACACACCCATGTCTAGTGAGAGTATTGTATCCACGATAAGCATGATGTATGGTTGTACACGTGTTCCTTTGATACCAAAATGTTATATGCCCTGTTGAATGGATATATGAATTGTTCCATATTAGGTACGTTTGGTAGATCGTGGGGTGGGTTCGAACCCTGGTCGAGTCAAACCAATGGCTTAGAAATTGATACTTGATGCTTCCTAACCAGGCGCTTGACATTATTAGGATAGGGCAAGGACTGGTTGGCTCAGTGTCAGGATGATGTGACTGAATTTGATGGAGTGAGGTCATGGTGCTGGTGGCCTGGTATCCCAGTGGAACAACACTATAAAGTCATCAGTGCGGACTGTCACAAGTCAGTACCTATCCTGATATGACCTCAGATGTTTCCAGGATGTAAACCAGCCAACCGACCATATTAGGTAATGAAATGTCACAATTCGTGTATACTAGCTCCCAATTAACATCGTTTCTTTCGAGATAGTTTCTTTCTGTAATTGAGAACAAAATATATACGATAATATAAAATATTAAGAATTATCAAATGATGATCTCATGCAGTTGCAATAACAAGGAGCAGCTGAACAGGACGAGAATGAGAACGATGATGCATTGCCTCCATGATCATTATCACCAAAAGATTTGTCTGAGGCGTTTGAGCATTTGGATATATACCTAAGGTAATTTGCACTTAACGTTGTTTCAGTTAAAATCTTGGTTTTCAGGAACCTAACCTTTGATGTTTATATGGGAGTTGGTGTATAGTAAAAAATCTAAAGACATGAATTCATATTTGACATCACTCCCCCCACCTGCTTAGCCTATAAAAAGTATAATGTATGTATGCACACAAATATAATCATTTATTTCGGTCATAATACAACATGATAAATATGGTGAATGCATTGTTGTCTAGAACTACTCCCCAAGAGGCCATTAAGCTTTGAGTATGGATATGTTGGCGTTCTCTGTGGTGGAGTGGTTAGAGTGTCTGACTTTTTTCTAGGTCAGACTCCTAATCTGATGGTCGGCGGTTCGATTCCCCGTGCCCCTAGCTCTGCCGATTTGGATTTCCACCGCTGTGTATAACTTACAGTGTCATCAAAGGCCGGTTGCTCTCATACCATGTCTATGTGGTGTGGGAGGTTAAAAATCCCTTGGGTCAGTAAAAGTGTAGGCTTGGGCTTTCTATCGACCAGCAGTGGAATGAGGAAGACCAGTCGTCTATGACTGAAATTTCCCCTGCTTAAACAACTAATGGACCAAAAAAAAACCCACAAAAAACAGGAATAACATATTTTGCCTCAGAAAAAACATATATGTCTCCAAAGATGGAAGTAAGCCTAGTGTTATGCTTGGCCAGGTCAGAACTTCTGTTTGTTTTATGTAAGAGGCCAATTATTCGTAATACATACATTGATGTTCGGTACTATTGTCTTATGTTACACAACGGGGCACGTATATTCATTATTGTAATGCCTGGTACACACCTGCCGTTTGTGCGCACCCACCTACCGTATAGGATCTAAAACTGCCCGTTTCGCACACAAAAATCGCTAGCTGTGCGCTCCCTGCGCACACCTAGCGATTGCGATTCGCGCATAAAACCTCAGTTTTAGGCATAAAACCTGCCGATTACGATTGCGATTCGCGATTCGAAAAATGAATCGGCCCGTTTTCAGTTTTAAGCTGGTCGGGTCGAGTCGCAGGTTTTAGTGTGCTAATCGCATATGGTAGGTGTGTACTAGGCATAAGATTGGACTTATTTGTGGTCCTGAAAGTATCAAAAGCAGATCTATTTTCCTTTGATAAAATAGAAAACCAGGGATAATTCCTGGTAATATATACTGAATGTACTGCTGGTCAGATATAGTTCGCATACTACAATGTAGAAAGAGGATATGCTCTGTAAGTGTTAGCAAATTTAAACATATATATTTACATATTGAATGCATACTGTAGCGTGCGCATTCATGGTATGGTACTGGTGGTGGTAATGTGTGTTTTCCTCCGCAAAAGGCTGAATTTTCTTTCTAGTGGATCTGCGCAAATTATTGTAGGAACTATGTATATAAATTATATATATAAACCATATATATAATGTATATAATATATGCTATATATAATATATATAATTATATTATATATATATTAGATATATACCCATTTGTATGTATACATATACATGCATATGTAAGCATATATAGACATATATATATATTTAGTCAACAAACTCCCATATTATCGTAATACATGATGCACCCAAAATTGGCCCAATCAGAATGTCGCCTGACCTTGTTCTGCCAACACTGAAAGTAGGGCACAACGCGTTCATACCAGCCATGTCCCAGTATAATGGCACGGTGCAATTAGAGCTAATATACAGTCTACCTTCTTCAACGTGACCACACTCCACGGAGCACATATATGCACAGTGGCAAAGTTTGGTATTATTAATTAATCATGTTATGTTGTTTCTTGCATGGGGATTTTATTTATGTTTATTTTTAATACTAGAATATGTGAATTTAACATGTAGTTCATCCCGATAAACGTTGCCCGGATGTAAAACCCCAACAAAGAAATAAACAGTTAGTTGAGTAATGTTATATTTGCTGTAAGAATTATATTGCTGCCTCATCACAATCATACTGTACCCATACTGCATTCATATATACATTATATTGCCCCCGTAGCTTCGCACATATAGATATATATTTCCGTATATATATTCATTGCTGCTTTCATAATATACATTTATGTTTCCATTAGATTGCAAAGGAAGAACAAGGGTTTTATACAGAATTTATTTACATCGAGCTGTAGACTAAATTTCAGAAATGAGAAACTGATGATATTCACAGTTGGCGCTGTTCCAAACGTAATATTGGGGTTTGGACTTCATGGAGTCTCTCTATTCCCTTGTCAAGTCAAATGTGGAGTTATGTTTAGTCGTTGTTGATTGCTTGATTGATTGGTTGATGGGCGGTTGCTTCCCACTGTTTCGGCAGCAAATGACATAATGACCACATCGTTAGTAGTGGTGTGTTATATTAGCAAATAGAGCGCGGCAATTCAGGTACAGCCATGAACATTTGTCTTGAGCCGGGAAAGGAAACTCTCGAAGATAATCCTGGTGTTCCCGATAGATATGGAACGTAGTGATTATAGAAACAAACTTATCAAAGGCATTGTCATTCTCTAATTTGCCGAATAAATCCATTGTTTGCTTGCAATTGTAGGAATTTGTCAATGCGTTCTGATGGTATCAAATATATATGCATGTAGTGATTATATATACATGTAGGAATTATATAGATATACCATATTCTTGCGGGTTAACGCCCTGGGGTGGCAAATCACTGAAGTGGGGTGGGTATTTCGCCACACATGGTCATTTAAGGGGTGGGCGTTTATGAAATATTGGCCAAGTGGGGGTGGGCGTTAAACCACACATGGGCATTATTAACCCACGAGAATATGGAATTATATATTGAGGCAAGTCCATTAAAACACAACATTTGACAAGCCTTCGCTTGTGTAGTAGTCTGAACTGACCTCTCAGGCAAGGAGCCACATAGACAGGTAGGTATGGATAGGGTGATTGCATCAGGAGCTTAGATCGTGTAATTGTTAGCACGCTAGCCCCGGAATGGCAAGACATATGGGTTCGAATCCTGCTCTTGGCACAATAATTTTCATTTTCAACACACCCAAAATTCATATAAAATTAAATTAATTAAAAATCTTGAGATCTTTTGTACACGAGAATAAGAAAGTATACTAACTGGTAAGATTTAGATAGAACATTGGCACAAGTTCCCTCCCCCACTCCCCCCGCCCCTTAAAAGAAAAGAAAAAAAAGGGAAGAACAACTTTTTTTTAAACGAGAAAAAAAAGGTATTGATCTGACTCCAGTTTGATATCACTTTTATCTTATTGCGCTTCTAGTTGGGGATATACATCACCATGGACAGTTCTTCTGTCATGGAAGGGTTGCAAATATGTAGGTCACCATTACTAGAGCTGGGGCCATATGATGGGGTGGTGTTAGCAAGCCAAAACTGGGTTTGGACGGGATTTCTAGTTCAGCGGCGAAAAGTCGCTATGTATGGAGCAGTGTTACGGAAACACCGCACGTTTAAGGTTGGGTAAGCTAACACCACTCCGTAGCAAGTTTACGGGTGGTGTTACTGTTAGCTAGCGATTAGGCCCAAATCTATTCAATGCTATCATATTTAACAGAATTACATACTCAAAACGTGAAATTTCATTAAATTAACCCTAAAATCGAACCGATATTAATGCTGCCGCTAAATCGGCGGCGATATTCATATCAACGAATGTAAACAGAACAAATCGCCGCCACCACGGCCACTGCCGGATTGGCGGCGATATATTACTGATTAGGCCCAAATCTATTCAATGCTATCATATTTAACAGAATAACATAGTAAAAAAGTGAAATTTGGTCAAATTAACCCCAAAATCGAATCCACTCGCGGTGTTCGATATTAACGCCGCCGATTCATATTGTCAAATCTAAACAAAACAAATTGACGCAGCCGCCGCATCGGCGGTGATATTGTCAAATAGCGGTGCTCACCGGCAACAGGCTCAGAGGGATTTCCCAAATCTATAAAGAACTTATAGGTTAGCTAACGCCACCACGCATTGGACCTGTAATACCCCGTGACCCATTTTCCAACACCGGCGTTAGCTAACCCGATCCCCGCCCTTAACACCGGAGCCGATAAATAATTCCTCATGCATACGGCCCCTGGAGTCTGACCCACATTTCTGGTATACCATGGGAAGCATCTTTATCACTGATGAAATGCTCCCTGATGAAATGATCAAATCTACCACTATTTGGGCAATTGATTTTGCACGTTGGCACATAAAATATCTCAATAGTTAGACATTGAAAATAATTTACTTCAAAGTAAAGTACGGTCGATTATAACAATCCATTTAATATAAGTGTAGTAGTCAGCACTGACCTCTCAGGCAACTAACCACATAGACAGGTAGGTGTGGGTAGTGTGGTGATATCAGGGAGCCTAGGTGGTGTAATGGTTAGCACACTGGCCTGGAATGCAAAGAGATGTGGGTTCGAGTCCCACTCTAGGTGCAATATTTCCCATTGTCATCACCCCCATGACACTGGTGCCGTGACCAGGATCCTGTACAAGCTATGCACTGTATGGTTGTTGAACCTACCCTGTGTATGTATGTCTTAGTGCATTGCCTGTATGTATGTATTTGTAAGCATTAAAAGACTTGCAATTCCAGGGGACGAGTGTAGTAGTCAGCACTGTCCTCTCAGGCAACTAACCACATAGACAGGTAGGTGTGGGTAGTGTGGTGATATCAGGGAGCCTAGGTGGTGTAATGGTTAGCACACTGGCCTGGAATGCAAAGAGATGTGGGTTCGAGTCCCGCTCTAGGTGCAATATTTCCCATTGTCATCACCCCCATGACATATGTATCTCAGAAAAATAATAGAAACTCAAAACCGTTGGACTATGCAGCTTTAAATGTAATCTACGAGAGTACTACCACTAGTACCAGCGATATGTAGGCACTCTATACATATAGGGTAGTACTAGTAGTCGTCAGGACTAATTCAGATTCTATGTACAATACCAACACATCTAATTTCATATATGTAATATACGAATGCTATCAGCGATATGTAGGCACTCTATACATATAGGGTAGTAGTCGTCAGGACTAATTCAGATTCTATGTACAATACCGACACATCTAATTTCATAGATGTAATATACGAATGCTATCAGCGATATTTAGGCACTATATACATATAGGGTAGTAGTCGTCAGGACTAATTCAGATTCTATGTACAATACCGACACATCTAATTTCATAGATGTAATATACAAATGCTACCAGCGATATTTAGGCACTCTATACATATAGGGTAGTAGTCGTCAGGACTAATTCAGATTCTATGTACAATACCGACACATCTAATTTCATATATGTAATATACGAATGCTATCAGCGATATGTAGGCACTCTATAAATATAGAGTAGTAGTCGTCAGGACTAATTCAGATTCTATGTACAATACCGACCCATCTAATTTCATATATGTAATATACGAATGCTATCAGCGATATGTAGGCACTCTATAAATATAGAGTAGTAGTGTCAGACTAATTCAGATTCTATGTACAATACCGACACATCTAATTTCATATATGTAATATACGAATGCTATCAGCGATATGTAGGCACTCTATGAATATAGAGTAGTAGTCGTCAGGACTAATTCAGATTCTATGTACAATACCGACACATCTAATTTCATATATGTAATATACGAATGCTATCAGCGATATTTAGGCACTCTATAAATATAGAGTAGTAGTCGTCAGGACTAATTCAGATTCTATGTACAATACCGACACATCTAATTTCATATATGTAATATACGAATGCTACCAGCGATATGTAGGCACTCTATAAATATAGAGTAGTAGTCGTCAGGACTAATTCAGATTCTATGTACAATACCGACACATCTAATTTCATATATGTAATATTCGAATGCTACCAGCGATATGTAGGCACTCTATAAATATAGAGTAGTAGTCGTCAGGACTAATTCAGATTCTATGTACAATACCGACACATCTAATTTCATATATATTATGTAATATACGAATGCTATCAGCGATATTTAGGCACTATAAATAGAGAATAGTAGGTGCTACGTTAGCTTCAACCCTAACCATAAATCTTTAGCTAAATAGGGGTTAGAGAAGACCCCATCTAACCTGACTTGACTTGACTTGACTATTTAAAGCTGCATAGTCAGATGAATCACAGCATCACATTTTTCAAAACCAAAAACTCCCTTGGATTTGCTTCTACATATCTAACTTAGATACTGGTGCACTTTTAAAAGCATTTGTAGCCACACAGAAGGGCATACTCAATCAATTGAATAGAACATGTTACCGCTATGACGTCAGAGTTTAGACATGCTTGCCAGCATTAATCTAGCATATTTGCGCTTCAAATATCTCAAAAGTTAGCCATTTAAAATAAAAGTTTCTTCAAACTAAAATGAGGTAGAATATAGCAATCAATTTGATATATTTATCTCAGAAAAAAATTAATAAATCCGAAAAACATCGGACAATACAAATTCAACTGTTTATGGTTAGGGCTAGAGCGGAGATTGTCAAGTGTCTGCAGAGGGTGGGTTAGGAGAGGGTGACCGGGTAGGGTGACGGGTGTGTGTGTGTGTGTGTGTGTCCAAAGCACCACTTCCCCCCCCCCCCCACCGCCCCTACACCCGCCCCCCCCCCCACCTCCACAATCAATACCGAGTGTGGCGCTAATTGATCGTATCTGGGCCCTTTTAACAGACGTGGCAGTGAGTTGGATTTGGCAAGTGAATGGTAGTGCCACAGCACACGGGACACGGTACACTGCACACTGCACACTGCATCACATACTTCTTCTGGTGACACAGACTACACAAATGGAGCAACTAAATGAAGGACTACCCTATTTATCAGGACTGAGCAGCGGTCATCAATTACTGACGCCGTCCTGGTATGACCTTAGATGTTCCCATGACGTAAAACTCCAACAACCAACCATTACAGACGACGGCAAGAACATGGGTAAGTCATTGTTTGCTTCATGCGGCATGCATACATAATCTGTTGTAAGTTGGTGGCGAACCACCAGGATCCCAGCCTCCCGTCGCTGGGAACCCCCGGCCTCCCGCCGCTGGGAAGCCCCGGCCTCCGGCCGCCGGGAAACCCCGGTCTCCTGCCGCTGGTAAATTTGGAACCAATATAGCGGTTAAGGCTATATGTCACGCAGTTCTGTGCCTAGATTAATCATCATCATCATGCTGTCGGTCGCGATGCGACAAAGACTGCTTTCATTACTTGACTGCCGCTTTCCATTTAGCTCTCTGCTGTGAGAGTGATGTCCATGAGTCAGTCTGTCAGTCTTAATGTCTCTCAGCGTCAGGTTTCTCTAGACTAATAGGTGTATCATTACTGGGTTACTCATGCTAATGTTGAGTCTAATAATAAGTAATTGTGCCACATTGCAATATATACCCAATACCACATTTAATATATATATATATATATATATATATATATATATTGCATTATGTTTGTAATAACATGTGGACAAGTAATGGCATACGGGTAATTCTGTTAAAATCCGAATCAGCGAAATAAGCCCTCATGCCGATTTCTGAATTCCAAATTAAGGCTTTCCGCCCAATCCAGCTGAAATGTAATCAACAAATGGAACCGGTGTGTAGCCTAATTCCGTGAAGGTTAATACAGTGATACAGCTCATCCCACTTTCTGGGTGTCAGTTGACATTTTCCCAGAAAACAACAGTTATGAGCAGCATCAATAGCTCACAGTAATCATCGGTTGTACACAGCTTTTTACTTCCAACAACAGGTCTCCATTTCAACAACTTTTTAAGACAAGCATTAGGCTGAACTGTGGAAAATTATGGAGAATTGGCGATTTAGGATATCAAATAATTACATAGTGCCAACAATACTCAATTATTTTTGCTGTTGGATTATTTGGAGAATGTTGTTTGAAGGAAGTGGCTATTCGTACGGGATCGTATCAATAGCGTCATATCCTGTATCCGTATCAATCACGTCATATCCTTTCGTATCCCTGTCACGTTAGGGTTATGATAACTTTGTTGTTTTATGTCCTAGCAACATCTAAGATCATATCAGGACGGGGGGTTAGGATAAGGGTTATGGTTAGGATAAGTGTTAGCTTAGGGTTGTTTCATCTTATGATTGGGTCAAAGCTAGTCATGTGATTACCGCCCTATTAATAAGCACTTTGGCTATTGATATGGTCCCATAGGAATAGCCACTGCCTTGTTTGAATGCTCTCTCAAATGGTTAGTTTCTCTTTGTACGATGTGAAAACAAAATAGAATATATTGATCAGATCTAGTAGATAACTAATCAATGGCCATAGAGGGGAATCAATCCACCAAGCTACATTCATATTTATATACAAAATGACGAATGCCAGTTAATAGAAGATAGTTTCCACAAGCAGCTGCCCCCCCTTGCCCCCTGCCCACACATACACACACACACACACATACACACACACACATGAACACGTACTGTCATAAGTCGGCACCCGTCCTCATATGACCTTAAGCTGTATTCACACGGGCGAGTTAAAACGCCTCACGCGAAACGCCTTGCGTACTGCGACTCACATTTGCCATGTGAACGCGACGGTGAGGCGTTTTAGGGCTGAATCGATTCATATAAATCATTTAACGTAAAACGCTTTGCTAGGTGGTCTACAGGAAGCGATCTATGTTGAAACGTTTTATCTTGCCCGTGTGAACGCATATGAAGCGATTTAGGACGTCACACGCATGCGCAGTCAAGACCTTGGTTTGTTGACTTTCTGGTCGATCAAAAGCGAATTTGGTCTATGAACCTGTTAGAGGTGCACATATATTTTTTTCATGATTTATTTTTAGGGTTTCACTGCCCAGCAGAAGTTTTGACCGTTCCAAACCAATACGATTCAGTCATTACATATCTAGGTCGAACCCACACTCTCTGGTGCCAGCATCGTCGAACCCAAAATGGCGCTGGTTAGTCTGGACTTGCTCATGCGCAGATATCGATTTCCGGCCCAAGTACTGCCTGTGTGAACGCGCATCTAAATCGCTTCATATGATTCGCCTTCTGTAGATCGCTTTAGATTTTGCCCGTGTGAATACAGCTATAGATGTTACCAGGATGTAAAACTCAAACAACCAACCAAACCTTTTCTGGTTTTAAGCCGTGTTTACACGGGAAATTGTGAAGCGATTTAGGCAAATCGATTTATATGAAGCGATGTAGTGGCGCGTTTACATGGACTGAGTTTGAAAGTGTGTCGGCGCCGGCTCTCCCGTGGAAACACGGCTTTACAGTGAGGTGAGGAAGTGTTGGTGGAAAGGTGATGGGAATGGGTTGGTTGATGGCAACCATTTACTGCCTTACCAGCCACCGGTGAGGTTTTCCTTCAGGGGCTGTCCAACGTTTTCAGCATTTTCACAGACACACTAAACATATGACAAGAGGCAAGGCGCTGTCAGTAAAATATGACTATCATTTAATCAAATGTTGATATTTTTTAGGCGATTACATTCTTTGTTGTTGTTGTACATTAGTTGATTAAGAAAGGGAATTATCAGTCATGGATAATTGGGCTTCCTCATTCCAGTGCTCCTTGCCGCATCCTAGGAATGTGGAATGCAAGGCTAGGTAGCGACAAATATCAATTTGATATAAGTCATTGGTTTGACTCAACCATGGTTCAAACACTTGGGTTCGAATCCCATGTCCTACCAAAACGGGAGTAAAATGTTGATGTGCACTACTTTTGGTGGTGGGGGGGGGGGGGGTGAGGAGTCCTGTAAATGCATTACTCTTTGTACTACCTTGAAAATGTTGAAACTTTGGACGGCCCCTTACAGAAAGCTGTGTCATCATTTTCTCTGCATGTATCCATCAGAAAGGGGTAGATAAAAGATTCACCCGGTACTTTTAGTACATGGGTGAACGACAATGTAGTCTAAATACGGGCGAAAATAGCTTTAGTATGGAACAGGGAGTAGAATGCCTGCCTCCAGTATCAAATGGATACTTATATCGGCACAGAGTTGGTGAAATGGGAGAGAATGCAAAAAGACAAGATGGCGGCCGTAGAACGCCGTCGATTTCACTTTTAAATCTTATTAAACTAGATATTATATTATATTTTTCAACTCAAAGGTAGCGGGATAATAATAAGACATATGTAAAGAATAATTGTTGCTTCTTACATTGTGAAATTAGGCTCTCATTTCATTGACCCTCATTTTCGACCGTTTTTATATAGGGTTGGAATTCACCCGTGTACTGAGTACCGGGTGAATCCTTTATCTACAGAAAGGGATGCTGGGAACATCACACCATGTGTCCATCTCCGCGGTTGTTATT
Organism: Branchipolynoe longqiensis; assembly: GCA_030323885.1. NCBI lineage: Eukaryota > Metazoa > Annelida > Polychaeta > Phyllodocida > Polynoidae > Branchipolynoe > Branchipolynoe longqiensis. The sequence continues at coordinate 13,244,181 of CM059191.1, forward strand.
GTCACATGCTGCTGGATCGTGACTCTGAATGCTCGGTGAGGTATATCTGGTTAGGAACTAGTCACTACTTGTTGCTTTGTTTGTTGTTTTATGTCCTAGCAACATCTAAGGTACCGAATTGTGACCGTGCACATTCATGGCAATGTTATCGCGTTGTCCCACTGGGAGACCAGACCACCAGCACCATGACTCCAATATACCACACAAGTCACATTATCCTGATACCGTGTTAACCAGTCCTTGTCCTATACTATTAATACTAAACCAATGTTAGATGTTACCAGGACGTAAAACTCCAACAAACAATCAACCAATCAAATCAATGACTTATAAAATTGATACTTGTCCCTACCAGGGACAAGTATCAATTTTATAAGTCTGCCGAGGTGGGAAAGCAGCGCGACAGCGCGGGGCGGGGGGAGGGTCTCTTC
>CM059191.1:13245111-13302257 GCA_030323885.1 Branchipolynoe longqiensis
CGAGGTATAAGCCTCGGATAGATGTGGGCTAGGGAGAGGTAAGCACGTCCGGTACCAGCAATCTTAACCTACTTATTGAGGATAAAAATGACTTTCAAACAATGGATACTATTACTTTACCGAAAAGGTACACCAACGGAATAGATGTGGCAGGGTGTGGCGGGAGGGCCCTAGCCCACATCTATCCGAGGCTTATACCTCGGTAAAACAACAGTTATCCATCATCTGTACCAAGGTAAGACTCGTATAACTATACTATTTTACCTCGGTAAACAGCCTCAGGCTAGCCTCAGGCTAGGGAGACCTTTACATAATTCATTTTTATCCTTAATATCATTCTTTCTTATTATTATAACATTCTAAATTTTTGTTCTCACCTATTCTTGTTAGTTGGCGAGAAGACGCTTTGCAACGCCGGTAGGCTTTTCTAGTCGTTTATTATAATGTTTTGCAAACGACTTAGCCGTCTTCCAGCCTGCATGCGCTAGTATTCTTTTCACAGAAATACCAAGCACCCGTGCCTTGGAGACCATGGCTCCTCTAGTTGAGTGGGAAGAGTATTTACTCGTATCCACTCCAGCCAATTTCAACACCGTAATTGTCCATCTGGCAAGTGTGTCTCGTGAAATCGCCTTATGTGGCTTTATAAAGCTCACTAATAGTTGTTGTGATGCACGTAAATCCTTTGTCTTGTATATATAAGCCCGTATGGCCGACACAACACATAATTTCCGATCATTCGGAAAACAGTCTAAGTGAACCGTTGATAAAGGGTCACCTAACGTGTTCGATTTAAGCAATTTTTCTAAATCAAACGTAGCTTGTTCCTTGTCTATTTCTAATCCAGTTAAGGATAAAGCAACAATCGTCTGTCCTCTGTGTCCGGTTACTAACAATAACAGGACCGCGACCTTAAAACCTAACTGTTTTATATCTAACCACGAGTTGTGAGGCCAAGCCTGAAACAACTTAAATACTATAGAAACATCCCAAAACCGACTATACTTTGGTTTTGGAGGATTCCTTTGATAAATTGAACGAAGTAAATAACAAATAACATAATGTTTTCCAACTGTTTCGCCATCAATTCTAGGTAATATAATTGATAACGCACACCTCGCCGCATTAATCGATCCAAAGGAAAGTCCTTCATCCTCTAGAGAACGAAGAAACCGAGCTACTTGTGAAATCTTTGGATTTGTTGGCTTAACTTTCATTAACAAACAATGTACACCCCATTTCTTTAAATAGGTTGTATACATTTTGACAGTTCCTGGCCTCCAGGCATCCGATACTATCCTATCCTCAGTAATTCTGTCCAATCCAAATTGCTGTAGCTGCTTCCTTAGAAAAGGAATGCCAATAGGGGCGTCGTTGACACGTCGCCGTGAACCACTAGCGGTCCGTGGTGCGTCAGATTCCCGAGTTTTCTTGGGAATCGTATACGATCTTTTGCCAGTTGTGAAACTGCTGGCAGCCAAGGTTGCGTGTCCCAATCGGGCACCACCAGTATCGCATGTGTCCCTTCCAAGCCGATTTTTCTCACTACTCGGCTGATAATGCTAAATGGTGGGAAAATATAAAAATAATTATTTTCCCAGGTAATAGCAAACGCATCTACTTTCCAAGCATCCGGTTCAGGATGCCAAGAAACATAACAGGGTAACTTGTTATTATTTCGTGATGCAAATAAGTCAACTTCAGGTGTACCCCATTTTTCACAAACGAAGTTAAACAAATGTGTAGAGAGAGACCACTCTAAATGGTCATGGAAATTTCTACTTTTATAATCTGCAAGTGTATTTTGTGACCCTGGAATATGCGCTACAGTCAGCCAGACTTGTTGAGCCTGTGCCCAGTTCCAAATCAGTTTAGATAACTGATTGCAAGACTTTGATTTGGTTCCACCCATGTTACGAATATATGCCATGGCAGTAGTATTATCAGTTAGTATTCTAACCTGTGATTTATTTATCTTTACTAAACTACGTAAGCCCAGATAAATAGCACGCAATTCTAGTGCATTAATATAGTCTGATTTTTCATCATCAAGCCATCTACCTCCTGTTGTGACCCCATCTCGATGAGCTCCCCAACCTTCTAACGAAGCATCAGTAGTAATTACTGTATTAGGTTCCGCCATGCGGATTGGATTTGGTGAACTTGCTATATGTTGCATCCACCATCCAATATCCTGTAACCCTTCTTGCGAAATAAACATCTTTCGCTCAAAATTGCCTTTAGTTCGTGTTAACGCTAAATTTTTATCTATTTCTAGCGACTTAATATGGGCCTTCCCATATAACACAGCAGGTGCATATGAGGTCATTATGCCAATAAGAACAGCAACCTGTCTAATTTTTGGCTTTGATAACTTAATAAGCTGAGTCGCTGTAGTCATAAACTTAATTAGTTTTTGTTCTGTTATCGACACTGTAAGGGACTGTGTATCCAGAATAAACCCTAAACATTTGAGTTGTTTTGTTGGTTTAAACACTGACTTTTGTTGATGTACATAAAACCCCAATTTAGTGAGTAATGCACATAAATCCAAAACTGCATTCACACAACCAATTTGTGTTGATGCTATAATAAAAGAATCATCTATGTATGGAAACATTATGTGACCCTTCCTCGCCATTACCGAGAAAACAGGTTTAAGCAATTTAGTAAATAAACGAGGCGCACAAGCTAAGCCATTCGGCATGCAGGTAAACTCATAGAGTTGGTTATCCCAAATAAATCGAAGAAATTTTCGGTATTGTTCCATTATGGGAAGCGTATAATATGCATCCTGTAAATCAACACTAGCCATCCACGCATCTGGTGTAATCAGATCTCGTGCCGTATCTAGAGAGAACATTTTAAAATGTCGATATTCCACCCTTTTATTAAGGATTGTTAAATCCAGGATCATTCGAACATCACCATTAGGCTTCGGTCTCGAGAAAATGTTTGAAATAAACTGTCCTGAACAGTGTGTCACTTTTTGTATAATTCCTTTCTCAAAGAATTTATGTACCTGTTTAGTTAGTGCGTCTCGTTCAACTGGTTGAATGTTATATGGAAAAGGTATTATACTTTGTACAGGAATTTGTGTAAAGGGAATTTGAACACCCCTAACTATTTCTATAATTTCTTGGTCACTAGTAATTTTGTGCCACTCAGAAATATGATTACTAATATTACCAGCCACAAAGTTGCTTACAGTTTGTGTGTTTTTAGAGGCTGCAGGGACTTGTAAAGTTTGTGTTTGGACCTCTACTTGGACCCGCCCCTGGGGAAAGGTCTCGACGAGTTGAACCCTCGACCTATTGGCCGTGCGGTGTTGTCGGTCCAGCCTGGGCGAGCGCCCCGGCCCCGAAACCCTTGACCGAAGTTTGAACTCGGTCTGGTTCCTCTGGTGAACCGTCGTGGACGAAAATCCCCTCGTGACTTTTTGAAACGAGGAACTTCCTGTTTCTTCTTGCCATCCATGTTTTTGCCACTCTTGGCTGCAGTCTCTACCTCTTTATAGAGGTATTGTAGTTGACCGCCAAACATCTTGGTATTATCTAAAGGTTTCCCTTTAATCGGCTCTGGAGCAAGATAGAGCGTAAACTCCTTCCCCTCATTATCGGTAACCTTCTTAGAGCGAGCCACTTCTTTGCCAGCATCTGTGCAAACTGACTTGAAGACATTTTCATATCTTCGAAACGACAGGTAATTACCTGCCGCCGCTAGTACTGCAATGCCTTTGTCCATTGTCTTAGCCAAAGACGAGAACTTATTTTCACTCTGCATCCTATTAGCCACAGGAACAATAGCTGTTAGGGTAGCCAACACTGCCTTATGCACTGTGTGCAACACATCCTCAAACTTCTTACGGTCATCCGTCATATTGACATCCCGATCCATTTCTTTAATGATGGAGTTGGGAACACCCTTTATGCCTGTTAACTCATCTCCTAACTTGGAGATAACCTCCGCCGGTTTGAACGTGCGAAAATGACCATTCACGGTCTCGCGCATAAGCGTAGTGGTTTTAACCCGCTTAGCCTTTGGCTTCTCCACCTTCTTAGCCACTTTAGTGCCAATGTCCGCATAGACACCTTCATATATGGTGTCTGAGTCTGATTCCGTAGAAGTAGACTCAGTGGACGAATCAGAAGAAGAATATTTCCTCTTCCTCTTCTTCTTTTTGGACTTAGTCTTCCGCTTTTTGCGAAAACCAGTCTCTGCCCGCTCCTTGGTGAATTCATCACCCGAAGAAATCACCTGTTTCTTCTTCTTCCTCCGTTTAGGAGAAGGAGGAGGAGGAGCCTTAAGCTCCACCGCCGAGTCTGTGTCCAAGAAATCCTCAAATGAATCCTCTTGGACACTCGGCCTACGCCGCTTCCGAGACACAGGCGATTTGGCAGTCAAGATGTGGCTTTCCAATCTTGCAAAGCGAGCCTCCCAATCTGGAGGCGCAGGCACATCAGGCACTGCGTCCTCGTCCGGGTCGGAGAGGATATGCGCCCGGGGCTGTGTCGACGGCCCTGCCGACAACACAGGTGAGGAGTCGTACTCCTCGTCCACTCCACTCGGAACACGCCCCTCGGCTGCTGCTGCACCGCGCTTACTCCGCTTCGTGGCCATCAGGAACTGTAAACAAAGATTTTTGGTCAGTCCTGGTATATATATTTGTCACAATTTGGTTGTTTCAAACTCAATTGGACATCTGGTGGTGTTAGAGAACGTGTTTATACCGTTATAACACAGGCGTAATAAGCTAAATTTGTGCGTGGATTGTGGGTCAAACCCAAATCTTTACGCGGGGTCGGGACCAGTGTATCGGCCCGCCCATCCCTCTGTTCCGCACACTTCTCCCACCTGTGACTACTACGTCAACAAGTTGGAGAAAATGCTACGAAACTCGGAGAAACGCCTGAAAAAGTTTTGTCTAGGGGAGTCTATAAAAGAAACCCAGGAGCATCTCCAACATTACTCTCTATTAGAGTACGAGAGAATTTCCACATGAGATAGGGCGAAACCCACATCTCTACCCATAGTCACACGGTGACCCGGGTGTTGACATAACCGCTAATGACCGGTTTGGTTCCTTCGAGAAACCCACTCGAGTGTTCTATCCTTGGTTGTTTATAACCAAATAACTCGTCCAAATTGGACCAACGAAAGTCTAAACTTTCCATATTGATGCTCTAATGCATCATAATTAAGCTAACCACAGTTTTTATTATACTTACTGCGTATTTGCTTGTATGTAGACTAATTTTGCCGGAGCAACCCAACGACACGTTATCCAGTCGTGAGTTGTATATGCTAATTGCTGGTACCGGACGTGCTTACCTCTCCCTAGCCTGAGGCTAGCCTGAGGCTGTTTACCGAGGTAAAATATACAGTTTGTTGCTCCCATATAGTGGTTAAACCATATTTACAATATTTTAGCTCAGGAGCAATTATTTCTTCTATGAGGTCACCCCACTATTCCTGACGTTGATTGCTTAGGGATATTGATGTCAATCTCAATGTGCTTCACAATCGGAACAATGGTGCGAAAAGGACAGGGGCTAAAAGCCATGTTCAGATTATATTTCAGGCAATAACACCTGTCAGATCGAATGAATGTGGTTTCACTGTACATGGAAACATACTTAAATATTAATACATACTTAGGTATTAATAAATTTATATACAAATATTTATTTAATTGTACACCATAATATCATAATTGAATATAAAATAAACATATATTTATTGTATGCAGATAGACAGCCTGGGGGAGATTATAACTGGATAGATAGAGAAGCAGATTTAGAGCGTGGAGAGAGGGCGAGAGAGGGTGGGCAGAGGGAGTGTGGGGAGAGGGAGAGAGATGGTGGGGAGAGAGGGAGAGCGAGAGGGTGGGGAGAGAGGGAGAGCGAGAAAAGGGCGGAAAGGGAGAAGGAGCGAAGAAGAGGGAGAGGTCAAGGGGAGAGAGGGAAAGCGTGATAGGTCAAGCTGAGAGAAGGTGGGGGATTTTGGGGGAGGGAGGGATTGGGGAGGGGGCAGGAGGGAGATAGAAAAGCGGGAGAGGGCAAGAGGAGAGAAGGAGAGGTCAATGGGGGAGAGAGGGAAAGTGTGATAGGGCAAGCTGAGAGAAGGTGGGGGGATTGGGGGGAGGGATTGGGGAGGGGGCAAGGGGAGAGATAGAAAGAGGGAGAGGGCAAGAGGAGAGAAGGAGGGAGGGGGAGAGGTCAAGGGGAGAGATCGATAGAGGGAGAGGGCAAGAGAAGAGAAGGAGAGAGAGCAGGAGAGGGCACGGGGGAGAAAGAAGTAGAGAGGGATGGGAGGAGAGAGGGGAGAAAACACGCGCCAGAGAGAGGGGAGCGGGGAGAGGGAGAGAAAAAGAGAGAAAGAGAGAAATAAAGAGAAAAGGGAAGAGATAGAGAGAGGGGCCATTTTACATTTAGAGATTCATAGCCGTCAAGTTTGCACTGTGGTTGTGTTTATAAAACACCACCCGTCACCGTCAGACCAAATCAAGCGGACGTTGGCAACACGCCGGATGTGGGTGTCATGGCGGCCGGGGCGAGCATGCGCACTGCTCAGTGAGTCACTGATCCTATTAATGGTATCGATCATCGGCGAACAGGTCACCAGGGTGGGTGGGGTGGGGTGCGAGGGTTAACAACGCGCCCCCTGCTGGCTTGCGGTGACACTTTTTGCGCATGCGCTCGAGAGCAGAGGAGTCTGAACGAAGGGAGCGAGGGAAACAGGCCTTTAAGTTGATTGGTTGGTGGTTGGAGTTTTACCTCCTGGCAACATTTAAGGTCATATCTCCTGCCATATCTCCAGCGTACTTAATGTATACGCCATACTTCTAGCGATGGAGTAACGTACGTAATGTTGGTCAGCGTACTGTGAGCGTATCCAAGCATTTTGCAAATGTTTTGGAAGGCACATAAACGCTCTCATACGCTAGCAATAGGTCAGAGAAACGTTCTGCATACATTACGTACATTGAGTGTACGCCCATTTTTATCCCCCCGCCGCTGAAAAGTTAGATGAATGCCGACGTACTGGCACATTTTCTAACGTTGAGCATGCGCTGACGTCGTACATCGTAGTGTGACAGCCCCTTTATCCATCCCGTCTGGTCAGATCTTTAAGAGTCCTGCCGTATTACAGGCAGGAACCGGGGACGGTCCACCCCCCCTACCTGCGCACCGACTATTTGCCACCTGCTATGTTATTTTATAGCATAGTCGAGTGAGTAGAGCGCTCCCTTCCTGTGCGAGAGGTCATGAGATCAATCCCTGGCCAAGTCAGTCAAACCGAAGACTTGCAAAATTGAGCAAACTTGATACTTGTCACTACCTAGTCTGGCGCTTGCCAATAATAGGATAGCTTGGTTGGTTGTTGGACTTTTACGTCTTGGCAATATCTAAGGTCATATCAGAATAGGTATTTAGGACAAGATCTGGTCGGTTCGTCAACAGGCCAATGTGGCCGAGTTGAATATTGTGTAATGATGTCAGTGATTTGGTATCTCAGCAGTGCAGCACCATGAAGTACCCACAATAGTGTATGCACTGCCACAAGTCAGTAGAGTAGCCATCCTGACTGACACGGCCGGCTAAAAGTACCGGCAACTCGGGCAGTCGCCACATGCTAGGGGGCGCCACATATAATTCAATTGTTTCCAGCTTATTCTTATTAAATTCTTACTTATCTTTCTTTTCTTGTCAGACCATTGTCAGTAATGTAAATACTGTCTCCATCACCTAGTTATGTCAATGAAACCTTTTGAAACTTTGATGCTGAGTTTGAAGCGTTTTCTTTAGCTTGTATATTGTAATAAACTGTTTATTCATATAATGTAGATACTGTCACTCTCACCTCGTTATATTAATGAAATGATGGGAAACTTTGATGCTCTGTTTTCTTAGCGGGCTTATTGTAATAAACTCTTTATTCCTACATTTGCAGTTTTTCCTTCGCATGACAATTAAACAAAATGATTCTCTAAAGGGCATCTAAGTTCAGCTTGCCCAGGGCGCCAGCAACCCAAGAGCCGACTGTACATCCCGATATGACATTAGATGTTGCCAGGACTACACTAATATCATCGAAGCCACTGTTATTTTAAGTTATCCATTTCCAGCAAAACACTTGTGGGTGGGTGGAAGGTTCATAGTGAAATGGTTGGAGGTGGTGGAGTTGGTGGTGGTGGTGTTGGTGGCGGTGGAGGTGGTGTGGAGGTTTTGGGAATGGCGGTGCAGGACTTGGAGGTGGTAGTGGAGATGGTGGTGGTGGTAGTGGAGGTGGTGCGAAGGTTGTTGGGAGTGGTGGTGTGGGACTTGGAGTTGGTGGTGGTGCAGAGGTTGTTGGGAGTGGTGGTGTGGGACTTGGAGTTGGTGGTGGTGCAGAGGTTGTTGGGAGTGGTGGTGTGGGACTTGGAGTTGGTGGTGGTGCAGAGGTTGTTGGGAGTGGTGGTGTGGGACTTGGAGTTGGTGGTGGTGCGGAGATTGTTGGGAGTGGTGGTGTGGGACTTGGAGGTGGTGGAGGTACTGATGGTGGAGGTGGTACTGCACGACGCAATAGCCCACCCTGTCAAAGCCCCTCGTAACCCCTCTGCCACCAATACCCCCCACTCACCCTCCCACTCACCCCCCCCCACCCCACACCCCTCATCTTGACGGCGTGCCCAGGCCATGTTGTCAGCACTGATGTCAACAGGGATGTGGGACCACCTAAGACGCAGCCAAGACTTCTGTGGAAACTGCTGTATGTCGTGTCTGAGGGAGTTGGTGCCCTCTGCTTGTCACTTACACCAGATGTGCGTGACAACCAGAATTAACGGGTTCGCTGTTTACGGGGATTATGTCATTACTCGATTTGGAAACCACCCTCCTACACCGAAAACGATGGCTCGTCAAATGGTTGGTTGGTTGTTGGAGTTTTACGTCCCAGCAACATCTAAGGTCAAATCAGGACGGGTACCGACTTGTCACAGTGCATACTCATAGTGACTTTATAGTGCTGCCCCACTGGGAAACCAGGCCGCCAACACCATGGCCTGATATCCCACTCAGTCACATTATCCTGACACTGAACCAACCACTGCCTGGCTAGGAAGCGACAAGTGTCAATTTTTTAAGTCAGTGATTTGACTCGGCCAGGGTTCGAACAGGCTCGTCAAATAATCGCCGAGAAATGCCCCCCTTACCTACCACACACACACTCAGTATTCTCCCTTTCTTACTCAATCAACTGTGGACACCAACCAATCCCATTATTCCTGATACATCTTTGATAAATTACGTACCAGACAAGACCAAATTGAGAATATCAACTGCTACCTCCCTCCGCCGTCACCCAACTGATCTATGGTAACAGCACAGTTTAACCCAGCTCATGAATAATGACTAACCTACTAATCTACCTACTTAGTTTGCTAAGCTACCTTCTTGGTTTACTACTCTACATTCTTAGTTTACTAATCCACCTTCTTAGTTTACTAATCATCGATTATCGTTGTTTACTAATCAGCCTTCTTAGTTTACTAATCTACCTTCTTTATTTGCTAATTTACTTTCTTAGTTTGTTGATCTGCCTTCTTAGTTTACCAATCTACCTTCTTAGTTTCCTAAACTACTTTCTTAATTTGCTACTCTACCTTTTAGTTTACTAATCTACTTTCTTAGTTTACCAATCTACCTTCATATTTTACTAATCTACTTGTTAGTTTACCAATCTACATTCTTAGTTTACTAAAGTACCATCGTAGTTTCAGGACACCTATCTGCAATGAAATGCAATGCCTATGGCCAGACCACCAATACTTTGGCGCTGACAAATGTGCATATTCTGCTGGATAAATTGTTTTATAATACAAATAATTTTAACCAAACTAAGAGCCCCTGAAATCGACACGGGAAGGAGTGCAGCTAAAAGGAGACGAGTGGGTTGACACTACTTTGTTCCATTTGTGACAGTAGTACAGTGGTGGCTATTGTCACAATCTATTCCATTCTATAATCAAAACAAATCCGGCGTTCCGTACGCGTAGGGATATGTAAATAGTCCCAGTGGGTGGGTGGAGTGATTTCAGATGGGATGCGGCCCAAGGTTGCGTATACTGAGGCCCATTTAAAATCACAACACACATCCGTAAGAACTAGTAACATGGCTACAAATATGCACATTTATATCTTTTGTTGTTTCTTGCCCATACAGAGGCGGTTTCTTATTCAATAGGGAGCTATATTTTCTTGTGATTTCTTTTACTAATGTTATTCTACCGAGTAGAAAGCAAACTAACACGTGCGAAATAAAGTACTCGCAGATGCCTTTGAGATCAACCCACAAAGTGTTGCTTAAGTAGGTATTACTGTTTGTTTCGACACTCATTGATTAAGCAATGGAAATTTCAATCACAAGTTACTGTTCTTCCTCATTCCTCTGCTGCTTACCATATCCGAGTAATGCAGAACACAAAGCTAGGTAGCGACAAGTATAAATCTTTAAGCCACAGCTTTGCCTCAGTCACGGTTTAAAACGCAGCATTTGAATCCCACAACCTGTTCACACCGAAAGCGGGAAAGTAGACGCTTAACTCATATGGCCATCTGTTGCAGGTCTCGTGCTTTCAGAGACAAACGTGAACTTGGTGATAGTGGATTAGTTGGTTGTTGGAGTTTTATGTCCTGGCAACATCTCAGGACAGGTACCTACTTCTGACAGGTCACTCATGGTGACTTTATAGTGCTGTCCCTTGGAAATCAAGCTGTTGGCACCATGACCTGATATCCCACTCAGTCACATTATCCTGACACTGAGCTAACCAGTCCTTGCACTATCCTATTAATGCCGAGCACCTGGCGAGGAAGCGACATGCATTAATTTTAAAAGCCATTGGCTTCACTTGCCCGGGAACTAAACTCCCGATTTCCCGCACAAGAAATAATTTCCATTGCTTAATCAATGAGTGTCGAAACAAACAGTAATACCTACTTAAGCAACACTTTGTGGGTTGATCTCAAAGGCATCTGCGAGTACTTTATTTCGCACGTGTTAGTTTGCTTTCTACTCGGTAGAATAACATTAGTAAAAGAAATCACAAAAAAATATAGCTCCCTATTGAATAAGAAACCACCTCTGTATGGGCAAGAAACAACAAAAGATATAAATGTGCATATTTGTAGCCATGTTACTAGTTCTTACGGATGTGTGTTGTGATTTGAAATGGGCCTCATCCCATCTGAAATCACTCCACCCACCCACTGGGACTATTTACATATCCCTACGCGTACGGAACGCCGGATTTGTTTTGGTTATAGAATGGAATAGATTGTGACAATAGCCACCACTCTACTACTGTCACAAATGGAACAAAGTAGTGTTCTAGCGATTCAGCCACTCCGCCAGGTCTAGTGAATGTCAGTCAGTAGGTCTTGATAACACAGACCCCTCCCGTCCCCTTACACCCCGACCCCGACCCCGCCCGCGGCCAGGCCAGGCCACCCAGGCAGGGTGGTCGATCGGCCGGGTCCGACCCGCCGGATATGCCCGTTGTACAGTGTGTCAGGACGGGGGTAAGGGGGGTCGGGGTAGGGTGTGGGAGGGATGGGGGTGAGAGGGTGAGGGGCCCAATTCATTATGCATTCAGCTTAACCCGACAACTCACGACATGCCCCGACTACTGCTCACCGAGTTGACCTCATGACCCCACATCGAGGCTGACCTTTATTCGAACGTGGAGCACTGGGTTGTGGTTGGTTGTTGGAGTTTTACGTCCTGGTAACAACTAAGGTCATATCAGGACGGGCATTGGGCTGTGAGTTGCTCCTCTGGATATGGCGGCTCTGTCTGACACTCCTCACCCGCCCCCTCACCCCCCTCCATTCCCTAATACCCTCCCCCTCTATCAGCTAATACCCCTCTGCACCTCTCCACTCCTGACCGGACGGGATGTCCGAATCGGTAGAGCGCAGGCTTGTCGTGCGGAAGGTCTGGAGTCAAATGACTTACAAAAATGATACTTGTCGCTATCTAACCTGGCTCTCAGCTTTACTAGGATAGGGCAATGGCTGGTTAGTTCAGTGTCAGCAAAATGCCACCCCACAAAAATAATGTGACTGAGTGGGAAATGAGGTCATGATGCCAGCGGCCGGGTATCCCAGTGGGACAGCATTATAAAGTTGCCTTGAGAGTGAACTATCACAAGTCGGTACCCATCCTGATATGACCTTAGATGCTGCGAGGATGCAATGCCCCAATGAAGAAACAAACAAACAAACCTTTCCCCTCCCACCCGCCATCATCCACATCCAGCACATCCTACTTTTGACACCCGGATTAAGTTGAAGTATTTTTCTAACGAGGATATTCGCAACAAAATCCATCAAACACTACGTTATCATGCCATTAACTCCCACTGTGGGTCCTGAAAAATACTGGGACAGTCCTCTCTGACCGAACAGATCCTGAATAAGCAAATGAAGAGAGAAGAGGAGAATCTTGCAAACACCTATCTTAGACAACATTTCATCCCATCTCAACCAGTGTACACCACCGCAACTCCCCACTAGTTGTCTCAGACCTACTCTCTTAAGAGCTTAATCACTCATGCATAGTATGCTTAATACTTACTTTTGTTATGTATCTCCATATTATTACACACTTGCATTATCACCTTGATTATCGTTATAAACATGTATATCCCATAGCCTACCTCTAGGCATGCCATGTAATTTTCTAATTCCTGCCTTACCTCCCAATTGCGGTCAATTAGTCTTCATCATTCCACTGCTCCATGCCATATTCTAGCCCTATCCTAGCAATGCTGACTGCCAGTCTAGGTAGTTACAACCAATGAGGTAAACATTGATACTTGTGGCTACCTATCCTGAAGTTTACCACCTCCCCATCCCATAGAGGGGGGATAGGGAGGTGGAGAAGGGGAGGGAGAAGGGAATAGGGGGTGAAGAAGGAGAAGGAGAAGGGGCAAGGGGAGAGGGGGGAGGGGAGGGGAGGGGAGATAGGGGAGAGGGGGAGGGGAAAGGGAGGGGGAACCCTACATTGCACTCATCCCTGAAGGCTCGACCACCTATGGAAGAACTGCTCGTGTTGACCTACTTATGTCATATCCTTGCCATATCCATACTAGGATATGGCAAGGGCTGGTTTGCTCAGTATCAGAATAACATGAGGAAGATCCATAGTCCATGATTAAAACTTGTCCTGCTTAATCAACAAATGTTGCAATAATAATAAAAGGGGTTACAAGTTCAGAGTAGTGTATGGCCTCTTTACCAAATTCTCTGTCATACATAAATTATCGAAAATCATACAGGCATATGGGCACCAATCAACTGAGAATTGCATTGATGGTGACCTTAGATGACACCAGGTTTTGACGATTTCTTCTTGGTTAGATTTCTCGCCCTTAGTACATAGCATAACTAATATGTGGGGTTCAGAAAATACTGTGACTCCTACAGGCTTACCACTGATAGTATGATACATCACTGGTAAACAGCCTCACTTGGAAGTTATACAGATTGTCCAACTTAGTTTGCGATGTTGCTAATATCACGTTGGAAACACCAAAGCTAAGCAACGTTGAGCCTTGTCAGCACTTGGACTGGTGACCAGCTGGGAATATAAGGAGTCATAGATATCCTGATGCAGGATCCATCATCATCATCATCATCATCATCATCATCATCATCATCATCATCATCAATTGCTTAACCATGAAGATGGTTGTGGCACCACAGATGACCTTACAACCAGTTTTCTCCAGTTTGTCCTGTTCTCCACTGCCGTCTCGGACTTGGTAAAACTCCGGGCTTGTGTGTTGTCTTCCCACCGCTTCCTTTGTCCACTTTGTCTTCTCGCTTTCATTGCGCCTTGCAAAGACGACTTTGGACAGGCCTGATGAACCAAAAATATGGCCAGACCACTGAAGTTTGCATCTCTTTACAATTGGCGGGAGATCTTTGTGTGGTCCAATTGCCTGCTGGATCTTGGCACAGAATTCCTCGTTGGTAACATGGTCTTTGTTTCATACAAGATTATAGCCTACCAAAACAGTAAAGTTTTTTTTATTTAACGACCCATTTAGAGCACATTGATTTTCATCATCGGCTATTGGACGTCAAATATATGGTTATTCTGACATATGACTTTGGTTTGTTTGTTCGTTGTTGTTTTACCTCCAAGCAACATCTGAGATCATATCAGGACGGGACATATTTCTTTGGAGGAAACCCGCAACCACCAGTTAGGCTACTCTTTCCGATAAGCAGTGAGGGGTCTTTTATATGCACTTTCCCACAGACAGGACATCACATACCACAACCTTTGATGAACCAGTTGTGGACCACTGGTTGGAACAGAAAATAGCTCAAACTGCAAATGTCTCCACTGAGTAGCCTACCAAATCAATAGTGGATAAGTATGTGTACAGCAGGCACTGTCTGTATGGATACTTGCATAAAGTGGGCAGCCAAGCATGCACACTGTGCATACAGGCGGGAAGGCGCACAGGCACACTGCACCGGTATCTGGAACACCAGCCGCAGCACATAAAGGAGGGCCAGAAGCAATGTGAATGGTATGAACAGACAGCCCGAAGTAGTTTATTTCCCCTCCCAACCCTATCCATGGCAACACTGAACATGACTTCTAATGCTTTAGAATAGTATTTTTCTACTCTTCCAAAACTGTGAATAGTGATCCTGACAACATCTTAGGTGAGGTGGTATACCTAAATTCGGTCCTAGATATCCAACTTAGATACTGGTGCATTCATTAAACATGTATGGCAGTTCCATGCTTTATACAAAGTGGAAACACCACCTGCCCGACACTACACCTCACATGCCGGAACAGTCGGTGAAATTTGGTGAGACAGGATTTGTTATTATTTATTATTTTCATTATTATTTGACTTCTTCAAAATGACTACAGTAGAACCCAGATTTTACGCACCCCGATTCAATGGCTACCCTAACATAATGCAATGCATCAGTGGACCCATAATTTGTTAATTCAAGAAGGTAATTCAGGAAACTAAACCCTGATTTAGAGCAACCCCACTCTTTTCGCGATATTTTATGGACCCTCACGGTTCCTGTTATAACGGTGTTTCACTGTATTGTAAAAAAATAGAAAAAGTTTGGGTGGGATTCAACATTAATCGGCAATGTCTGAGAAACAAGGTGGATGCATGCGCGTAGTAGTGGTGGATGCATGCGCGTAGTAGTGGACACGGATGTAGCCTGCCAGAACTGCTTTTGGAAACTGCCTCGAATTGTGGGATCTAAAAGTAAATAGGTGGGGAAATTTAATTAATAAATGACGACTCATGAAATATGCACCTGTCAATTGCCTCTGATATGTGGATATCCGACTCGCAGGCTCCAGGGGTGCCAGCATACCTGCAGCAACTCGTGCATAGGAAGTAATATCATTCAATAATGCATGCCACTCATCACATACTGGTGCACAGGTGGAGATGTGTGCGTGTGCGTATGGGCGAGTGTGAGGGAAGTGGAGCGGGGGGGGGGAGGGGGGGAGGGGGAGAAGGGGAGAGAGGGGGGGAGAGAGGATGGGGTGGGGAAGGGGATGGGAAGTGGAGAGGAAGGGGGATGGGGCGGTGGGGGAGAAAGGGGTGGGTACCTAAGGAGATAGGGGAGGGGGATAGGGAGGGGGAGAGGGGAGGGAGGGGACGGACGGGGGGGTGGGGAGGTGGAGAAGGGGAGGGAGAGGGGAATAGGGGGTGAAGTAGAAGGGGCAAGGGGAGAGAGGGGAGTGGGAGGGGAGTGGGAGGGGAGTGGGAGGGGAGAGGGGAGAGGGAGGGGGAACCCTACATTGCACTCATCCCTGAAGGCTCGACCACCTATGGAAGAACTGCTAGTGTTGACCTACTTATGTCATTTTATGTGTCACTCCCTGCCATAGCTTCTTATTGAAGACTTGCAAAATAGTGTAAGGCGCTTCAGTGTAAATGTTTTAGTAAGTATTCAACGATTTAAACTACTGGCCATTCTCTTTATGACAGTTGCTCGTGTTGACCTACTTATGTTCGTTTAGTGTCACTCATAATCTTATTGAAGAGTTGCAAAATAGTGGAAGGCGCTTCACTGTAAATGTATTAGTAAGTATTCAACGATTTAAACTACTGGGCATCCACTATATGACAGTTGCTCGTGTTGACCTACTTATGTTCGTTTAGTGTCACTCATATTCTTATTGAAGACTTGCAAAATAGTGCAAGGCGCTTCAGTGTAAATGTATTAGTAAGTATTCAACGATTTAAACTACTGGGCATCCACTATATTACAGTTGCTCGTGTTGACCTACTTATGTTCTTTTATGTGTCACTCCCCGCCATAGTTTCTTACTGAAGACTTGCATAATAGTGAAAGAGGTCAATCTATTAACAGGTATTCAACGCTTTAAACTATTGGCTATCCACTATATTATAGTCGTTACTATTGACCTATTTATATCCTTTTAAGTATTGACATGAAAGTGACTGCCCGCACAGGATATCATTGACCTCTTAGAGGTCCGGCGTTCTGAGCACCAACAAATGAACTTAGGTTCGCAAACAAATAATTAAATCCTTTTAAGTATTATTCCCAGCTATAGATTGTTACTTAAAACATAGAAAATAGTGTAACCCTGTTCTATATATTTTTTGGTGAGGCTACAAAATGCTGAAAACACAAAAAGCTGCCACCTTGGCAATGGTATGCACATGTTTTCAAAAATCACCAGGAACATTATTCTCCTCATACGGTACCAAGCAACCCTACTGGCTCATGGCCTAGTTTAGTCAACATAGGGTGTATAAAAGGTTATGCGAGTATAGGAAGAGGAAAAATACACTATATTTGTTTATTATGCTTTGTTGGATCTGTGAATTGTCCTGTGGTCCTGCGTTGACCAATATATACTCTGGGTTTGCGCGTGACGCGCGCGTGATATTTTAAACACACATTTAAATTATTGATAGTCCATTATTTTGTTCTTAATTTTACACCCTAGCTTCATTTGTGGTAACATCAGTACATCTACTGACTTGTGACAGTGCACACTCATGATGGCTTTATAATGCCGGCTTAATTGGATACCATGCAATCTGCACCATGAAACAATTAAATAGCCAACTCCGTCATATTACCTTAACACTAATCAAATTATGCTTTGCCCTACCTATTTAATGTCCAGCACAGGGAAAGACAAAGACAAGTGACATATCGTTATGTTTGTGGTTTCACTATGGTTGGGATTGAACCCATGACCTCTCATACAAGACACAGTTACTACACTGCCACACCATCATGTCTGGTATAAACTACTGGTGGGCAGACAGTCGCTGAATCCGTACAGCTCAGACTGACAAAAACAAACTCATTCCTGACCAGCAGACCACAATGGCATGCATCCCTTACTCACTGCCCTAGAAGATTTATTTGTTGTTGGTTTAGATCCTACCAACATCTAAGCTCAAATCACGATTGGTATCGACTTGTGGCAGTGCACAGCCGTGGCAACTTCATAGTGCTGCCCCACTGGGAAACCAGGCCATGGGCACCATGACCTGATATCCCACATAGTCACATTATCCTGATACAGTGTTAACCAGTCCTTGTCCTATCCTAAGCTAGGTAGAGACAAGTATCAATTTTATAAGTCATTGGTTTAACTCGACTGGGATTCGAACTCGCGACGTTCCACACGGGAAACCTGCGCTCTACCAATTCGGTCACTGGGCCCGATCTGCCATAGAAAATGAGTAGTGGGATGTCTTATTTGCAATCCGTCTTTGTCCTTGATGCGTCACACTGGTTCTTCTTGACCTGCAAGGATTCACGCAATACAGCCGGACAGGGAGATAACATGAGACCTCACACTAGTGACAGTGACACTAGGTGACAACTCCATGCAGGTGGTAACCTGACATTAGGTGACAACTCCGTGTACTACTGACACGTTTGCAATACTGTAGAAGCCACTGTAGAAATCGGAGTCAAGTGGTCTATCTATGTTAAGGGGCTGTCACACTACGACGTAACGACGTCAACGTAGGGAGAACGTGAAGAACGTTGAACTTCTCGGCGTAGTATGCAAATTTGGACGAGAGAGTAACGTCGGTAAAGCGTAGTGATACCGTCATTCGACGAGAGAGGTCAATGTAATGACGCTGACGGACGTTACATGACGTTAGCTAAGTCATGAGACGTTGAACGTACGTTGAATGCACGTTCTCCTGACGTTCTCCTGATGTTGTCCTGACGTTCCCATTACGCCCCGTGGGCATTTGCACTTGGTTTAATGGGGGTCAAGGTAGTGGAACGTAGTTGAACGTAGTGAGGAGCGTTGGAATAACGTCCGTTTAACGTCATTGACGTTCGCTGAACGTGAACAGAACGTACGGCGAACGTAAACCCTTACGTTCGACCTACGTCGAAACTTTTGAACATGTCCAAAACCTCGACGTAACTTCACGTAACACGACGTAATGTGACGTAGCTCGACGTCACTCTAACGTCATTATGACGTCATCATAACGTAATCCAACGTACATCAACGTAATGACGAAAAATCGCCACGTTAGGCTCACGTTGGCTCATTACGTCGTAGTGTGACAGGGGTATTAAACACACGGTTTGTAACTAATAATATCCGGTGTGAGGGTGACCTACACACACAATAAGGACTAATAACAGGTTATTAATCTGTCACAAGTCAGTACCTGTCCTGATATGACCTTAGATGTTGCTAGGACGCAAAACAACAACACAGCTTGGCGAAAAAGGCTCTCAGCCTTGATTAGGCCCGAGAAAACTCCCATAGAATAGTATTTTTCTAGTCTTCCAAATTGTGAATAGTGATCCTGACAACATCTTAGGTCATATCAGGATGGGCAGCAACTTTTGACAGTGCGCACTCATGAAGACCTTATAGTGATACCCCATTGGGAAATCAGGCCACCGGGACCATAACCCAATATCTCAGTCACATTATCCTGATGCAGTGCTAACCAGTCCTTGCTCTATCCTCTATCCCAGTAATGCCAAGTGTCAGGCTAGGTAACGACAAGTATACATTCGGTAAATCGGTGGTTTGACTCAGCTCAAACTTCTGCATAGGAAGCCTGCGCTCTATCGATTCGGCCACTGTATCCTGTCATTGTGAATAAATAAAGTTGTTTAACACTGCATAGTCCGATGAAGCATCACATTTTCAAAATCAAAACAATGATCTAGAATTAATTTGACATATCTAACTTAGATACTGATGCACTTATTAAGCATTTGTTGCTACATAGAAGGGAATAAATACTGAGGCAAGTTAACAGAACTTACTGCTAAATTCTATGGTGTTGAGTTTTTGGCATGCTTGCCGAAACTAATATTACAAATGTTACACTTCTTCAAATATCTCAAAACGTAGCCATTTAAAGTAAAAGGTTCTTCAAATTAAAGTAAGGTTATGCAATAACAATCAATTTAATATATTCAGGGATGAAAGTGGTCTCCGGGAAAAAAAGCGGAAATGCTGATATTCTCCCATAGGTTTAGCATTGTCAGGGAATCGCGGAAAATTCCCGGAAGTCGAGTTTCATACATATTGCTATATGCTGATAGTGGTGTGGCGTTTGAAGCATTTATTAGTAGTGTACGCTGATAGTCCCTGTATATTTATTTCCCTGTATATTAATTTCAGAAAAATGACAAAAGCTCAAAACTATCGGACTTTGCAACTTGAAACACACACACACACACACACACATACACACACACACGCGCACACACACCCACCCACCCACACCCACACACAAAAGCGGTAGGCAACAATCCAGATTATTAATTTAGAACCATTGTGCTCTGGCTAACCCCTTGTAATTCAGGTACAACAAAGTGTTAGCAGAACGCAGTTCAAGGTTGAGAATAAACACTCGCAGCCAATTCCATTTCTGGTACTGGAAGGCAATATGGTGGCAATGACCATTGACCTGTATTTCACGGGACCTGTGCTTAGCTGACCGTTGTTGCCTTACAGTGAACAACACGTTTTTGCACAGGAGTTGAAAGAAGTATGTCTGACCGGAATTTTGTTTCTGTCCTTAAAATAACCTCAAAACAAACATTAGCTTTATGTTATTTCCACCATATTTTCTTATCAGGCAAGAAAGGAGATTAGAAATGAACTTCAACATATATTATATATACACTTAAATATCATTTTGAAATCTAAGATTACATATATATAATTTGAGGGACACTTTTTTATTCCTATATCCTTAAATATATATCAGTCAGTCTTATAGGCAGGGTTATATAGCCCAGTGCTTAAACATCTGCATCTTGTGTTAGAGATACAGCAAGTCCCCAGTCTAGACAAACCCACAGACTTACATGACCACAGTTGTTCTGTTAACGCCACCTTGCACGGTGATTGGCCATCAATTGAATAGGACAAGGAGTGGTTCGCTCAGTGTGTCAAGATAGCACGAGTGAGTGGGATATTGTACGTATCGGAGTATAGTTGGCATGGCATATCAGTGTCGGTCAGCGCTATAAAGTCAGCAGAAAATGACAGCACTCTATCGCCCTGATGAGACACCATATATGTGTATTGCTCGGTACTAGTCTTGATGCAACTTCACATGTTGCCAAGACATAAAACTCCACTCAATCAACCATACAGTGGCGCCCTCTGGTGGGGATTATCGGGCACTACTCTGGATTCCCGCTCGTCCTTGTCGGCTCAGATAAACCATGGGAAGTTTCGCCATAACCGCCATCTCCTTCCATCATCATATCAACCCCACCCCCACCCCCAGCACCCCACAACCATAAAAAAAAAGGACACACACACACGCAACGACAATCTGGGCATAAACCCTACACGCGCCCTGTCACAAGACATGCACATGTGGAATGACCTGGGAACAAACGCGACTGTATTATTATTATTATTATTATTATTATTAATATTATTAATATTATTATGGCACCCCCTTTGTTTATAAATCAAACAGAATTTACGCTGTGGGATTTAATATTGGCATTAAAGACACTCTGAGCACAAACCCTACATGGAACCTATCACAATGCACGCACACATGGAATGGTTAACACGCGAACACACTGGGAACCAGCCCTATAGTATTATTATTATTATGGCACGCCGTTTGCTCTTAAATCGAAATTGAGATTCAATAGTGGCATTAAAGACAATCTGAGCATAAATCCTACAGGGGCCCTGTCACAACATTGGCACATGTG
The DNA here is from genome assembly GCA_030323885.1 of Branchipolynoe longqiensis. Classification (NCBI taxonomy): domain Eukaryota; kingdom Metazoa; phylum Annelida; class Polychaeta; order Phyllodocida; family Polynoidae; genus Branchipolynoe; species Branchipolynoe longqiensis. The sequence continues at coordinate 13,266,390 of CM059191.1, forward strand.
GAATGGTTAACACAGGAACACACTGGGAACCAGCCCGATATTATTATTATTATTATTATTATTATTATTATTATGGCATACCGTTGTCCTTTTAATCGAAATGAACTTATGAAGTGAGATTCAATAATGACATTCGGTTTTTTTTTAAAATTGAATCCATTTTCATTCAACTTCCTAATGATACAATTCTGAATGCTGGAGAATGATATTTCAATATAAACTAGATTTGGGGTGGATTTGGCTTGTGAAGAAAGCATTAAAAACACTGTATTTAATGGGTCGAATTTTACAGAATAAAAAGGATAAAGTATACTTCACAGTTCTGCAATAATAGAAATCGACCAGTCACCAGGTGGACATCCCAATGTTTGATTGGAGAGGCATACTTATTTACTTGTGAATGCATTTTTGTGGTGAATAGATTCTTTTCTCATTGCCCAAGCACTGGTCTTCCAGCCGTTGTTCAAATCAGGATAATGTAACCGAAAATTGGTATGCAGTGTATATATATATATGTATATATACACTGCATACATATATATATATATATATATATATGTATATATGTAAATATATATATATATACAGTAAAACCTCTCTAACCGACCACCTCCACAGCTCCACCACTCCCTTATATCGATCGCTTATTTGGGTCCAAACAATACAATTGTAACAATATTCTAACTCCCTAAACCGACTACCTCCCCAAATGGACCATTTAAAGTCGCTCCCAAGGTCGGTCGATTTAGAGAGGTTTTACTTTATATATATATATATATATATATATATATATATATATGTATATATATATATATATTGCAGTATATGCATTAGGCTATGGAAACAATGGGAGTTAAATACCAAATTTGCAGCGGTAGTGTGGCCATCTCAGATATCGAATATGTCTACTGTTATCTGTGAAACAACATCTGCCTTTATGACACACTAGACCCGGCATAGCTGCAAGCCACCCCACCCCCCCCCCCCCCACCCCCGCTCCCACTCCGCCCATGACCCCCTCTCACCATGACCCCTTCTCACCCTCCCTCCTAGCTCCCTCAGTCTCATCCTATACTAGTCTTCTCTACCTGTCATATCCAGTACTTCTAGGGCCTGGCCCACCAACAGTTTGCCGATCATATTCATGAAATCCCCCAAAATAACACAGGTTTTCAGTCCATAAATATCTCGCCGGGTTTACCCCCCCCCCCCCGCCCCCCTCTCTCCTACATACACATTTCTTTCTGTTTTTAATTGCAGTGGTGTTGCTGACACATTAGCAATGCTCATTAAAGGGAGGAACATACCGGCAGTATGTCGATTACATATTATAAGGCAGTTCTAGAAGCACACACAGCCATTGCTGACGAGGATGGAGTTTCTAAAAATAGATATGAATCAATGCAGCAAAGTTTGTTTGTTCGTTGTTGTTTTACGTCCTAGCAACATCTAAGGTCATATCAGGATGGGTACCGACTTGTGACAGTGCGCACTCATGACAATTTATACTGCTGCCCACTGGAAGACCAGGCCGCCAGCACCATGACCTGATATCCCACTCAGTCACATTATCCTGACACTGAGCCAAACAGTCCTTGTCCTATCCAAATAATGCCGAGCGCCAGGCTAGGAAGCAACAAGTATCAATTTTAAGTCATTGGTTTGACTCGACCCAGGTTTGAACCCACGACCCCACGATCTACCAACACGGGAGACGGACGCCCTAACTCATTCGGCCATCCCGTCTGGTTCAATGCAGCAAAGAGCTGGGTCATTTCAAAGTAGGTCAAACGCTAAATCAGCCAGAACTGCTATAATTGAAATTCATCATTATATATATGTGATGCATAACGTATTATGCGACTATAAAGGCGCAGAAGGGAACTACTTTATTATTATTATTATTATTATTATTATTATTATTCCGTTGCTTCTATGTCCACCCTATATATATGTCCACCCTATATATTATAATATATATAATATATATATATATATATATATATATATTATTATTATATATACAAATACATAATAGGCTTATGCCTATTTGAATTTACTTAAAGCTGCATAGTCTAATGAAATATCAAATTTTCAAAACCCAACCAATTATCTAGGTTTGATTTTACATATCTACCTTAGATACTGATACACTTATTAAGCATTTGTTTCTGCGTAGAAGGCAATACTGAGTCAATTTACCAGAACCGGTTACTGCAGAATTCTATGGTGTCAGAGTTTTGGCATGCTTGCCAAAACTAATTTTCCATGTTTGCACACAAAACATCTCAAAAGTTTACCATTTAAAATAAAAGTAACTTTTTAACTAATGTAAAGTAGATACTAGTAATCGATCTAATATATTTATCTCAGAAAAAATACAGAAATTCAAAACCATCGGACTATGCAACTTTAAGGTGATATACCCACTGATCTACCTATTTACAATGCAATGTAAACGGCCGGAAGACCAGTGCCTCGACACTGAACAATTGTACATTCTGATGAATAATATCTGTTGTAATACCCCTGTCACACTACGACGTAATTAGCGAACGTGAGCCTAACATGGTCATTTTTCGTCATTACGTTGAGGTACATTGGGTTACGTTATGATGATGTCAGAATGACGTTAGACTGATGTCGAGCTACGTCATGTTACGTCGTATTACGTCGGCGCGCTTCAAAGTTTTGAACCTGTTCAAAACTTTCGACGTAACTCGAACGTAAGGGTTTACGTTCGCCGTACGTTCTGTACACGTTCAGCGAATGTCAATGACATTAAACGGACATTAGTCAAATGCTGCTCACTACGTTCAACTACGTTCCACTACGTTGACCCACATTAAACCCGGTGGAAATGTCCACGTGGCATAATGGAAACGTCAGGAGAACATCAGGAGAACGTACGTTCAACGTTTCGCCACCATGTCATGATGTATGTAACATCACGTAACGTTCTTCTGGCGATGGAATAACGTTCATAACGTTCCCTGAGCATAATTACGTTGTCCTCTCTCGTTGAATGACGCTATCACTACGCTTTACCGCCGTTACTCTCTCATCCACTATGCTCCATCCACGTTCAACTTGTGCCCAAATTTTGCATACTACGCTGAGAAATTCGACGTTTTTCACGTTCTCCCTACATTGACGTCGTTACATCGTAGTGTGACAGGGCCTTTAGCGCCCGAGCAAGCCCAGCAGGTATTTTTCCCCAGTAAAATAATATATATAAAGAAGCAAACCATGAGCATTCTTGGAAAATATCATACCAATGATAGGCGACATGGGACATGCTATACTTATTTATTGTTTTCCTGGCAGGACGCTGAGAGAGCCTGGGTACTAGAGCTCAATTGGCTGTGGCTACTGGAGGCTAAATGACAGATGGCGGTAGTGGTGGTGGTGGTGGTGGTGAGGGGTGATGGTGATTGGTGGTGGGGGGTAGGTGATAGGGAATGGTGGAGGTCATAGGTATGGGGGAGGGAGGGGGGGGGGGCGCCAGTAACATAGAAGAGCATTCTCAACAACTCCCAGAATGCATCACAAGCAGCGGCTAGCTTTCTCTGGGTTCTCATATTCTGCATACCGCTGCTGGGTCTGGTGGTTACCGCCATTTTGAATGGCATTTACTGGTAGCAAAATGGACCGGTTTTGGTTGGCTGTTGGAGTTTTACGCCCTGGCAACATCTATGGTCATATCAGGACAGTGCACACTCATGGTGATTTTATAGTGCTGCCCAACTAGGAGACCAGTCTGCAAGCACCATGACCTGATATCCCACTCACCCACATTATCCTGACACTGAGCCACCCATTCCTTGCCCTATCCTAATAATGCCTGGCTAGGAAGCGACAAGTATCAATTAAAGTCATTGGGTTGACTCGACCAGGGTTTGAACTCATGGATTCGAATCCCAAAATCTACCAAAACGGGACACGGACGCTCAACTCATTCGACCATCCCGTCTGGTCGGTGTTGGTAGATCAGCGTGGAATTCACATCTTCAACTGTTTCAACAAGTGAACGCTGTGAGTGCTAGAATGCGACTGGCTTTACTTGCACATGCTCTCCCTGACCTCATTAGGGTGAGACATATATCAGTCTAGCCGTTTGGCAGTGGGCTGGTTTACCAACACATTACAGATATGATGAGGACTTTTCTTTAGGTGGGGGGTTGAAGTTTTAAGTCCTTCCAAAATCTAAGGTCATATCAGGATGGTACCAACTTGTGACAGTGCACACTCATGGTGACTTTATAGTGCTGCCCCACTGGGAAATCAGGCTGCCAACACCATGACCCAATATCCCACTCACTCACAGTATCCTAACACTGAGCTTATCAAATTGATACGTGTCGCTACCTAGCCTAGCGATCGGCATTAAACAGAATGATGGACTGTGTGGGTTGTAGGGCCATGATGCCAGTTGCCTGGTCTCCAAGTGGAGCAGCACTATAAAGTCGCCCTGAATGTGCACTGACAGAGTTGGTACCCATCCTGGTACCTATGACCTTAGATTTTGTTAGGATGAAAAACAAACAAACATTAAACTTACCTTGAGCTTGTACTGCCATAGCTTCAGATGATCAAACTCAATAGGATTATTGTGCTACATTAAACTGCAATCTAAAGCGCAGTGGACCTTCTCTACATTATATTTGTTTTGTTTGTGTGTTGTTGTTTTACGTCCTAGAAACATCTAATGTCATATCAGGACGGGTACTGACTTGTAACAGTGCACACTCATGGTGACTTTATAGTGCTGCCCCACTGGCACACCGGGCTGCCAGCACCATGACCTGATATCCCGCTCAGTCACATTATCCTGACACTGAGCCAACCAGTCCTCGCTCTAGCCAGGCTAGGAAGCGACAAGTATCAATTTTTATGTCATTGGTTTGACTCGACCAGAATTCGAACCCATAAACTGATGGGTTCGGATCTCCCGATCTCCCAAAACAGGAGACGGACGCTCTACTCATTCGGCCACCCCGTCTGGTTTCTCTACATTAGATGGGTTGGTTGTTGGAGTTTTACGCCTTGCACCAGGTAAGGTCATATCATAACGGGAACCAACTCGTGACAGTGTGCACTCATGACAACTTTATAGTGCTGCCCCACTGGGAGACCAGGCTGCCAGCACCATGACCTGCTTTCCCACTCAGTCACATTATCATGATACTGAACCAACCAGTCCTTGCCATATCATACTTATGCTAAGCACCTGGCTAGGAATTAACAAATCACTTATTTAAGTCATTGGTTTGACTTGACTAGAGATCGAACCAATGGGTTTGAATCCCACGAGCTACCTAAAAGGGAGACGGACGCTCAACTCATTCAGCCATCCCATCTGGTCATCTACATTAGATAAAACACCACTTCCTGTTAGCAACTTTTAACTTTTATCTTAATTCTATTCCCTTTAGCCACAAATTATGCAACTGTGAGCTTTTTAGATCCACAGTGTACTGACACAAAATTGATTCCGTGCTTTTGCATTCTGTAAAAGCGATGGCTGAATAAAAAACAAACAATTCTCGCCATGAATATGGCCTATGCTGCCGACACGGCGTGAAGAAACCACCAATCAATCAATCAAACCACTTCCTTTTCGTGTGTTCACAGGTCACCCAACATACTGTTACCGAGGCTATGAAGTGCAGCCTCTAGTCACCTTCACCCTTCCCTAATTAATAACCACAGTGGCTTCCCATCAACCCCTGTGTGCACACAGCAGAGCCTACTATTGCCCCACCATTGCACCACCCACCACACCAATATGTGTGTTCCACCACGCCCCACTGTGTCGAGCATATATACACTGCATCAGTGCTCTGAGTCAATACAGTGTGCTTCATCCCCATCCCAGGAGGCTGATTAATGGCCTGCTGCCCCCCCCCCCCCCCGCCCCCCTTGCCCCCTATTTCGGTATCTTAGAAGCAACGTACTGGAATTAAGCCTAACGAAAATTACTAATACTATAGGACGCAAAGAAAATCAATGCTTAATATTTAACCTAAGATATATTTTTAAGCCCCAGTCACACTAATGCTTGTGACCACTTGCGACCACTTTGTGACCAATATGCAACCACTTTGGACCAAAGAACCCACAGTCACAAGCGACCTCCTTGTGACCAACGCAATCTTTGCTGACCTCCATGAGACAATTTTGGACGCAAAGATTTCAGCGACCACTGAGGACCACTTTGCGACCTCTTTGCAACCACCCCTTTTTTTGTGGTAGCAAAATGGTTGCAAGTGGTTGCAAATGGTCGCAAGCAGTAGTGTGACTGGGGGGTATTAGAGGATATTCATGAATAATTGTGCGAAGAGTAGTGGTAGGATGAAGAGAACCATCGCTATGTGAAGAGTAGAAATGTCAAGAAGAGTGTTGGCGATGTGAAGTTTAATGCTGCGATTATTGGTCCGCTTGGTGGCGCTGTTGTGCTGGTGGTTGTTTGTCCGGCTTCGCTTGTTCTCCAAGTACCAGTGCAGCTTGTCAGACTTCCGGAGTGGGGTCAGGAGGTCAGGGCGTGAGAGCCGCCACCTAACCCCAGGCCTTGTCGTGACATTATGCCGTCCCTCAGCCTTAACCCCTCCCAACCTGTTGCTACCTCCCCAACAGCCCCCCACGCGCTACCCCCCCCCCCTCCCCCCACCCACACACAGGACGCCTGCATAATGATTGCTGAGGGACTGCCTTCAATCGAACCTTCCCTCCACCACAGATAACCCCATTTGAAACCCCAGAAGCAGTTCAACACCCAAATGCTCACCTCTTGTCAACAGCCTACAACAACACAACCCCCACCACAAATAAAAAGAAACCCCCAAAACAAACAAAAAAGAGAAATTGAAAATATGTGTGGAAACAACTGGTCTTAGCCGATCACTGAAGCTTAACAACATTGAGCCAGGTCAGCAGTTAAATGGGTGACCCTATGGGGTTATAAAGAGCCGTCGACATCTTGATACAGGCCCACTTGCTATCCGGACCGCACTTCGTCCAAACCTCTCTCTATCTCCTCTCTGCTGGCCATGCTCCTCCTTGATAATGTCTGAAAAGAGTTTCAGGAGGGGGAGCCTGCTAGCATTTCACTTTCTACTGTTACTCTGTCCGTGTCTTTGGCTCGCCGGCTGGTCACCATAGAGCAGATAGACAGGGTCCTTTGACTCAACTCTCCTCATTTCTTTCCTATACTCTACCCTTTTTTCTCTCTCCCAGGCTTACTTCTCCTGCTGATCAAGAGAGTTGTTTGCTTGGGTGGGGCCCTTTACCTTATTGTTTCTCTCGCTTTGTTCTTGTTGCTGGAACCGCTGGGCCCACCTTTGCCCGTCCCTTCCTCCTAAACCCTTGCTGCTGTCGACTGGATACGAGTGCTGTGCTACTGCCGGACCGGAGTGATTCGGGGCCGCCCCAACGATTCGTCATTTTAATTGTTGTAAAGACATCCCCAGCTTCTACAACCATCCCACCAGAAGATTAATCTTCAACCAAATATTGGACCGATTTATTGGTGCCTCTCTATATTGCTGCAGTTCTGCAGCTGGTAACCATCATAAGGTTACGAAACCCCCAGAAGTCAAGTCAAGTGATACAGGCTTACACTTAGAGACCACCAAATCAGTAGTTATATAATACAATATTTCCATTAGGAACCTCCCTCTGAATCCAGTGGAAGAATAGACTACTGTTGTGGACAGCAGCTTATTACGCAACACGCTCTGTCACCATGTACAGGATTTCTAGTTCCACCTCTAATCTGCCCTCGGATGGCAATGGCAACAACTAATGTTAATGTTATGGATGCTCCATGGAAAGGGTTGGTTGTTGGAGTTTTACATCCTGCCAACATCAAATGTCATATCAGGACGGGTACTGACTTATGACAGTGTGCAATCGTGGTGAAATTATAGTGCTGCCCCACTGGGAGAACAGGCTGCCAGCACCATGATCTGATATCCCACTCAGTCACATTATCCTGACACTGAGCTAACTAGTCCTTGCCCTATCCTATTGATGCTGATCTCGGTGCCAGGATAATGTGACTGAGTGGGATATCAGATCATAATACTGGTGGACTGGTCTCCCAGTGGGGCAGCACTATACAATCACCATGAGTGTGCACTGTCATGAGTCGGCACCCATCCTGTTATTACCTTAGATGTTTCAAGGACGTAAAACTCCAACAACCAACCAATCTAAATGATGAATAATGCCAATGTGACCCGGTAACACAAGAAGGCATCTGGGGCAGCATCCTTGCGTGTTGATAAGACTGGGGTTGACTGAGGGGCATTCTGTTATCAGCCCGGCGTGATGAGGGATGGCTAAAAGAGGCTGGTTGCTATATATCTACGGTCATATCAGGACTGGTAGCAACTTGTGAGAGTGCACACTCATGGTGACTTTATAGTGCTGCCCAATTGGGAGACCAGGCCACCAGCACCATGACCTGACATCCCACTCACTCAAATTATCCTGACACTGAGCCAACCACTCCTTGCCCTATTCTAATCATGACAAGTGCTTGGCTAGGAAGAGATAAGTATCAATTTTCAAGTCATTGGTTTGACTCGAACAGGGTTTCAAACCCATGGGTTGGAATCCCACGATCTACCAAAATGGGAGACGGATGCTCAACTCATTCTGTCAGCCCATCTGGTCACCGAAAGAGGTCTTTGTGTAGATAACGCCGCTTTTTCTATACTTACTCCCCCGCCCCCACCCAAGCAGCTCAGTCGTCCGCCACAGGGGACAGGCAGTGAGCAGTGTTTCCTACAACGAGGCTACAGGACCAAGATTATGCCCTGTGCACCAGAACTGAAACCTAAAGTACCTTCAAACTGCCACAAACACAGGAGGCCAACTGCTGTCACCCCTCTTCTCCTACAAACACAGACAATGAGACATACTGATTTGTTGGCCCTGCGCCAACAGTTCTACACTGCGGACGGTATGCATGACCTTTTACTAAGGTAAAACATGAAAACATTTTAGCCTTTTTGAGGGCAGCTGGACTGTACCACCTCATATAGTTGACTAAATAGATTCTATCAATTATTAATAAAACTTTTCTTTTTCTATGGGAATTTGTTTCCCTTGACCACAAATATATGATTGTGAGCTTTCTAATTTAATGAGTGTCTATTGGCACATAATTGATTGTCTGCCTTTACATGTAAGAGCGATGGTTTGAACAAAAAACAAACATTTCTCGCCGTGAATATGGCCTATGCTGCTGACACGGCGTAAAGCAACCACCAGTCAATCAATCAATCAATCAAACTGAGACATACTCCCTAAAAATCATCACACACCTATACACACAAAGACACTCCTTAAACCATCATCACACCCACACATAGATACACTCCTTAAACTCCCATCACACCCACCCACACACATACACATACACACCTTAAACCCACACCATACACACACCACTTTAAACCCCCATCACACCCAAACAGAAACATATATCTTAAACCCATCAAACCCATCCACACATGAACACACACACAGACACTCCTTAAATCCCAATTACACCCACACACATACACATACACACTCTTTAAACCCCATCACATCCACACACACACGCGCACACACAAATACACCCATTAAAACCCCATCGACACGCAGTGACCAAATCGGTAGAGCGCAGACTTCACATGCGGAAGTTAGAAAGTTTGAATCCCGGTTGAGTCAAACAAATGGCTTATAAAATTGATACTTGTTGCTTCCTAACCTGGTATAAAATATTTCGGAATTTTGGGGTAGCTAAATAAAAAGTACTTAAAGATATGTTGTATGTGGATATAATGATATAGAGGTAATACATATTATTTATGTGGTTGCAAAGTAATAAAGGTATTATCGCACAGAAAAAGTTTTTCTATGTGATAGCTACCTTATACATTACTGTGCAAACAAATGGATGCCAGGTACAAGAAAGCTAGGTCACATGACTAATGACCCGATATAAATAGGGGTGCAGGTCAGATGCACACTCTCTCTCACCACCACCACCACCAGCCAGTCCAGATCTGTGTATAACATGTGCTTGTGGCAACTTTAGTTTTAATTTTTCTTTTTTTAATTTTCTTTTATTGAGGCTGTATTTATACTGTCCATAGCATATAAGCCCGGGTACCCAGGCTTGTTTTCAATGCTGGCCAGTTGTAGTGTTGGTGTTATCTTACCACACAGTGGCTGCTGATAAGGTATTTGATTGCCTGCATTTCAGTAGCAGATAGATAATTGGTTGGTATGGTTAGTAGCCTATGTTAGTTTTTTTGGATTTTCTTGGTATATATGTATTTATTTTTCTACTCTTATTACTAGACTAGCCTACTCCTATTTACATATCATAGGCTTGTACGTAGCTGTGTGGTGTGTTATCTGGCTACTTTTGGCATGGTTACCTTCCATTGGGCGTCCCGCTGGTGGGACGTGACATATCACATGCCCCTTTGCAGTGCAGCTTACTGGGGGTTTCCTAGCCTTATTTTGCACAGATATTTTTTGTAAGTTTTTAGGTCAGGAATTTGTCGTTCCTTTACCGTTTGGGCATTCCACACCTTGGCAGCCATTTCCAGCCTGCTTCTCTCATGAGCTTTTATTTGGCTTCTGGTCTGCTTTAGTAGTGGTGCATTATTTGCTCTAGTAGCCCTTTGTGGTTTTGTTAGAAGTTTAATGTTTTGACTATAGCTATATCCTAATGTTTTCAAATGAATTATTCTCCTATTTTCTAGTAGTTTCACTTCGGTTCTTTTGTGTATGTCATAGGTGGGGTGCAGCTTGTCTACTCTTAGACAGATTTTTAGGGCTCTGTTCTGCAGTGTTTGCAGTTTTTTTAGTAGTTCTTTTCTCGCACCCATGTAGTTTACATCTCCATAGTCAAAATAGGGGAGCACCATGCCCTTGAAGATTTTTATTGACATTTCTTGTGTCATGTAGTCTCTTAGCTTTGCAAATAGCCACAGTTTGTGGTTTACTTTTTGTATAATTTTATTCATACATAGGTTGTAGTTTAGTTGGCTGTCCAACTCAAGGCCTAGGTATTTGTAATGGTCTACATTTTCTAGTGTTTGGTTTCCTAACTTACAGTGTAGTTTTCTTTCTAGCATTTGTTTATGCGAGTGCCAGAAAGAAAACTACACTGTAAGTTAGGAAACCAAACACTAGAAAATGTAAGTACAATATTGTGTCTTCTTGTGTGATATTTCAGATACTGAGCGCAACACATGATTATAGAAGCAGACAGTATATATATAAAGAATATGTGTAGAAGTTCTCTGACAACTACTTCAATTTAATCTAATGTAAACTCTTATCTTAATACAACATAGAATTTAATACCATCAATTGTTCAGAGATACAACAACTTTGCACTGGTACTCAGCAGTACTAGAAGTAGAATAGGGAAAGGACTGGTTAGCTCAATATCAGGATAATTTGACTGAGTGGGATATTGGGTCACTGTGCCAGTGGTCTGGTTTCCCAGTGGGACAACACTATAAAAGTCGTCATGAGTGAGCAGGATACACATAGACACACTCATTAAACCCCCATCACACCCACCCACACACCCACCCAACCAACCCACCCAGGTCTCAATCCACATACTATAAATGTAAGAAACTGCTTCATCTTGTGACAGCCGGAAGACTATTGCTTGGGCGCTTACAAAAGATATTATCCAAACACACACACATACCCAACACAAAAGAAAATGCCACACTTGTTTCCCACCATTACTCAAGTGTTCACAAGACACACTGCTAACCTGTGGGACGTATGGGTGGATGTGGAAGGTTGTGGGAGGGCGTGGGTGGCTGATTGGAGGAAGGAGGGAGTTAGTTAATGGATGACCTGAGGTGGGAGTGAATTTTGTGGATGGCTGATTAAAGTTGGCTGGTTGGTTGTTGGGAGTTTTACGTTCTGGCAACATCTAAGGTCATAACAGGACAGATCCCGACTTGTGACAGTGAGCACTCATGGCGACTTTAGAGTGCTGCCCCACTGGGAGACCAGGCCACCAGCACCATGACCTGATTTCCCACTCAGTGACATTATCCTGACACTGAGCCAACCAGTCCTTGCCCTATCCTAATAATGCCGAGCCCCTGGCTAGGAAACGACAAGTATCAAGTATTAAGTCATTGGTTTGACTTGAACAGGGGCAATCCCACGATCTACCAAAACGGGAGACCGACGCTCAATTCATTCAGCCATCCCATCTAGTCGGCTGATGAAAGAGAACAATCAATGTTCTAATAAGAGTGACGGAACTAAATTGGTGCTGAGAGAGTGACAGGCGTGTTATATATAACCACCGCCTTCCTCCCCACATTCTCCCAACAGTCCTGCAGACAGGCACTGCAAGTACGCTCAGAAGTCTCTTTTCCTGGTGGTGTGCGTGTGTGTGTGGGGGGGGGGGGGGTAGCAACAGCATCACAGGTCAATTGACAGACATTACCAAGCATAACCTTTCCCACCACCCCCGCTTGTAGCAGCCATGACTAATTAGTCATCCACTCATTTGTCCCATTACTAAGCAGCACCCAACTAGTTTGTTTTGTTTTTGGGGAGTTTTCAGTCGCATTGATGCGCTGAAGGCTGCAAATCTGCAGCACTGAATGGGCACCGCTGAAAGCGGTTCCATGTGGTCGGGAGTTCGCTTCTGATGGGTTCTGGTCAGAGAAATTGGGGGGGTGGGGGGGGGGGAGGAGGAAAAAGGCAGCCTAAGAGCCCAACCAAGTACACCAGTTGGTGTAGTTTTACACCCCCAGTAAGATCCTAGGCCATACCAGGATGTGCACCGACTTGTGACAGCGCGCACTCATGGTGACTTTATAGTGCTGCCCCACTGGGAACTCAGGCCACTGGTACCATGACCTGATGTCCCACACAGTCACATTATCCTGACACTGTGCGCCCAGTCCCTGTACCTATTATATAAGTCATTGGTTTGACTCGACCAGGATCCAAACTTCAGTCCCTCCAGATTCACAGGTATGCACACTAAGTCCGGCCATGGCCAGAGGAAGAAGTGAAGTGAGGATGAGATTAGTTAGCCAGTGGGTGGGGTTACCTGTTAGTTGTTAGTGAAATTTAGCGTTGGCACCAAACTAGGCACACACTATCACTGGGGGTGCCTACTACTAACTACCTTTCAACCAAGTACCAGTACCCTACACCCTACATAACAAGCAACTAGAAGCTTCCTACACCCTACAACATAATCAAGTACCAGGCCTCCCTCATCCAACCATACCCCAGTACTACTACTAGCCCCATACAGCCTACAATGCAACCAAGTACAAGCATCCTCATACTACAACATAAACCAAATACAGTTAAACCAAGCTCGGTTAAACCAAACGATCGGGTAATCCAAACTTGTTTTGACGGCCCGGCAAAATACTACCATTTATCATATAAAAAAGTTTGTTAAACCAAAGTCGGTTAATCCAAATTATTGGTTAATCCAAACAGAATTGTCAGTCCCAGGCCAAGTTAAACCAAACTTTCATGTGGTTATAAGGTCATCTGAGACCCCACAGCATCTTACACCACGCTTTTTTGGATAAGTGTTAGCAATAGGTTAGCGAGCCGGAGGAGGGAAGAGAGTGGGTGGGGGCAGTAGTGTGTGTGTGTGTGGGCGGTGCGAGAGGGAGGGGGGAGTAGGGTGGCAAGCTGGACAGGGAAAGTGAGTGTGTGTGTCGCCAGTAGTGTGTGTGTGGGGGGAGGGGGCGGGGGGAGTCAAAGTCAAAGTCGAAACCAAAGCTTGATTAAACCAATGATCAGTTAATCAAAACAAATTTCTAGGATCCCTTCAAGTTTGGTTTAACGGGGTTATACTGCATCAGCAGTTCTGCACAACAATAAAACCAAGTACTAGGAGCCGGACACTACAACACAACCAAGTACCAGTACCCTACAACATAATCAAGTCCGAGCAGCCTCACCCTACAACACAACCAAGTACCAGTACCCTCACACTACACCATGATAAATTACCAGCAGCCTCATACCCAACCAAGTACAAATACCAGCACCCTTATAACATGAAGTACCAGCAGCCTACACACTACAACACAACCATATACCAACACCAGCACCCTATAACACAAATTACGACCAACCTCGATAACACAACCAAGTACCAGCAGCCTCACCTTACAACACAACCAAGTACCAGCACCCTACACACTACAACATGATCAATTACCAGCAGCCTCATACCCAACCAAGTACAAACACCAGCACCCTTATAACACGAAGTACCAGCAGCCTCACCCTACAACACAACCATGTACCAGTACCCTCACACTACAACATGATCAATTACCAGCAGCCTCATACCCAACCAAGTACAAACACCAGCACCCTTATAACACGAAGTACCAGCAGCCTACATACTACAACACAACCAAGTACCAGTACCCTACAACATAATCAAGTACGAGCAGCCTCACACTACAACACAACCAAGTACCAGTACCCTACAACATAATCAAGTATGAGCAGCCTCACACTACAACACACCCACATACCAACACCAGGACCCTATAACACAAAATACGATCAACCTCGATAACACAACCAAGTACCAGCAGCCTCACCCTACAACTCAACCAAGTACCAGCACCCTACACACTACAACACAATCAATTACCATCAGCCTTGCACTACAACCCAACCAAGTACCAACACCAGCACCCTATAACACAAAGTACCACCAGCCTCGCACTACAACCCAACCAAGTACCAGCAGCCTCACACAACAACACTACCAAGTACCATCAGCCTCACACTACAACACAACCAAGTACCAACACCAGCACCCTATAACACAAAGTACCACCAGCCTTGCACTACAACACAACCAAGTACCAGCACCCTCACACAACAACACAACCAAGTACCAGGAGCCTCACAGTACAACACAACCAAGTACCAACACCAGCACCCTATAACACACAGTACCACCAGCCTCACACTACAACACAACCAAGTACCAGCACCCTCACACAACAACACAACCAAGTACCAGCAGCCTCGCACTACAACACAACCAAGTACCAACACCAGCACCCTATAACATGAAGTACCAGCAGCATTGCACTAAACACAACCAAGTACCAGCAGCCTCACACCACAACACAACCAAGTACCAGCAGCATCACACTACAACAAAACCAAGTACCAGCAGTCTCGCACAGCAACACAACCAAGTACCAGCAGCCTCACCCTACAACACAACCAAGTACCAGCACCCTACACACTACAACACAACCAAGTACCAGCAGCCTCACACTACAACACAACCAAGTACCAGCACCCTCACACAACAACACAACAAATTACCAGCAGCCTCACTACAACACAACCAAGTACCAGCCTCGCACTACAACACAACCAAGTACCAGCATCCTCACACTACAACACAACCAAGTACCAGCAGCCTCCCACTACAACACAACCAAGTACCAGCAGCCTCACACTACAACACAACCAACAACCAGCAGCCTCGCACTACAACACAACCAAGTACCAACATCCTCACACTACAACACAACCAAGTACCAGCAGCCTCACACTACAACACAACCAAGTACCAGCAGCCTCACACTACAACACAACCAAGTACCAGCAGCCTCACACTACAACACAACCAAGTACCAGCATCCTCACACTACAAGACAACCAAGTACCAGCAGCCTCACACTACAACCCAAGCAAGTACCAGCAGCCTCACACTACAACACAACCAAGTACCAGCAGCCTCACACTACAACACAACCAAGTACCAGCAGCCTCACACTACAACACAACCAAGTACCAGCAGCCTCACACTACAACACAACCAAGTACCAGCAGCCTCACACTACAACACAACCAAGTACCAGCAGCCTCACACTACAACACAACCAAGTACCAGCAGCCTCACACTACAACACAACCAAGTACCAGCAGCCTCACACTACAACACAACTATGTACCAGCAGCCTCACACTACAACACAACCAAGTACCAGCAGCCTCACACTACAACACAACCAAGTACCAGCAGCCTCACACTACAACACAACCAAGTACCAGCAGCCTCACACTACAACACAACCAAGTACCAGCAGCCTCACACTACAACACAACCAAGTACCAGCAGCCTCACACTACAACACAACCAAGTACCAGCAGCCTCACACTACAACACAACTATGTACCAGTGCTTCGCGCCATGCCCCCTCTCTCCCCATCTCGCCGACCCAAGCAGCCATTACCAAGTACCAGCTTCCTCCTGAGAGCCATTACCAGGTTTCGCCACACCCTTTCACCAGCACCCCGACCCACACACTAACACACACACACACACATCCATCAACTGCCACCGCCCCTAGCTCAGAACACACACACGCACACCCCACCCCACCCCCCACCCCCCTTAATACCTCACAAACCCCCTCCCCGGCCTAGAATGCAGCCTCAACTCAGCGTAGCAAAACTATGTTTCAGCCGGAAATTAAAAGCAGCCTTCTGCACAGTTCCAATCGGACACTCCCCCCCCCCCTACAAAATAAGCATCTAAGAAAAAGAATCCCATTAGATGGCTTCACGATATCAATTAATATTCGAAGATTATGATATAATCCTTTCCATTTTTATATTTTTGAAAATTGAATTTTTTGCTCAAACTACAAATCATTCCAGATCTTAATAAGCTCAGGGGGGGTGGGGGTGGGGGCAATTATACAGCAATGAGCGTCGGCTCTCGTCAATAACCAAAAAAAGAAGCGGAAATCTGATTTCTAGTAAATTTTCCGCGATCTTTTCGTAAAAAGGAATTGCGGAAATCAGCAAAATCGCATCGATTTTTATCCCTGACGAGAAACATGGAAGCGGAAGCTGTCATCAATGTTGTGCTCTGCTCACTGATTGTGATGTATTATGGTATTGGCTGAAATAATGTATAAACCTCGTCACTCTCACCCCGCTCACCTCTCCGTGTATACACACACACTCACACACACTCACTCACAAATGTGTCCTTCCCACCCTCCCCCAGGTGCTGGCTTGTAGGTTGCACTTACACAGAGCTTGGATTTTCAGATGGTACACAGACTTTTTCGGCGATGGAATAAAACACTATATAGGGTATTCATGTGATGTCATGAACCGGATGCTCGTCCATTGTGGCGATATCAAACAGTAAACAACCCATAGAGTTTGCCTGTACGCGCAGTTTAAAACGTCTATTTCATTCAAAATTAATAGAAATCCAGAACCCTAACCGTATAAATTTATTATAATCTATTCATTGAATATATTTTCTACATGTGTACCAAGCGATTTGTTTCTAGGTGGTGTGGTTTTAGAGATATTTCACTTTTTCTGTACGAAGATTGCTCACAACCATTGGCAATGCATTGAGTTTGCCGGTAAGCGCAGTGCAAAACATCAATTTTATTCAAAATTAATAGAAATCCAGAACCCTAACCGTATCAAATTAACATATAATCTTTTTGGTAAACATGTTTTCTATGTGTGTTCCAAGCGGTTTGTTTCTAGGTGGTATGGTTTTAGAGATATTTAACTTTTTCTGTCTGAAGATTGCTCACTGCCATTGACAATGCATTGAGTATACCGGTACGCGCAGTGCAAAACGTCAGTTTTATTCAAATTTAATAGAAATCCAGAACCCTAACCGTATCAATTTAATATAATCTTTTTGGTAAACATGTTTTCTATGTGTGTTCCAATCAGTTTCTTTCTAGGTGTTGTGGTTTTAGAGATATTTAACTTTTTCTGTGTGAAGATTGCGCATAGCCATTGAGTTTGCAGTGTGACAGCCTTTATTATTGTGGTTACTATCGCCACAATGGCCGCATTTCCTTTTAGCGTGACGTCAGTGCATACCCTATATTGGAATAAAACTATAAATATATAAATATTACTCTTTCGGGGTTTTTTAATATTTGTAATCTCAGGTGGTACGCAGCTGTGTTCCTGTGTACACGGAAACTGGGCCCCTGTATACGATAATACAAAAGAACTGAATCCAAAGGAAACAACAAGAAATCCTACTGAAAGACCTAGATTCTTTCGAATGTTCTACCCATGTTTGGTTCGGCTTGGTTGTTGGAGTTTTACGTCCTGGCAACATTTAAGGTCATATCAGGATGAGTACCGACTTGTGACAGTGCGCAGTCATGGTGACTTTATAGTGCTGTCCCACTGGGAGACCCATCTGCAGGCACCATGACTTGATCACCCAGTCAGTCAAATTATCCTGATACTGAGCCAATCAGTCCTTGCCCTTTCCCAATAATACCGAGCGCCTGGCTAGGAAGGACAAGTATAAATTGTTACGTCATTGGTTTGAAAGGACCAAGGCTCGAATCCCACGATCTACAAAAATGGGAGACGGATGCTCAACTCATTCGGCCATCCCGTCTGGTCCCCCTACCCATGTAGATGCATCTCGACCCCAAAAGAGCCACAGCCACCTGCAGGATGGAGACGATAAGATACAACAACCCGCTCCCCCTCCATATACACACACACACACACACCACCACCGCCACCAGCAGCCGACCCCTGCATAAGCTTCAAGGCACTAACGCTGTTCATTCCATCAACCTTCACTCCCACTCTCGACACCCCTCCCCCTCCCACCCACTCACCCACCCACCCACCTCTCTTTCGCAACTCGCCATCAAAAGCCGGTCGCACCATTAGCGGTGAGAGATGGGAGGTGTGGATGGGGCTGGTGGGTGATGGTGTGATGAGAGGGGGAGATGGTTAGGGGGGGGGGGGCTATGGGAGAAGAGAGGAAGGTGGAAGGAAGGGAGAAGAGAGGAAGGTGGAAGGAAGGGTGAGGAGATGGGGGGGGGGGGGGAATGGTGGTTGTTGGTTGCGAAGTTTCATCACCAACAACAATGATAACAACCGACAAAAACACAATTTGCCACTAATCACAAAATAGTGATTGATTGGTGTTTTACGCCCTAGCTCAACATGAGGTCATTGCACAGCACATTGATCTTATCAATCTGCATGCTTGGATCAGCTACACGCTAAAATTTGGAACCGGATATGGTTGTCGAATCAGTAGGGTGCAGGCTTCCCATGTGGAAGGTACAGAGTTTGGAACCCGGCCGAGTCAAATCAACGACTTATAAAAGTGATACCTGTCGCTACCTAGCCTGTCGCGCGGCATTACTAGGATAGGGTAGGGCAAGAACTGGTTAGCTTGGCATCAGGATAATGTGACTGAGTGGGAAATCGGTTCATGATGCCGGCAACCTGGTCTCCCTATGGGGCAGCACTATGAAGTCACCATGAGGTACATACTGTCACAAGTCATTACTGATCTTAATATGACTTTTGATGTTGCCAGGATGCAAAACCCCAATGAACAACATCTAAAAGTTCGGCTCCTTTGCACCCATGTGAAAACCCCGCGTTCTGGATCTAGTCCCTGGGGAGGCCAAGACCCATATTCCTGGTGTGTCTATTTCAATTTGCCGCTATTTATTACTGGAGTAGTCTTCACTGACCTCTGAAGCAAGGAGCCGCATAGACAGGTAGGCTTGGATGGGGTGCTGACATCAGGAAGCGTAGGTGGTGTAATGGTTAGCACACTGGCCCAGAATGAAAGAGATGTGGGTTTGATTCAAGCTCTAGGCACAATATTTCCCATTTTCATCATCCCCACGCCATTGGTTACCATGACCATGATCCTCTAGGAGCTATGCGCTGTATGGTTGTTGAACCTACCCTGTGTTCTGCTACTAAGTGCCTGTACAGCCTATGTATGTAATTGTAAGCATTACATTCCCATTTAAAAGACTTACAATTCCAAGGGGATGTGTAGTATTCTGCACTGACCTCTCAGGCAAGAAGCCACATAGACACATAGGTGTGGATAGGGTGGTGACATCAGGGAGCCTAGGTAATGTAATGGTTAGCACACTGACCCGGAATGCAAGAGATGTGGGTTCGATTCCCACTTCAGGCACAATATTTCCCATTTTCATCACCCCCACGACATTACCAATGGAGCCGAGGCTGCTTGGGTAGTTCGCAGAACTGACGCTAGCCGGAACTGGTGCTGTGGTGCCATTCGGTTTCGCATCACTGCAGTCGGCCCACTTAGAGGGCGTTCCTCTCCCTTCCAGTCCCCTCCCCCAGCCTCTTCTAGCTACTCTTGCATCCACCCATAAGTCACCACTTGCCAGACATGATGCTTTTGAAGGAGAAAACCACATATGGACAGAGTCATAGAGTTGTTGTGTTCAAATGAGAAGACCTTGAACCCATAACAATTGGCCACCATTCCAAATCTAACACCCACACTACAAACGATTTTAAGACAATAACATACCGTAATTACATTCAGCTAATTAAGTGTTTGTGGTGTATTTAGTTGGAATCACACATTCAGTATATATGCATTCATGTTGTCCATGCAAGGTTATGTAGGTACAGCATAGATTTAGGTATAATCCAAATGGAGCTAACTAATGCCAAGTACACACCTACCGTTTGTGCGCACCCACCTACCGTATACGATCTAAAACTGCCCGTTTCGCACACAAAAATCGCTATGTGTGTGCTCCCCGCCCACACCTAGCGATTGCGATTCGCGACTAAAAACTCAGTTTTAGGGCTAAGATGGGCCGATTACGATTGCGATTCGCGATTCGAAAAATGAATCGGCCCGTTTTCAGTTTTAAGCGGGTCGGGTCGAGTCGCAAGTTTTAGTGCGCGAATTGTATACGGTAGGTGTGTACCAGGCATTAGTGGTTGTGATGTATCTAGTTTGTAGCAAGCATTCAGTGTGTGCATTAGTATGGGACAACCTGGATTTGGGTTAAATGCTAAGGAATGTACGGCAGACTATGGTTGGTTAAAATGAGTAGGATGGATATATGTAGAGTTCCTTATTGTTAGTTCCTGTGTGCAGTTGTTAGATGTGTGTTAGGTAGGGTGGGGTGAGGACACTCAACTCATTCGGCCATCCCGTCTGGTAGGGCAAAAATTGGTATGTTAGGTGTCAGAATACTGTGACTGAGTGCCATAGCATATCATAGTGTATCGGTGGCACAGTACCTCAGTGGGACACATGGTGTCAGTGTGACAGCACACACTAAAGCTCTCAGGAGCGCGCACTGTCACAAATTGCTACCCGTCCCTGCTATGACCCCAGACGTTGCCAAGACTACCCACTCATACCAGAACATCACCCATTCGAAATCATATTTCATTGGATACAGCTGATAAAAAAACAGTAACACCTTAAAAAATACATGTACTATCTGTAGCTATTAATATTCACTGTCTTTTTATCTCGCAAGATGACGTAGAATTTAGAAACTTACCAATTAAAAAATCACAAGATTATACCAACATTTTGATAAACTCGGCTCGGCTCTCCGTCCTTGACCTTCGCCGATGAGGCTGCGGCGGGGAGGTGTTGTCCCTCAGGGAGGGAGTGTGTGTGTGGGGTGGGGGGGGGGGGGGGCGGAGGATAGGGGGAGAGTGGAGCAGTAGACGGAGAGGGAAGGGGAAGGGGAAGGGGAAGGGGGTTTGGGGTATTGGGGTTTGGGGGATGGGTTAGACCGGGCCGGGGGCCGGGCAGGGCCGGGAGGGCGGGGGGGGGGGGAGGGAGGGGGGGCGGGGCGGGGCGGGGCGGGCGGGGCGGGGCGGGGCGGGGCGGGCGGGCGGGGCGGGGCGGGCGGGGCGGGGGGGCGGGCGGGGCGGGGCGGGGCGGGGCGGGGCGGGGCGGGGCGGGGCGGGGCGGGGCGGGGCGGGGCGGGGCGGGGCGGGGCGGGGCGTGACGGGGCGGTGCCGGGAGCGGGTATTCCCCAGGGCGCTCGCTGACCCGCTCCCCGGGCCCTGACAGTAGGATCCCCGGGGGCTTTTACTAGTTTTAGTCTGAGCCAGCCACAGCTGTAGCTTACCCCGCTTTCACCCAGCATGACCCACTGTGCACATATAGATGGCCTCAGATGAATTACTCATGATTTGCCACGTATTTATTGTGCAAATATTGTGTTCTCACTGTTTGACAAAAACTAAATACATTTTTTTTTTTAAGTCATGACCGTAATAGATCATTTTCATCACCAACCCACTTTCTAATGGTAGGGACAGAAGTAATGTACTGAATAAGTTGCGCATTGCTCTGCGGAAAAGGTCTTGTAAATAAACAATTCCCACCACCCCAGCTGGCTCCTCTGATGGCAGTGGAAAGAACTAATGCATTTGGTAGTAGCTTACTGTGCAGACGGAAAAGGTCTTACAGACAACTTCCATATATACATATTTTGGATACATTTTGTTGGATAGATTAAATACATGTAGCGCTGCTAACATAATTAATACATACAGTCAACAAAAGAATAACTATTTGACTTATTATCCCCAAAGAAAATGCAAAATCATTAACAATGTAACCTAGAAATCAAATATGTGGTACACAGTTTCTGAGAATGACCCATATCTGGCAATGACTGCACAATATTATGTCACGGTTCAGATGATGGATTGTGTTGAGTGCTTGTGCGACTTACTTGATGTTCTTTTGTCGGATGTTCTTGGGGATGTGCTTGGGTAGACTCGCTAAGAAGTTATCACGTGACCGATGATTTAGACGAATCAGGAAGGGGATATAGTTGTTACTGGCCACAGGGTAGAAATCCTGGAGATCAGGGAGGAAACTTGACGTTAATATCACTCTGTGGCCGATAATTCATAGAAACACAGTCAAGGAAGTATATTGGAAAAACCTTTGTGGGCTGTCCCGACTGATGTTACAGGTTTTTGTGTTTGTTGTGGTCTTACATCCTGGCAACATCCAAGGCCATACCAGGACAGGTACTGACTTATGACAGTGCGCACTCATGGCGACTTTTGTAGGGCTGCCCCACTGGGAAACCAGGCCGCTGGCACCATGACCCTATATCCCACTCAGTCACATTATACTGATACTGAGCTAACCAGTCCTTTCCCAATCCTAGTAATGCCGATCGCCAGGCTGGGTAGCGACAAATATCAATTTTGTAAGTCATTGGTTTGACTCGAGCGTGTTTTGAACTCCCGACCTTCCGCACGGGAAGCCTGCACTCTTACCGATTCAGCCACCGCGTCCGGTCCAGGTAGATTTTTACCAATCAACCTTATATATTTATCTTTAAACTATGAATTATTAAACTAATCAATGACATCAACCCCATCATATACACCGTATCCATAATAGCAGCACAGTTTTTGCAGTGACCCACCATAACACTGAACTTATTATGGCTAACCCACTGACACATTACCCTTCATAATCTACTAATATCCCCTATGTAAGTAGCCGCTGATCTACCTATTTACAATGTAATGTAAATGGCCGGAAGACCAGTGCCTCGGCGCTGAAAATATGTATGTTCTGATGAATAAACTGTGTTACCAACAACAACCAAGAAAAATGACAAAGAATGTAAACCCCAAAAATAGCACCAAATGCATTTGCATACCTCTGATAGACTTTGCTCCCAGTCGATCCACATGCGGACCTGGGTGTAGGGCCAGGGCTCGGCGGGATACAGAGCAGTGTCCCCCGGAAGTTGTGCATCTATGTACTCCGTGATAACCGCAGACTCCACCAGCGTTCCATCCGGGACGTTCTGCAACACGAACACGACATGAATCAGGAACTAAAGTGGTCTATTTTCAAATTACATGGAAATTAAGCCGAGACCCTGGCACCACCTAGTGGGTTCCAGCAGAATCAAGCCGGGGATATTACACCGATGGCAATTTTCCACGAAAACGCGGATTTTCCCCCCATAGGATTAGTACTGTCAGGGAATCGCGAGAAAAATGCCGGAAGTCAGGTTTCAACTGTCCTTGTTGTGCCTTTATTATCGCCCATACCTAACTCTTTCTTATTTGGGTTTTATGTCCTGGGATTATGTAAGTTTATATAAGAACCGAATTCAAACTAACAAATTGCTGTCATATACATCCTGATTCCTTGGCATTTTGTTTAACGTTAATCAGTGAATATAATTTTTTTTCAGAAATCCATGAAATCATGTAGATCTCTTTCATCCCTGAAAAATGTTAAGCTTATAAACCTTAGCAGCATGCCTATCTCACCTCAGCTTTGAGCCTTTTTAGGCTAAAATAAATCAAATCTATTTGATAATTTATCTTAATTAATTGTTTGCCAGGAAGATATGCACAGGGATTAGATGTGGAAATACACATTTTATTAGGCTCTGAATGTTGCTGTTGTACCGTGTCAGGTCCCTAGTCTGATCTGAGACCACTTATTCTCAAATAAATCAAATCAAAATGGCAATATGGGACGAGCATCCAAACAGTAAGTTGCATAACATCACCCCCATGCATTGAAGACCATACAACATATGATGTTGGGTATTGGCGGAACCAAGTAGTCCCAACTCAATGTCGCATTGTCCACTCCTCACTGTCAGTTAACACAAGTCTAACCATTTCAAAATTCAATCAGAGATAGTTTTTGCTATCTTTTGACTATTTTGGAATTTCATGTAAATTTTGATGTAGACATGTGAGTGTGATTAACGAGACCTACAAAACAGCAACCAGTAGCTTTTCGCTGTGAATATGGCCCTTGCTACTGACATGCCATTAAACCATCAGCACTCAATCAATCAATCAAAACCATATCAATCTCACCTTTAATATCTCAGAACTCAAGAGCTACAGACTATAAATATTTATAGGAACATCCATGGATAGTGCTACGATGGTTACGATGCAATATTAGAGTTTAAATTAATACCTTCATAAACTTCCCCTACTACATTACCAACTCAATAGCCCTGCACATATCCTCAAGACAATATTCTTTCCCATACTTGACCATGTTGGCTGTAATGACTCTTATTATAATCTTCCGCCTAAGCATCACCATAACAAATTGGAAGCCATTCAAAGTAGACTCAAGATTGTGTTCTCAACAGGGGACCTATCTACAACAGACTTCTACACGAAAACAAGCATCGAGAATGTTGGTTGGTTGTTGGAATTTTTAATTCCTGTCAAGATCTAAGGTCATTTCAGGACGAGTATTGACTTGTGGCAGTATGCACTCATGGCGACTTTATAGTGCTGCCCCACTGGGAGACCACGCTGCCAGCCCAATGACCGGATATCTCACTCAGTCACATTATCCTGACACTGAGCCAACCAGTCCTTGCCCTATACTAATAATCCCGAGCGCCTGGCTCGGAAGTGACAAGTATCATTTTTTAAGTCATTGGTTTGACTCGGCCAGGGTTCGAACCCACGAATCCATGGGTTTGTATCCCCCAATCTCCCAAAACAACAGATGGACGCTCAACTCAGTAAGCCATCCTGGCTAGTCAGAGGCTTCCACGAAGAATACCTAGAGACACTAGATCTCTGTCAACAAGACACCCCCATCTTTGTAACAGGGACGTTGTAAAATATTCTGATCAAACGCATTGGTGGGGGAATGCAAATGGTCTATTGCAGTAAAAGGTATATAGGGCCAGGTGTATGAATGTGTTTATGTAGTTGCTGGTGATACTTTACTCATGGTCAATAGTCATTGCGTGTTAGTCTGGTAGTGTGTAAGGGGCACTTGGAGCTCTACCCACTACCCCCTCCCCCCTCTGTTAGTCACGGATCACCACACAACTCAGCTCAGAGCAGGTGGTGGCCAAGGGAGCACTGTAACCATGGGCAGAGCACTGTAACCATGGGGACAAAGGAATGCTTGATGTTCATTGGTGCAGCTTTAGATGCTTGATTCTCATTGGAGAATAAGGTCAGGTGGTGTGCCATACCAGATCCATGTACCACTATAAATAATAAACCTTGGCTTGGCTCTCTCTACTTTCACTCTTTATACTCTTTCTTTCTCTTTTTGCCTGTATTGATTTCACTATAGCCTGCCTACACAAACACAGATTCCAGTTGTGGACTTTACAATGTAATTCACCATCAACAAAACACTCTGAAAGTCAGGCTGTTTTTTTGTTGGGGGGGGGGGGGGGGGTGAGGCACTGATGTCCCCCAAGGGGGTCAGGCAGAACCCCAATGGGGGGGCCCAGGTGGCAGCGCTCTTGGAAACTCATGCAAATTTAAGGGCCTTAAAAGAGTCAGGCAAATATGCATTTTTTCTTTCTTTATACAGAGTAACACTTAATAATATTAGATTCCGGTCAAGCAGCTGGCTTTCTGGACATAAGTCAACCCCTTTCCTCCCTATATAATAATTTTTTTTCACCGGATCTGCATGAATCATACAAAATACCAGGTTCATTATTAAAACCTCGGAAATCCGCGAATCCGCAGAAAAAAATCTCATCAGTTTTGTAATAAATATCATCATCATCATGCTGTCGGTCGCGATGCGACAAAGACTGCTTTCATTACTTGACTGCCGATCTCCTTTCATGAAAACTGCCTGCAAAAGTGTTGAAGTGCTGCTGGCTTTTGCAAGTTACCAGCGGCACCCTCTCAGGGTGCAAATAGAGGTTTCACACCGGCAAGAACATGTCAAGACAGGCGCAAAGCTATTTGTCCCTGCAGTGGCTGGTCGGGAGATGTTGGGAGTTCCAAACATCAACCGCCCTTAATGCTGCCACACTGACATGGTTTTCTGTTTAGGGTTTGCTCCCTTAGCCTTCGGTTCTGTCAACCTGCCCAGATATTGACTGGTTATTTCAAGATTAACTTTGTCCTGCTTAATTAATAAGAATAACAAAAAGGTTGATTACTGGATTTGTCCCACTACTTATCACCAACAATAAAAGATATATAGGGTAATATATTTGTGTCACCTTGATGCTCTTGAAAGTGACTGCCGGAACTTTGCCCTGGGGGTTCACCTTCAGGTAAGCGTCACTCTTCTGTTCACCACCCAGCAAGTCTATGTTCACCTGAAGGACAAAGATGGTTGATTATTGGAGTTTTACGTCCTGGCAACATCTGAGGTCATATCAGGACGGGACTCTGCATTATGCAGAATACCCAGCTATTGACCGATATTGGATTTGTTTGTTTGTTTGAGTTTTACATCCTGGCAACATCTAAGATCATTTCAGGACGGGCATCGACTTGTGACTGGGCACACTCATGGCAACTTTATAGTGCTGCCCCACTGGGAGACCAGGCCATCGGCACAATGACCCAATTTCCCACAGTATCCTAATACTGTGCAAACCAGACCTTGTCCTATCCTATTAATGCCGAGTGCCTGGCTAGGTAGCGACAAATATCAATTTTATAGGTCACTGCTTTGACTCGGGATTCAAACTTCTGAACTTCTGCACTAATAGTATGTGTCGCTAAAGACAGGTACTACTGTTAGTATTACTAATATTAGTATCATGTATGAAGGAATAGTGTGCGTAAGCTAAATTCTCTTCTCACCGTATTCCATTTTAAAGCCTTGGCTAATAGCTGCATACGGACTCTTCGTGCGCACGGACTGTCAACAGAGTCGTACAGTGTGATGCCCTCCTTACTCTCAAACTTACACCTGGTGGTAAGAAAATGGTACAATTAAGGAACGCGGTGAGAAATTGGTAAAACATCATCATGTGGGTGAGAAAAGGGGACAATTAATACCCCAGTCACACTACTGCTTGTGACCACTTGCGACCACTTTGCGACCACACAAAAAGGGTTGTCACAAAGAGGTCACACAAGTAGTCACTAAATGGTCGCAAGTGGTCCTTAGTGGTCGCCGACCTCCTTGCGATCAAAATGGTCACAAGGAGGTTGTGGTTACTGCACTAAAAACCTTCTAGCGACAAACATGGTCACCCAGAGGTCAGCGACCATTGTTTTGGTCACAAGGAGGTTGCAAGGACGTGGGTTCTTCTACAGCTGTCGAACAGTAATTAACTATTTGACTTAACATGCCTTTTTGTGTTTTTCGTTCAATACAACAAATACAAATAAAGATACATAGACATCCATATAATAATCACAAAAATAACAATGATCTATGTGTAACCAGACGGGGTGACTGAATGAGTTGTGTGCTCGCTTTCCATCCTTGCCCGATCCTACCTACACCAGACTAGATAATGACAAACATCAATTTTATAAGTGATTGGTTTGACTCGGCCGAGATTCGAACCCACGGCTTCCCGCGTGGAAAGCCAGCCCTCATAGTTATATAGACTACATTTCCTCATTAGCTGGTCGGCTATAATTATTCGGCTCAACATTCTGATCCAAGTTTACATAATCGCATTAACAACGAACAGCATTAAATAATTGTCAGTACTACTTGGACAGTTCAGTAATGAACCCCATTAAATGAAATCTCTATCAGAACATGAAAATGCATCATCAGCCATTGATAAACTAACCTAATTTGTCAAAACTCGCAATTGATTATAGAAGAAAGGAAGGGTTGGATCTGAATATGGTTAGATAAGGATTATGGTAATTAGAGTCACTGTCTGTGCATGGCTCTGACATGTTTGAAATCGATATCGGCTTCGTGACGATTAGTACGGTTTTGATAGCATTGTTGAGTTTAATTCAGCCTTTTCATGGGACAGGTACATGACCAAAATAATATTAATACAACTAACAATAATAATGGTCTTGGAGGCGGCGAACACCACGACAATGATGATGACGATGATAATGATGGTTGGTTGTTTGGTTGTTGCAATTTTACATCCTGGCAACATCTAAGGTCACATCAGGATTGGCACCGATTTGTTACAGTGAACACTCATGGCAACTTTATAGTGCTGCCCCATTGGGAAATCAGGCCACCAGCACCATGACCCAATATCCCACTCAAGTCACATTATCCTGAAACTGATCTAATCATAACATTGATTAACTAGGATTACGAAAACCACTGACATTTATTTATACCATCCTTTACTTTAGCCAGTTAAAGAACAATGACTGGTCCAACATCAGTTTTGTTGAGAGGGGCCAGCAATGTACATTAATTATTATCAGTATAAGCCTGTTATCAGGCCTGTTAAACATGCATTCCAGAGACACACCTACCTGTCGGGTTCAGGTGGGACGCTGGACATGAGCCATGCGATGAGATCTGCGGCAGCCGCGAGAAAAGCCGAGATAAACGCGCCCATCCTGGTCACGTGATGTCTGGTGGGGACAAAAGGTTCATCAGGTAAAGCATTAAAATTACAGGTAGACCTGCAAATCATGTTAAATGGGTGCACAAGTAAGTATCTAAGTTGCATTATTAGGATACAATCTGGGTAAGTGTTTTAGTTTAGATGCTTTCATGAGTCCATCTGATTATCTTCGGGGTAGGACAGTAATTCTTTGCTCCACTTGCCCAATCGGGCAAGTGACTGAATTTTCTACTTGCCCAAGTGGTAAAACTACTTGCCCAAGCCCAAGTCAACCAATTGAAACTGTAAACTGTGCCCCGGGAAACCATGCAGTCCTTATTGCCCTACCCTGAATTATTTTAATTTATGTCAGAACACGGTCTGCTTAGCTCGATTTCGGGATAAGATGACTGAATGGGATATTGCATAACGGTGCCAGTGGCATTGTATAAAGTCTATAAAGTCATCGGCATTGGGCACTGCTACAGGACATTGTACAAAGGATGTAGATTGACAAAGAATTGAACTGAATTGACATATTTCACTAGAACGGAAGACCCCCCCCCCCCCCCCCCCCCCGCCCTGCCCGTCCCTAGACTTAAACCCTGTTTACACGGGCGAGTTAAGCCGCGTCATATAAATCGCCTTGTCTACTTCGGTTTACATTCGCCGTGTAAACGCGACTTAAGGCGGATTAGGGCTGAATCGATTCATATTATTCGCTTTATATAAACTGGGTCACGAGGTAGTTTATATTAAGCGCTTTATGAAAGTCGGTTTATAAATGATAGTGTAAACGGTAGTGGTTTAGATGAGCCGGATTAAGGACGTCACAGTCAAGACCTGAGTTTGTTGACTTTCCGGTAAATTTGCTCTATGGACCTGCTAGAGGTGCACAGATATTTTTTTCATGACTTATTTTTAGGTTTTCACTGCCCAGCAGAAGTTTTGACCGTTCCAAACCAATACGATTCAGTCCATATATATCTAGGTCGAACCCACACTCTCTCGTGGCGACATCGACTAACCAAAACTGGTGCTGGTTAGTCTGGACTTGCTCATGCGCAGATATCGATTTCCGCCTTAAACCGCTCCGTGTGTAAACGCGCCACTACTTCGCTTCATATAAATCGCTTTGTCTAATTCGCTTTACAATTGCCCGTGTAAACACAGCTTTAGAATGGGAAATTCTATTTACAAGGTCAGTTCTTCAGGGGTAACTTCTAGGACATTGACACTGGACGCAGTGGCGGAATCGGTAGGGCAAAGGCTTCCCATGTGAAAGGTCGGGAGTTTGAAATCTGGCCGAGTCAAACCAATGACTGACCAAATTTATGCTTGTCACTACCTACCCTGGTGCTTAGCATTACTCGGACAGGGCAATGACTGGTTAGCTCAGTATCAAGACAATGTGATTGAGTGGGGAATCGGGTCATGGTGTGGGCAGTCTGATCTTCCAGTGGGGCAGCACTATAAAGTTGTCATGACTGCACACTCTCACAAGTCGGTACACATCCTGATAATCAGTGATATCAGCTTAGATATCAGCATGTAAAACCGCAACAAACAAAACAAATCTGAAACATTGGAAATCGTGGCTTTGAAAGTTTAATTTGACATATTTATCATCATTATTTATATTTGTTTCCAGCCTATAATATACTTAAGGTACGTTCTAATGTATGTGAATCTACTTGATTTAAGAAAAATGAAACACCCATGGTCTTTGTTGCTAGGACGTAAAACTCCAACAACCAAAGAAAACCCACGGTGTTTATCTCGATCTAATTCAGCAGCAGGAAATTGAAAGGAATACGTGAATTGAAAAAAGAATCCTTTGATTTATTATTGAGTGTTTTTTTGTATAGTTCCCTTAGGCTTGGCTTTTTGTCACTGCATCTCAAATACGTATTTGACCCGAATGCTCAAGTTCCCGAGAGCCGTCATCCCAAATCACTCAACCATTATTGGTTAGCAGGAGGCAGAGCTATGAATTCTAATGTGTGGAGAAACAGCATTGATTTTTGAAGCATGCCTTTCATGAGCTATAAATAGATGGCTAGAAGTGCGGTTACTGGCAGGTGATTTTATTGCAACGCGAAAGGTAAATATCTGCCAAGAAGAGTTCACTTGTAATTCAGTATCGACTAGAACGCTAAACAATTGAACCGGAAGTGATTGCCTAACTCTAAGCACGAGGATGTACTATTCAGGTAGTATGTATACATGTATGTAAACTTGTATGTATGTAAGTATGTAAGTATGTAAGTATGTAAGTATGTAAGTATGTAAGTATGTAAGTATGTAAGTATGTAAGTATGTAAGTATGTAAGTATGTATGTATGTAAGTATGTAAGTATGTAAGTATGTATGTATGTAAGTATGTAAGTATGTAAGTATGTAAGTATGTATGTGTATGTATGTATATGTATGTATGTAAGTATGTAAGTATGTAAGTATGTATGTGTATGTATGTAAGTATGTAGGTATGTAAGTATGTATGTGTATCTATGTATGTATGTAAGTATGTAAGTATGTAAGTATGTATGTGTATGTAAGTATGTAAGTATGTAAGTATGTAAGTGTGTATGTGTGTATGTGTGTATGTATGTATGTAAGTAAGTATGTAAGTATGTAAGTATGTACGTACGTACGTACGTACGTACGTACGTACGTACGTATGTACGTACGTACGTACGTACGTATGTATGTATGTATGTATGTATGTATGTATGGTATTTGTCGATTTCACTAAGGCATTTGATACAGTCGGGAGGACCGGGCTATGGCAGCTACTGAGGAAGTATGGATGCCCAGAGAAGTTCACAACTATGATCGAGGCTCTACATACAGGAATGATGGCGAACGTTAGTGCTGGAGGGGAAGTCTCGGAATCGTTCTGGGTTACCAATGGGGTCAAGCAAGGTTGTGTACTGGCCCCCACGCTCTTCTCCATCTTCCTATCAGCAATGCTAGACGAGGCTTTCCGAGACATGGGGGATGGCATCTATATACAGTCCAGACAGAGCGCTGACCTATTCAATGTCGCACACTTCAGAGCGAAGACCAAGACTACTCAGATACTGGTGAGAGAGCTACTATTCGCAGATGACAGTGCACTGGTTGCCCACTCTGCTGAAGAGACCCAGAAAATAGTGGACGCTTTCTCCGATGCATCAAAGAAGTTTGGCCTGAAAATTAACATCAAGAAGACGGAGGTGCTGTACCAACCCAACTCTACAAGAACCCGAGAGGAGGAGATCATGGTTGACGGAAACAAGCTGAACTCTGTTCCGGAATTCACCTATCTCGGATGCACTATATCAAGTGATGGACGCATTGATGCTGAGATACAGAGGAGGATGGCCAAGGCTAGCGCATCTTTCGGCCGACTACGCCAGAGACTCTGGAACAACCACCATGTGTCCATTCGGGTCAAAGGTAAGATCTACCGCGCAATCGTGCTATCCACCCTACTATACGGAGCCGAGGCCTGGACAGCGTACAGACAGCAGGTGAAAAAGCTGCATGCCTTCATGATGCGACATCTGCGTTCAATCATGAGGCTAACCTGGAAGGACAAAGTGACGAATAAGGAAATACTCGAACGGATGGGGCTGCCCTCTATGGAAGATCTTCTGATCAAAAAGAATCTCCGGTGGACTGGACACCTCATGAGGATGTCATCAGACAGGCTACCAAAGCAGATCCTCTATTCTCAACTGTCTTCTGGCTACAGAAAGAGAGGGCGCCCCCGTCTCCGGTTCAAAGATACCATCAAGAGAAACCTGAAGCTGAGAGACATTAAGACCGACTCATGGACGCAACTCTCACAGCAGAGAGCTAAATGGAGAGCGGCAGTCAAGTAATGAAAGCAGTCTTTGTCGCATCGCGACCGACAGCATGATGATGTATGTATGTATGTATGTATGTATGTATGTATGTACGTACGTATGTATACATATGTATGTATGTATGTATGTATTTATGTATGTATGTATGCATGCATGCATGCATGCACAATATACATATGTATGTATGTATGTATGTATGTATAGTATAGTTATACGAGTCTTACCTTGGTACAGATGATGGATAACTGTTGTTTTACCGAGGTATAAGCCTCGGATAGATGTGGGCTAGGGAGAGGTAAGCACGTCCGGTACCAGCAATCTTAACCTACTTATTGAGGATAAAAATGACTTTCAAACAATGGATACTATTACTTTACCGAAAAGGTACACCAACGGAATAGATGTGGCAGGGTGTGGCGGGAGGGCCCTAGCCCACATCTATCCGAGGCTTATACCTCGGTAAAACAACAGTTATCCATCATCTGTACCAAGGTAAGACTCGTATAACTATACTATTTTACCTCGGTAAACAGCCTCAGGCTAGCCTCAGGCTAGGGAGACCTTTACATAATTCATTTTTATCCTTAATATCATTCTTTCTTATTATTATAACATTCTAAATTTTTGTTCTCACCTATTCTTGTTAGTTGGCGAGAAGACGCTTTGCAACGCCGGTAGGCTTTTCTAGTCGTTTATTATAATGTTTTGCAAACGACTTAGCCGTCTTCCAGCCTGCATGCGCTAGTATTCTTTTCACAGAAATACCAAGCACCCGTGCCTTGGAGACCATGGCTCCTCTAGTTGAGTGGGAAGAGTATTTACTCGTATCCACTCCAGCCAATTTCAACACCGTAATTGTCCATCTGGCAAGTGTGTCTCGTGAAATCGCCTTATGTGGCTTTATAAAGCTCACTAATAGTTGTTGTGATGCACGTAAATCCTTTGTCTTGTATATATAAGCCCGTATGGCCGACACAACACATAATTTCCGATCATTCGGAAAACAGTCTAAGTGAACCGTTGATAAAGGGTCACCTAACGTGTTCGATTTAAGCAATTTTTCTAAATCAAACGTAGCTTGTTGCTTGTCTATTTCTAATCCAGTTAAGGATAAAGCAACAATCGTCTGTCCTCTGTGTCCGGTTACTAACAATAACAGGACCGCGACCTTAAAACCTAACTGTTTTATATCTAACCACGAGTTGTGAGGCCAAGCCTGAAACAACTTAAATACTATAGAAACATCCCAAAACCGACTATACTTTGGTTTTGGAGGATTCCTTTGATAAATTGAACGAAGTAAATAACAAATAACATAATGTTTTCCAACTGTTTCGCCATCAATTCTAGGTAATATAATTGATAACGCACACCTCGCCGCATTAATCGATCCAAAGGAAAGTCCTTCATCCTCTAGAGAACGAAGAAACCGAGCTACTTGTGAAATCTTTGGATTTGTTGGCTTAACTTTCATTAACAAACAATGTACACCCCATTTCTTTAAATAGGTTGTATACATTTTGACAGTTCCTGGCCTCCAGGCATCCGATACTATCCTATCCTCAGTAATTCTGTCCAATCCAAATTGCTGTAGCTGCTTCCTTAGAAAAGGAATGCCAATAGGGGCGTCGTTGACACGTCGCCGTGAACCACTAGCGGTCCGTGGTGCGTCAGATTCCCGAGTTTTCTTGGGAATCGTATACGATCTTTTGCCAGTTGTGAAACTGCTGGCAGCCAAGGTTGCGTGTCCCAATCGGGCACCACCAGTATCGCATGTGTCCCTTCCAAGCCGATTTTTCTCACTACTCGGCTGATAATGCTAAATGGTGGGAAAATATAAAAATAATTATTTTCCCAAGTAATAGCAAACGCATCTACTTTCCAAGCATCCGGTTCAGGATGCCAAGAAACATAACAGGGTAACTTGTTATTATTTCGTGATGCAAATAAGTCAACTTCAGGTGTACCCATTTTTCACAAACGAAGTTAAACAAATGTGTAGAGAGAGACCACTCTAAATGGTCATGGAAATTTCTACTTTTATAATCTGCAAGTGTATTTTGTGACCCTGGAATATGCGCTACAGTCAGCCAGACTTGTTGAGCCTGTGCCCAGTTCCAAATCAGTTTAGATAACTGATTGCAAGACTTTGATTTGGTTCCACCCATGTTACGAATATATGCCATGGCAGTAGTATTATCAGTTAGTATTCTAACCTGTGATTTATTTATCTTTACTAAACTACGTAAGCCCAGATAAATAGCACGCAATTCTAGTGCATTAATATAGTCTGATTTTTCATCATCAAGCCATCTACCTCCTGTTGTGACCCCATCTCGATGAGCTCCCCAACCTTCTAACGAAGCATCAGTAGTAATTACTGTATTAGGTTCCGCCATGCGGATTGGATTTGGTGAACTTGCTATATGTTGCATCCACCATCCAATATCCTGTAACCCTTCTTGCGAAATAAACATCTTTCGCTCAAAATTGCCTTTAGTTCGTGTTAACGCTAAATTTTTATCTATTTCTAGCGACTTAATATGGGCCTTCCCATATAACACAGCAGGTGCATATGAGGTCATTATGCCAATAAGAACAGCAACCTGTCTAATTTTTGGCTTTGATAACTTAATAAGCTGAGTCGCTGTAGTCATAAACTTAATTAGTTTTTGTTCTGTTATCGACACTGTAAGGGACTGTGTATCCAGAATAAACCCTAAACATTTGAGTTGTTTTGTTGGTTTAAACACTGACTTTTGTTGATGTACATAAAACCCCAATTTAGTGAGTAATGCACATAAATCCAAAACTGCATTCACACAACCAATTTGTGTTGATGCTATAATAAAAGAATCA
>CM059191.1:13302757-13329508 GCA_030323885.1 Branchipolynoe longqiensis
AAAATGAGCTTAATGATTGGAATTCCTCATGTTTTCTTTTTGGCACAAGCAAACGTAATAGTCGTGGCAGGGTGTGGTGGGCGGGCCCTAGTCCACGACTACCCGAGGCTTGTACCTCGGGAAAACAAGAGTTATCCATCATCTGTACCAAGGTAAGATTCGTCTAACTATACTATTTTACCTCGGTACAACGCCTCGGCTACTCGAGGCCGAGGGAGACTTTACGTAGCCTCATTTTTATCCTCTATTATCTGATAAACCTTGTAATTTTTCAGTTGTAAATTCCAAATTGTAAATTCTCACACATCTTCTTAGTTGGTGAGTAGGCGGGTTACAACCCCGCCTGTCTTTTCTAGTCGTTTGTTGCCATATTTAGCCAACGACCTTGCCGTCTTGCAGCCGGCATATGCTAGGATTCTCTTCACTGAGATTCCCAATTGTCTCGTCTTCGAGACCATAGCACCTCTTGTAAAGTGCAAAGCGTAGCGTCCTATGTCAAAGCCTGCTGACTTGAGCACGTGAATCGTCCAACTGGCAATCGCATCTCTGGATAAAGCCTTATGTGGCTTTATGAAGCTTACCAAAAACTGTCTGGAATTATGTATTCCTTTTATCATGGATATATAAGCCCTAATGGCTGACACTACACACAGTTTCCTGTCATGTGGGAACCCATTAAAAAGAATCAAGGAGAGGGGATCTCCTGTACTGTTTGATTTTAAAATTTTCCAAATCAAACATGGCCTCCTTGTCATCAATGTCTAGGCCAGTAAATAAAAAGGTCAACAATTACTTGGGCCCTATGACTGGTTACCCAAAGTAACAATACAACTAATTTATAGCCTAGCTGTTTATCTATAGATGTCCCTAACTAGACCATTTTCAAGAAAACTTAGATACCCCTGAGACATCCCAAAACCTATTATACTATGGTTTATGAGGGTTTCTTTCATATAATGACCTCCCGAAACCCTGAAGGACTTTGTGTTTCCCAATTAATTCTCCGTCACTCCTTGGTAAGATGACCGAAAAAGCTCATCGAGCTGCATTAATGGCTCCATAACCTAATCCATCATCCTGCCTCATTCGTAAGAGGCGGACTACCTCGGCAAGGGATGGTTCCTTGGCTTCACTTTCTGTATTTAAACAACAACAAAAAATGCCCCATTTATTTTCTGGATAGCATAAAAATTATTTATGTAACTTGTTATTCTTTTTTGATTCAAACCAATCAAATTATTGAAACAATATCATCATTTAATGACCAGTCCAAAAAATCATGCCGAGTAACTTTCTCCAAACCAAAGTGTTGTAACTATGTGTTCGAAAGAAATGCCAGAAGGGGTGTTGTTAACACATCCCCACGAATCATTAATGCTTAAAAAATGTTCCCTTACGTGTAGGAAAATTATAAAGTCCTTATCTCTTAAGGCTAATATTTCTAACCATGGCTGCATGTCCCAAACAGGGACCATCAAAGCCCTCCTTGCTACTCTGCCGATTCGGCTGAATGTTTAGGAAAATGTAATACAATTTATTTTCCCCCAAATCAAAGAGACAACATCCACTTGCCAAAAATCTTGCTCTGGATGCCATGACCAACTTTATAAAATGTTATTATTTCATGATGCCAACAAAATATATGTGGCTTCCCCAATTCCAATTTAATTTCGCTCTCTTATATATGAGTTGGACATTGTCCCTCCCATGTTGCGAATGAAAGCCATTACTGTAGTACTATCTGTCACCTGACATAGCATTAGGGCATGCCGGCTAAACACCTAACCCTAAATACACTGCTTCTCAACTCTAGAACATTAATATGATCTAAGTTCTTCATCAAGTCAACGGCCTTCCAAAATCCATTTTAGTTCTGTCGTATGCTTTCCAGCAACTCCTAACTTCGTAAATGTGGTACCTAAACCATTTACTGCATTTTGACCAGATGCTTTTAACTGCACAGCAAAACAGGAATTATCACTGTCCGGGAACATCCTGTCCTTCACTTTTCATGAGCGAACAAATTAACAATTTGTAAAGAAGGGAAAGCACAAGCTAAACCACTTGGTAAACAAGTAAATTCATATAGTTGTTCATTCGAAATAAACCTTACAAAAGTTTGGTCTGTTTCATAACTTGGTCGGTAACTGCCTGTGAGCAGCTCGACTATGACTGGACCATAATGAATGAATCATCAATTTATGGAAACCTTACCATTATTTTTACCTCCTGGGAAAAACCATTTCCATGGCCCTCTGAGTTTGCTTTGCAACCTCTCCTTATTCTCTTCTGAGATATTGAGTGAGAGTATTACTCCAGCTTCATGAGCCGATTCTCTAGCCCAGCAGGCCGACATCTGGCCTGCATAGCTCCCCTAACACAGGTTATACCAGGGAGGGCTTAACCCATCACTACCGGTAACGAGTACTTATCATCAGAAACGGAAGCCTTGGGGTTACTTCCGATCGTAAGCAAACAACCCTTAACTCAAAGATCTCAGGATCATTGAAATATAGAGTGCTCAACCAACTATTTGTTTAATGTTTCCTCCTAGAAAAATCTATAATCATATCCAGACTGGTACCGGTAGTAACAGTACAACCCATGGCTAACCCAGCCAAAATATCTCTCAGGCCAGACACCCTATAACCATCAACAGAAAGTTTGAGTGTGGCCATCCAACAAATTGTTTTTATTTTCATCCCTAGAACCTCTAAGTTCATATCAGGACCTACATAATGTGGCTTCAACCCACCTCTGTCTTCGCTCGGTCACGAGCGGGTTAATCGTAATATGGCATCAGCCAACAAACCTCTCCGTTTGTCAATGAGCGGCATAACGTGATGCAACTTCAGACAACCTCGTTCTCCGCTCAGCTTAAAAAAGATGTAACCTCAGGCAACCTCACCCTCCATTAGGTAACAGACCGCCTAAACGGGATATGGCTTCAGCCAACATCATTCACCGTTTGGTAACAAGCAGCCTAACCGGAATGTGGCTTCAGCCAACATCGCCTTCCATTTGGTAACGGACAGTCTAAACGGGATGTAACTTCAACCCACACCACTCTCCTTTTTTAACGGGCTAGAAAAATAATGTAGTCACAAACATCATCTCTCTCCGCTCGCTCCTAGGCGGTCAACAGTTATGAGACATCAGCCTAAACAGGATGTGGCTTCAGGCAAGATCTTTGGTAGCAGGCGGCCAAAAGGAAATGTGACTACAACCAACCTCGCCCTCCCTTTAGTAAGGGACGGCCTAAACAGGATATGGCTTCAGCCAACATCGCTCTCAGTTTGATAGCAGGCGGCCAAAGAGGATGTGGCATCCGCCAACATCACTCTCCGTTTGGTAACAGACGGCCTAAACGGGATGTGGATTCAGCCAACATCACTTCCCGTTTGGTAACCGGTGACATAACCTGATGGGGTCACAACCATCATCGCTCTAGGCAACGGGAGGCATAAGCGTAATATGGCTTCAGCCAACATCGCTCTCCGTTCTGGAACGGGCAACACAACGAGATGTGGCTTACAGCCATCATCCCTCACCACTCGGCCACGGGCGGGTAAAAAATATAGATGAGGCTTCCACCAACATGGCTCTCCATTAGCCAACAGCGACATAACCGTGATGCCATCATCGCTCTCCGTTGTGCAACGGCGGCTTAAACGTGATGTGGCTTCCGCCAACATCGCTCTCCGTTCGGCCACGGGCGGCAACTACTGGTGTTGGAGAACGTATTTACACCGTTCCAACACAGGCGTGTAAGCTAATGTGTCATGTCGTAGGGTAACGGTATGGAAGCCGAAAACCAAACGAGGGGTAGGGACCAGTATATCGGTCCCTCCCACACTCTCTGTTCCGTACACTTCTCCCTCCTGCGGCTACTGCGCCAGCAAGTTGGAGAAAATGCTACGAAACTCGGAGGTACGCCTTAAAAAATTGGGAATCCACAACAGATACCCAGGTTTAATTTCCAACGCGAATCCATAAAAGAAACCGAGGAAAAATCCCAACGAGATGAGGCTCCAGCCAACATCGCTCTCCGTTCGGCAACGGGCGGCTTGTTGAACCAAAAATCTTACCTGTGATGTGGCAACCACCAACATCCACATACACAATTTTAATTATAAAATAATTCCATAAAAATGGAAAAACACCACTAGATGCTCAATGCATTCGATTAATAATAATGTAATAAACATATCTACACAAGAAATACGTATCCTCCTGTATTCTTGGGTTTAAACTCATAAGAATAGCCTCTAACGCAATAGCGACAATCCGGTCGAGCAACCGACCAAAAGTAAACAATCACGGTGAAGTCAATCTACCGTACCGGCTCCCGAATCGGTTTAAAGCCAATAAATTGTTTAATATATCCGCAATATTCTAATATTCGTAGAGAATATTGCTGTACACATTTCCTCCAGTATTCTTGGGTTTAAAGTCATAAAAACGATACGAAACAATATCGAATATCGAGTCGGAAATCCGACCAGAAGTAAACCACACGGCGATGTCAACTTTACCGTACCGGCACCCGAATCGGTTTTTCGCCAATATATTCTTTAATATACTCACCAATATTCTAATATTCATAGAGAATATTGATGTACCCAAGCAATATGTAATTCTTGGGTTTAAAGTCATAAAAACGCTACGAAACAACAGCGAATATCGAGTCGGAAATCCGACCAGAAATAAACCACACGGCGCTGTCAACTCTACCGTACCGCACCCAAATCGGTTTTTCGCCAATATATTCTTTAATATATTCACCAATATTCTAATATTCATAGAGAATATTGATGTACCCAAGCAATATGTTATTCTTGGGTTTAAAGTCATAAAAACGCTTTTTTGTTTTGTTGTTGTTTTAAGTCATAGCAACATCTAAGGTCATATCAGAACGGGTACTGACTTGTGACAGTGCACACTCATGGCAACTTTATAGTGTGTCCCACTGTGAAACCAGGCCGCCGGCACCATGACCTGGTATCCCACTCAGTCACATTTCCTGACACTGAGCACAACAGTCTTGCCCTATTCTAATAATTCATAGAGACAATATATTTTAAATTCATTGGTTTGATGTACCCAAGCAATATGTTATTCTTGGGTTTAAAGTCATAAAAACGCTACGAAACAAAAGCGAATATCGAGTCGGAAATCCGACCAGGGGTCATATGCATGGAGCAGTGTTAGGAGGCAAAACGCGTTTAGCGCGGGATTTCTGGTTTAGCGCAGACACATTGGTATGCATGGATAACACCACATGTGCTAACACTGCTCCATGCAGAAGTAAACCACACGGCGCTGTCAACTCTACCGTACCGGCACCCGAATCGGTTTTTCGCCAATAACTTCTTTAATATAATCGCCAATATTCTAATATTCGTAGAGAATATTGGTCTACTCTTTATACACAATCCTTGAAAAAATATCCATAAACTAACCCCAAGTTCTGGAGTTATTGTAGAAAAAGACCGCTGTACTTACTCGCAAACGTCCACCGCTCACGAGTGGAATATGCTAATTGCTATACCGGATGTTGCTTCCTTCTCCCTCGGCCTCGAGTAGCTGAGGCGTTGTACCGAGGTAAAATATATATATATCTATATGTATAAGTGACAATAGCATGCAATTCAAGCCAGGGCGAGGATCAAATCGCGTGTGCGCAGGTGCTAGAGTGTGCAGGTGCTGAGTGTGTAGTAGTTGTAAGCGAGGCGCTGTCTTTTTTTTTCTTTTTTTTTTGGTCCATGAGTTGTTTAAGCAGGGGAAATTTCAGTCATAGACGACTGGTCTTCCTCATTCCACTGCTGGTCGATAGAAAGCCCGAGCCTACACTTTTACCGACCCAAGGTATTTTTAACTCCCACACCCCATAGACATGGTATGAGTGCAACCGGCCTTTGA
The DNA here is from genome assembly GCA_030323885.1 of Branchipolynoe longqiensis. Taxonomy (NCBI): domain Eukaryota; kingdom Metazoa; phylum Annelida; class Polychaeta; order Phyllodocida; family Polynoidae; genus Branchipolynoe; species Branchipolynoe longqiensis. The sequence goes on from CM059191.1 coordinate 13,308,680, forward strand.
TGACGCTGTAAGTTATACTCAGCAGTGGAAATCCAAATTGGCAGAGCTGGGGTCACGGGGAATCGAACCACCGACCCTCAGATCAGGAGTCCGACCTAGAAAAAAGTCAGACACTCTAACCACTCCGCCACAGAGAATGCCAAATTTGCCTGTTACTTCCGGTGTGCCATGTCAGAGGTCACGCGGTCTGTGGTCATGTGGTGCGTCCGCATGCGCGTGTGCACATGGCGTTGTTGTGACCTATCTGTATGACATGTGTATGGCGTGTGGGTAGTGTCGCCTGCGTGTGCCCTACCGTGCATGATTTACTGACGGTACCGCGACCACACGTTTTACTAATGGTACCTCGACCACTTCGACTGAAAATTAGTGCAGTGAGGTTCACTGGCCTCTCAGACAGGTAAGCGTGGGTAGGTTGATTAGATCATGGGCATAAGTTTGTTGGGGCTTTACGTTCTGGTAACATCTGAGGTATTATCAGGATGGGTACGGACTTGTAACAGTGCACACTTATGGCGCCTTTATAGTGCGGTCCTTCTGGGAAACCAGGTGGCCAGCACCATGAATTGATTTCCTACTCAGTCACATTATCCCAATAGTTAGCTAACCAGTGTTTGCCCGATCCCAGTAATGGCTAGTGCCAAGCTGGGTAGCAACAAGTATAAATTTTGTAAGTCATTGACTTGACTTGGCCAGGTTTCGAACTCCTGACCTTCCACGTGGGATTGGGAAGCCTGCAGTCGGGAGCATAGGTAAACTAATGGGTAGGGTGCTAGCACCGGAATGGCAGACGTATTGGGTTCGAGTACCGCATTAGCACAATACATCCCTTCATTTGCAAAAACACCTCCAAAACATTAGTTCCCTGACCAGGATTATGTACATTCTGTATGCTGGAGAGTGTTGAACCTTCCCCGTGTATGTACTTTATGTGCCCTACCTGAATACAGTAGAACCCCGTTAAACCAAGCTCTGTTAAACCAAACGATCGGTTAATCCAAACTTTTTTTCGGCGGCCCGGCAAAATACGACCATTTATCATACAAACAAGTTGGTTAAACCAAAGTCGGTTAATCCAAAGTATCGGTTAATCCAAACAAAATTGTTAACCCCAGGCCACTTCCAGTCCAGTTAAACCAAACTTTCATGTGGTTTTAAGGTCATCTGAGACTTTTGTATATGATAAATGGTAGTAATTTGCCAGGTCGCCGACAAAAGTTTGGATTAACCGATCGTTTGATTTAACCGAAGTTATTGTTTAATGGGGTTAAACTGCATAGACACAAAAAAACAATAAGCATAGTGTCCACATACATTGTACATTCATAATGCACCCCCTTTAGTTTTTAAATTTAAAAAAGAGATAAACCATCTATGCAGCAAGAAATCCTAAAAAAAAACTGAGCTCATATCGAAGTAGGAATTGTAGACTCAAACCTATATACAGTAAAACCTCTCTAACCGACCACCTCCACACCGACCTCTCCCCTATATCGATCGCTTTATATAGGTCCCAACGATACCAATGTAAGGATATTTTAACTCCCAAAACTGACCACCTCCTTAAATGGACCACTTAAAGTCGGCCACACGGTCGGTCGATTTAGAGAAGTTTTACTGTAAGCGTTTTGTTTTTCGAAAATGCGATATTATCATCTGACTATGCAGCTGTCGTTGGGGTGATGAACATGGGAAATATTGCGCCTAGAGCGGGACTCGAACCCACATCTCTTTGCATTCTGGGCCAGTGTGCTAACCATTACACCACCTGTCCCTGATATCAATACACTACCCACGCCTACCTGTCTATGCGGCTCCTTGCCTGAGAGGTCAGTGCAGACCACTACACTGCTTTCAGCAGGGTAAATTTCAACCTTCCTCATTTCACTAATCCTTACCCTACCGCACTGAGTTACATGCTGGGTAGTGAACAGCATACCTTTTTAAGACATTAGATTTACTTGGCTGGATTTGAACCCAATGGGTTCGAAACTCAAGATCTGCCACACGAAAAGCGTGTGATCAACTCATTCCGTCATCACCATATATATAGAGAGACCAGACGGGATGGCCGAATGAGTTGGAGCGTCCGTCTCCCATGCTGGTAGATCATGGCGTCGTGGGTTCGAACCTTGGTCGAGTCAAACCAATGACTTGAAAATTGGTGCTTGTCACTTCCTAGCCAGGCGCTCGGCATTATTAGGACATGGCAAGGACTGGTGTGCTCAGTGTCAGGATAATGTGACTGAGTGGGATACCAGATCATGGTGCCGGCGGCCTGGTTTCCCAGTGAGACAGCACTATAAAGTCACCATGAGTGCGCACTGTCACAAGTCGGTACCCATCCTGATATGACCTTAGATGTTGCTAGGACGTAAGACAACAACAAACAAACCATATATATAGTCAGTAAGTTTAACATCTGAAATGGAGCGGTCTTCTGGGGCCATATGCAGGAAGCGGTGTTATCGAGCCAAAACGCATTTAGACGGGATTTCTGGTTTAGTGCCGAAAAGTCGGTATGCACGAGTCAGTGATAGGCCTAACACCGCGCGTTTAATGTCCGCGACACTAACCCCGTTTCATATGACGTTTACGGGCGGTGTTGGCATAAGGATAGGGCCAAATCTATTAAATGCTATCATATTTAACAGAATTAGACACGCAATAAGTGAAATTTGATTAAATTAACCCTAAATTCGAAGCAATATTAAAGCTGCCACCGTAATGGCGGAGATATTAATAGTTATACTTTCGAATCGGTGAACGTAAAGTAAACAAATCGCCGCCGCCGCCGCATCGATGTCGCTTTCCATACTGGCGGCTTCGGCGGTTTGTTTACTGTACGTTCGTCGATTCGAAAATATAACTATTAATATCGCCGCCGTTAAGGCGGCAGTGTTAATATTGCTTCGAATTTAGGGTTAATTTCATCAGATTTCACTTATTGTGTATCTAATTCTGTTAAATATGATAGCATTTAATATATTTAAGCCTAATATATGGGTACAGACGCAGAGGGATTTCCCAAATCTATAAATAAATTCACGTTTAGCTACAATGAAAGTGTTACGCGTTCCTGCATACCACTTGACCGCATTCCCCGGCTCGGACATAGCTAAATGGTATCAGGCTGTAACACCAAACCCCGCTAACACTGACTCCTGCATATGGCCCCTGGGGCCATATGCATGGAGCAGTGTTAGAGAGCCAAACCGCGTTTAGGGAGGGATTTCTGGTTTAGCGCCGAAAAGTTGGTATACATGGAGCAGTGTTAGGCCTAACACCGCGCGTTTAAACTAGGTTAAGCTAAACCAGAAAAAAGCTGGTTTACAGGCGATGTTAGTTATCAAATCTATTCAATGCGATCATATTTAACAGAATTTGCTACCAAATAAGTGAAATTTGACCAATTTAACCCTAAATTCGAAGCGTTATTAAGGCTACCGCCGCAATGGCGGCGATATTAATAGTTATATTTTCGAATCGACGAACGTAAAGTAAACAAATCGCCGCCGTCGCGACCGCTGCGTCGACGTCGACATCCATACTGGCCGACGTCTACGCATTGGCGTCAGTGTATTAGCGATTTGTTTACTTTACGCTCGTCGATTTGACAATATGAATAACGCCGCCAATGCTGCGGCTACATTAATATCGTTTCGAATTTAGGGTTAAATTGATAAGATTTCACTTATTGCGTATGTAATTCTGTTAAATATGACAGCATTTAATAGATTTGGGCGCAAGAAATTCCCGCCGATTCGGCGGCGACGGCGGCGGCGATTTGTTTACATTACGTTCGTCGATTCGAAAATATAACTATTAATATCGGCGCAAATGCGGCTGCTGCGTTAATATCGCTTCGTTTTTAGGGTTGATTTGCTTAAATTTCACTTATTGCGTATGTAATTCTGTTAAATATGATCGCATTCAATAGATTTGAGCTAAATATATGGATACAAATGCAGAGGGATTTCCCAAATCTATAAATAGATTCACGTTTATCTATCACTCACCGTTTAGACCGCCATGCATACCGTTTCGATGCCGCCGATAAACGGTGATAGCTATACGGTGTTAGATGGATAACACCACACGCCTCTAACACTGCTCCATGCATATGGCCCCTGGTGGCTGCGTTTGAAGGGTTCACTTCAGGTGCCAAAACCGACAAATGCCATTTGGGCCGAAATGAAACGATGACTGCAAAGTTTGAACTGAAACTGCCATTATTTTGATAATCAGATGCTTTTTTCGCAGAAGCTGCCATATCAGCTACACACTGCCCTACTCAATATGAAATTGATAGACTTTACCTGGAAAACACTAAATTTAATTAGATCTTGCACAAAACAACTAAAATGGATTTGCCCGTGTTTGCGCGTGAACCCTTCATGTGGAACTAGCGCCACCTGGCTGACCGAACTGCAAACAACACACTCCTGCATCAACGTATCATGTATGAAGTAATTGCACTACGGTTGGTTGGATCTTTGAGCTTTAGCTCCTGGCAGCATCTAAGGTCATATCAGGACATGTACCGACTTGTGACAGTGCACACTCATAGCGAGCTTATAGTGCTGCCCCATCGTGAGACAAGGCCATCAGCACCATAACCTGATATCCCACTCAGTCACATTATCCTGACACTGAGTCAACCAGTCCTTGCCATATCCTAATAATACCGAGCACCTAGCTAGGAAATGACAAATATCAATTCTAAGTCATTGGTTTGACTCGACCAAGGTTCGAACCAGTGGGTTCGAATCCCACGATCTACCAAAACGGGTCCACGCTCAACTCATTCGGTCATCCCGTCTGGTAATTACACTGCAATGCTTTCTGCTCTGTGGGAACTGTACCAGTGCCACAGAAACATATTCCAACGTAAAATCATATAACAGCTTTATATGATCTTTATATGATCTTTGGCTTCGATCCATTTGAAATCATTCACATCACTTCTCACCCAATGAGGCTATTATACACGCATACATAGACGAACAGTAATTCATGCGCGTTGATAGAGCTAGACCATACATAGGTACAATAAAGCCTCTCTAACCGACCACCTTCACAGATTGACCACTACCCTATATCAATCGCTTTACTTGGGTCCCAAACGATCGCCCATACAATACCATTGTAATGATAACAAAAACTCCCTAAACCAACCACATACCTATATGGACCATTTAAAGTCAGTCCCATGGTCGGTCAATTTAGAGAAGTTTTACTGTAATTGGCTCCATCGGCACCTACGGCATGATATAAATGGTGCTAATGGTCGCGTGAATGTTGGTGCAACAGGCTCATGACCTCTCTTAACCGCAACCCTCGGCTCCTTTTGGATAAGTGTCAGTTCTTAGTTTTGGGCAGCGTGTTATAGACCTTTGTCTAACATGTGGGACCGGGAGGGGGTGGGGGGGGGGCGATGCAGGTACACTATATCATATATATGTACATGTATCTGACGTGTAAGCCTCCCCTCCACCCTCTCCTATCCCCTTCCCTCCCCTCACATTCTCCCTCCCACTCTCCTCCCCTTCCCTCCGCCCTCCCCTCGCTTCCCCATCCCCTCCTGTTCTCTCTCCCCCCCCCCCCTCCCATCGCCTCCCCCCTCGCATCCCACCACTTCTTCCCCCTCCCCCAACCTTCGCCTCCCTGCCTCCCCATCTCCTCCCCTCCGCCCTCCCCTTCTCTCGCCCCCATCCCCCTCACTCCCCTCCCCTCGACCCCATCTCTTCCCTCCTCCCTCCCCTCCCAACCCCTCACGCCTCCCTCCTACCTCCCCTCGCCCCTCGGACTCCCACTCCCCATACCTCTCCCCCTCTCTGACCCCTCCCCCCCCCAACACACACATCGGCCATTTTGCTTCTTCCACTTCTACATTTTCCCTCCCGTTACCTCCACTCTACCCTCCTCACCACTTCACTTCATGTGACATAAATAACATATATAAATATAAATTGAAGGTTGAGACCCCGTTGAAAAGCACCACGGTAAGTATTATGATGCATACCATTGTTTACCATCATGTTTTCAGTGCTTATTAATGCAGCGTTCTCTGTGGCGGCGTTCTCTGTGGCGGAGTGGTTAGAGTGTCTGACTTTTTTCTAGGTCAGACTCTTAATCTGAGGGTCGGCGGTTCGATTCCCCATGCCCCCAGCTCTACCAATTTGGATTTCCACCGCTGTGTATAACTTACAGCGTCATCAAAGGCCGGTTGCTCTCATACCATGTCTATGTGGTGTGGGAGGTTAAAAATCCTTTGGGTCGGTAAAAGTGTAGGCTCGGGCTTTCTATCGACCAGCAGTGGAATGCGGAAGACCAGTCGTCTATGACTGAAATTTCCCCTGCTTAAACAACTTATGGACAAAAAAATAAATAAAAAATGCACAAAGCTATTTTCATAATTTGGCTTTAGTCTACTGACTTCTTGTGACACTCCTGACACACACACCTTACACAAACACCTCCCACACATCTCCCACACATCTCCCACATACTTCACACACATCACACACACTTCACATACACCTCACACAGACCCACCTCACATCCACACCTCACGCACACCTCACACAGAGACACCTCACACACTTCACATACATACCTCCTCACACACATCTCCCACACACCTCACAAATACTTCACACACACTTCACATACACCTCACGCACACACCTCACGCACACCTCACACAGAGACATCTCACGCACACCTCACACAGAGACACCTCACACACCTCACACACACTTCACATACATACCTCCTCACACACATCTCCCACACATCTCCCACACATCTCCCACACACCTCACAAATACTTCACACACACTTCACATACACCTCACGCACACCTCACACAGAGACACCTCACACACACCTCACACAGAGACACCTCACACACCTCACACACACTTCACATACATACCTCCTCACACACATCTCCCACACACCTCACACATACTTCACACACACTTCACATACACCTCATGCACACCTCACACAGAGACACCTCACACACACCTCACACAGAGACACCTCACACACCTCACACACACTTCACATACATACCTCCTCACACACATCTCCCACACATCTCCCACACACCTCACACATACTTCACACACACTTCACATACACCTCACGCACACCTCACACAGAGACACCTCACGCACACCTCACACAGAGACACCTCACACACCTCACACACACTTCACATACATACCTCCTCACACACATCTCCCACACATCTCCCACACACCTCACACATACTTCACACACACTTCACATACACCTCACGCACACCTCACACAGAGACACCTCATGCACACCTCACACAGAGACACCTCACACACCTCACACACACTTCACATACATACCTCCTCACACACATCTCCCACACATCTCCCACACACCTCACACATACTTCACACACACTTCACATACACCTCACGCACACCTCACACAGAGACACCTCACACACCTCACACAGAGACACCTCACACACCTCACACATACTTCACATACATACCTCCTCACACACATCTCCCACACACCTCACAAATACTTCACACACACTTCACATACACCTCACGCACACCTCACACAGAGACACCTCACGCACACCTCACACAGAGACACCTCACACACCTCACACACACTTCACATACATACCTCCTCACACACATCTCCCACACATCTCCCACACACCTCACACATACTTCACACACACATCACATACACCTCACGCACACCTCACACAGAGACACCTCACGCACACCTCACACAGAGACCTCACACACCTCACACACACTTCACATACATACCTCCTCACACACATCTCCCACACATCTCCCACACACCTCACACATACTTCACACACACATCACACACTTCACATACACCTCACACACATACCCACCTCACACACACCTCACACAGAGATACCTCATGCACACCTCAAACAGAGAGACCTCACAGAGAGACACCTCAAACAGAGACACCTCACAGACAGACCCACCTCACATCCACACCTCACACACACCTCACCCAGAGACACCTCACACAGATACCCACCTCACATCCACACCTAATGCACACCTCACAGAGACACCTCACACACAGACCCACCTCACATCCGCACCTCGCGCACACCTCACACAGACACCTCACACACCTCACACACAGACACACTTCACATCCGCACCTTACACACAGACCCACCTCACACACACACCACTCACACGACATACACTATCACACGACATACACTATCACACTTTGAGGGCACCGACACTCAGTACAAACAAGCACGTCGGGCACCAGGTTCTAGCAGGAAGCACTGCCAGCAATGCCTGATGGGTAATGCCACAGGAATGCTTTAGTAATGGTGTCGGTGATACTGATAGTGTCATTAAGCTGGCTTTGGGGGTCGCACTGCACCTGTTGGAGTTCAGTGGGTGGGTAGGAGTAAGTATGGGGTGGGGTCGGGTGGGATAGGTTTTGTTGGTTGTTTGTGGTGGTGTTATGTCCTAGCAACAGCTATGGTCAGGAACCGCCTTGTGACAGTGCACACTCATGGCGACTTTATTAAAGTTGCATAGTCCGATGAAAACATTAATTCTTCAAAACCAAGGCACTTATCTAGATTTGATTCTACATATGCAACTTAGATATTGGTGCACTTGTTAAGCATTTGTTGCTGCATAGAAAATCGTAATAAGTCAAAGTATTAGAACCTGTTACTACTGAAGTCTAATGTGTCAGAGTTTTGGCGTGCTTGCCAAAATTAAAGTTAACCATTTAAATTAAAAGTTACTTCAAATTAACATAACGTAGATCATAGCGATCAGCATAATGTATGTATCTCAGAAAATGGCAGAAACTCAAAAGCATCGGACTATGCAACTTTAAGTTTATAGGACTGCCCAACTGGGAGAGCAGGCCACCGGCACCATGACCTGATATCCCACTCAATCAAATTACCCTGATACTGAGCTAACCAGTCCTTGCTTTATCCTAGTGTAGTGGTCTGCACTGACCTCTCAGGCAAGTAACCACATAGACAGGTAGGCGTGGGGAGTGTGTTGATATCAGGGAGCCTAGGTGGTGTAATGGTTAGCACACTGGCCTGGAATGCAAAGAGATGTGGGTTCAAGTCCCGCTCTAGGCACAATAATTCCCATTTTCATCACCCCCATGACACTGGTTGCCGTGATCAGGATCCTGTACAAGCTTTGCGCTGTATGGTTGTTGAACCTACCCTGTGTATGTATGTGTTAGTGCATTGCCTGTATGTATGTAATTGTAAGCATTACAAGACTTACAATTCCAGGGGGACGAGTGTAGTGGTCTGCACTGACCTCTCAGGCAAGTAACCACATAGACAGGTAGGCGTGGGGAGTGTGTTGATATCAGGGAGCCTAGGTGGTGTAATGGTTAGCACACTGGCCCGGAATGCAAAGAGATGTGGGTTCGAGTCCCGCTCTAGGCACAATAATTCCCATTTTCATCACCCCCATGACACTAGTAATGCTGAGCGGCAGGCTAGGTAGCACAGAGTATTAATTTTGTAAGTCATTGGTTTAACTCAACCAAAATTTTAACTCCCAATCTCCCGCAGGGAAATTTGCGCTCTACTAATTCAGCTGTCATCTCTGGTTGGTTAATACGTGGGTATGGTGGGGTGGGGTGTATGGTGGTGGGTGGTTGGGTGACTGGTTGGAGATTTGTGTTCAACCACCATCTGAGATCATACCAGGACATGGACTGACCGGCGTATTTTGTGTATTTGCTGTAGCTTATGTTCAGACAACATCCAAGTTCAAATCAGCCAAGGTACCAAGTTCTGATTATGCATACACATGGCAGCTTTTTAGTGCGGCCTCTCCATGGGGAAACGGTGCCACTGGACCCATAGTCCGATATCCCAGTCAGTCACATTATGCAGATGCTGAGGAAAACTGCCCTCGCCTTATCTCTGCAATATGCCGAGCAGCAGGCAAGGATGTTTGGTTGTTGGAGGTTTACGGTATTGCAACATCTAAGGTCATATCATATCAGGATGGGGACCGACTTGTGACAGTGCGCACTCATGGTGACTTTATAGTGCTGCCCCTCTGGGAAATCAGGCCCTCAACACCATGACCTGATATCCCACTCAGTCACATTATCCTGACATTGAGCTAACCAGTCCTTGCCCTATCCTATTAATGCCGAGCTCCAAGTGAGGAATCCTGGCACTCGGCATTAACCAGGCAAGGAAGTAATGGCCCTGTCACACTACGACGTAACACGCCAGCATAGGGACAACGTGAAAATAAATTTAACACGTCAAAAATCTCGACGTAATATGCAAATATATGGTCAAGTTGGATGTGAATGTCGCCTACTGGACGTGAGCGTAACGTTGGTATAGCGTCGTGCCAACGAGAGAGGGCAAACAAATTATTTATTATGTAAACGTGAGGCTTGCGAAACCCCAGTGTGCGACGTCAGCCTAGCGTTAAAGTAGCGGCCGCTTAGCGTCGCTTAACATTGTCACGTCCAACACAACCGTTTTCCCCGACATGAGTCGAGAGGCTGGCGTCAGTCCAATGTCGCCGGCGTGAGCCGCAAAGTCCTCCTCCCTGTGCGTCACTATGGCATAATGCAACATTGATCTAATGTAGCTGACACAGCCCTCCCGCATGCCTAACATTGGTGTAATGTGAGCGTAACGTCACCCGAACGTCAGAGCACCATGTCGAGCTACGTCAAAAGTTTTCAACAAGTCCAAAACCTCGACGTGCACTGACCTAACTCGACATAACCTGATGTAACTCGACGTAAATCCACGTCAGTCTAACGTAAGCATGACATAACTCGACGTACCTCAACGTAATGACGAAATGTCACCTACGTCGGCTTACGTTACCTCCTTACGTCGTAGTGTGACAGGCCTACAAGAAAGTATCAATTGTTTGGCATTCGACCATCAGCAATCAATCAACCATAGGTCCTATGCTCTAAACTCAAGTTAAACCAGTAACCACATGTAGTCAGGTTCTTGGCTTATAGTTATATTTGTTTATGAGTTGGTGTGTAGGGATATTGTGCTAATAATCATTCTATATTAAAGCTGCATAGTCCGATGAAGCATCAAATTTTCCAAAAGAATTATCTATATTTGATTCTACATATCTAACTTAGATACTAATGCACTTATTAAGCATTTGTTGATATATAAAAGGGGATATTGAGGCAATTTAATACAACCTGTTAGTGTTACTACTGAACCATATGGGGGGGAGGAGTCAGAGTTATGGCATCCTTGCCAAAACTAAATTTACATGTTTGCACTTCAAATATATCAAAACTTAGTCATTTAAAATAAAAATTACTTAAAATTAAAGTACGATAGATTATAATAATCAATTTAATATATTTATCTTAGAATAATTACAGTAACTCAAAACATCGGAATTTGTAACTTTGAATAAAATGTCATATGTTTTATTTATGTGTAGAAATGTGTAGCATTGCCGTGTGCTTCACCCCCACCTTTGCATGATTAGAAAGCTCATTAGTAGGTGGGTAGACATTAATATGTGTACCTTGGAAGAGACATATTCGCCTTATACCCTTGAGCGGGTAACCCAATGCTACGCACAGAGCATACAACAAAAGAAATGTAATACAATCTTTCCCTCAGCTAAATTTTCTTTTAAAGACTAAAGGGCACATTCCTGACACGCGTAATGCGTAATGCGAATGCGAATGCAACAAAAAATCCAAATACCTTGAAACCTATGAGCTACATTCCTTACACGCGTAATGCGAATGCGAATGCGTTTTTCCGATCGGTCCATGTAGCGATCGGTGCGGCATGCGTTATGCGTCAAGCTGGGTGTGAATAGAAACCTGAGTCTGATGTGTCCATTAGTTTAACACTAGGAGAGGCGACTGAGCATTACGGAACGGTCACGCACAAGGCTTCTGAGTGGAAACATATGGTAGTGGTGGTGGTGGGGGTTCGGGATGGGTTCGGGTTGGTAAAAATGCTACCAGAGCCACGAAAATATGAATACTTATCTATAATTTGGTTATAATAAAGGTAGGAACCCCCATGTGACATACAAAAAGTTACATAGATATAAATGCAATATTTGGTCATATACAGAGCAGTATGGAGAATAATTGTTTATTTTTATTTGTTAAATATAGCCAGTCGTGTGCCGCATACCGCATACTGCATAACGTGTGTAAGGAATGATGGCATTCGCATACCGCATACCACATGCCGCATAATGCATTACGCATAACGCATGTAAGGAATGCCCGCTTAACATTTTTAAGAAAAGGAAAAAGCTCCACGCTGGTGTCAGGGTGACTGAGAATGTCGCTATGCTAGTTACTGGTTTGTTGTTGACGTTAATACATTACCCTCATATGCACCGGCTTCTTTCAGAGTATAAACCTTAGGCATTTGGCGAAATCAAAAACAAAAATTAAGTGGGGGGCTAAGAAATGGTGAAAGTAGTAGGAACCTAGCACTGGTAACACTGCAGGTTTATGCCTGGCATATATAGATATATGAATATTAGTATGAATGTAATGTGTCCACTACTATCGTGGTGTTCTCTGTGGCGGAGTGGTTAGAGTGTCTGACTTTTTTCTAGGTCGGACTCCTAAACTGAAGGTCGGTGGTTCAATTCCCCATAGCCCCCCCCCCTCCACCTCTGCCAATTTGGATTTCCACCGCTGTGTATAAATTACAGCGTCATCAAAGGCTAGTTGCTCTCATACCATGTCTATGCGGTGCGGGAGCTTAACAATCCCTTTGGTCGGTAAAAGTGTAGACTCGGGCTTTCTATCGACAAACTGTCTAATGGTGAAAACAAGTCTATTCAGACTTATCCATGATAGGCAGTATAAATCTTCAAGAAGAAATCAACAACTGCTTGAGGCGGATGGAGGCATGAGTTGAGCGGTCTGGAGAACAGGGTTTCTGCATGAGAGCAGTCAAATTCCACCATCTACCAGGCTTGCCTCACTCTCAACTTATTTCCACCCAAAATTGATGCATGAATAAAAGGTGGATCATTAGGAACCAGCCAGAGACCAGGCTCTCCCCAAATAACTACTGGTCCATTCCTCCTTTTATTGATATGAATTAATAATATAGTGTTAGTTATGTGGTAGTTAGTCAGAGTAAGGTAGGGTTTATTTCCAATTTGAGGGACGAGGGAGCGACATAATTTAGGCAATCACTGGTTTTTGGCTATGATCAATGTAGGACAATTATCAGATTAGGTAGGGGAAGACATATATATATACACATACACACACACACAGACACATTACATTTTCTTTCGGGAGCGGGACGTAGCTCATGTGGTAGAGTGTCGACCTGTGAAGGTTTCAGGTCATCCAATCGCACCTGCTCAGTGCACACATTTGCAGTTTGGGCTATTTTCCATTCCAACCAGTGGTCCACAACTGGTTCATCAAAGGTTGTGGTATGTGCTGTCCTGTCTGTGGGAAAGTGCATATAAGAGACCCCTTGCTGCTTAGCAGAAAGAGAAGCCTATGTGGTGGCAGCCGGTTTCCTCCAAAGAAATATATATGTTTGACGTCCAATAGCCGATGATCAAAATCGTTAAATAAAACAAACTTTCCTTTGTGTTTTTTTTAATCCTATTTCAGTGGTGATCCGTGTTAGTTTGTTCAGGTTGGTTCGGTAGTTATTGGAGTTTTATATCCTTGCACCATCTAAGGTCATATCAGGACGTGTACCGACTTGTGACAGTGCACACTCATGGTGACTTTATAGTGCTGCTCCACTGAGAGACCAGGCTGCCAGAAACATGACCTGATATCACACTCATTCACATTATCCTAATCATGAGCCAACCAGTCCTTGCCCTATCATAATAATGCTGAGCGCCTGGCTAGGAAGCAACACGTATCAATTTTTAAATCATTGGCTTGACTGAGTCAGGGTTCGAACCCGTGGGTTCGAATCACACGATCTACCAAAAACGGGAGACGGACACCCAACTCATTCGGCCATCCCAGTGGGGCAGCACTATAAAGTCGCCACGAGTGCGCACTGTCACAATTCAGTACCCGTCCTGATATGACTTTATATGTTGCCAGGATGTAGAATTCCAAGAACCAACTAAACCAAATTCTACTAGTGTATTGGTGAATGTGCTTGACCTCCAACAAAAACAGATTTTTTTTGGGTAAAGTTTATGCTTTAATACCACCAGCACTGATTGCTCTATTCAAAAGTTCACAACTCTCATTTCCATCAATACAAAAGAAACCAAGCCTAAGTCTCCCGGCGACAATAAAGTACACTCCACTAATTTCCCTCACAATACAGTCGCCCATGGCAACGCCTTTAAACACTTATGTATAAAGCTTCATTTTCTTGTGCAGGCCAGGAGACACAGCCCAGAGGCTGAGCCGCAGGACACCCGAGGTAGTCCGACACATCAAAGCTGCTAGTAGGACGCTAATGCCGATGTATATCTACATAACCAAGGTCCTGGAACTTGTCAAGTCTGTAAGCAATATAAAAGACACACACAACCAGTGAGGATATCGCAGAGAAGCCAAGCTGAGATAATGTCCTGATTACAATTTGCAAGAGGAGGCCGGCGTTTCATCGGAATTGACAGTCCATTGCCAGTTAAGCTGTGATTCCATTAATGCACAGTGAGGTATATGCAGCAAGCGTCGTGCATGATGTGGCGTACGTCATCCGTCATGCGTCATATGACGTGCGTCATTCAGCATGAGATATGTGACGTGCGTCATCCGTTATGCGTTATGTGATGTGCGTCACCCGTCATATGATTGACATCATCCGTCATGCGCAATGTGATGTGCATCATCCATCATGCGTTATGTGATGTGCATCATCCGTCATGCGTTATACGATTGACATCATCCGTCATGCGCTATGTGATGTGCATCATCCGTCATGCGTCATCCAGCATACACTATGCGACGTAGTCATCCATCATTCGTCAATGGCGCACAGTTGTAAGATTAAATTTATACACTTAGCAGTGTGTGGGTTTTTTTTTTCTGGTGAGGGAAAAGTGCCAAAATCACCGACACAAGTTACCAAAGTGTAAAACTATTCACTGAGTCGGCCTTACGTTATAGTTATATGGTTAAATGTTGATTCTGGCCAGTTCTCTTTGCAAAACCTCTCCTATGTGACGTCATATCACGGGATAGCGCCATCTGAATTTGCGTACGAAAACGCACCATTCAGCACAGTCTTAAATTGCTTTTACGCACACGCAGACCCCTGCTACAATGCACACATATACGGACTGTTGGGATAATCAACTTAGACACATCATTGTTTCATGTGTGTATGCTTCACGCATTACACAAGGAAATACGCAATAACAGAATCCCAGCGAGTTGGCTGTAAAATGGCCGGGGCCTAGCTTCCAGGTACGCATGTACGCAGCTGGGTACCAACTGAGATTACAAATATTAAAAAATATATATGATGCACTTTATTCCATCGATTTTATTCATCCAATAGTGTTTTATTGCATCTGCGAACCACCTGAAAATCCCAAGCTAGAACCCCGCCCCCCCCCCGCCCCCCCCCCCAGCAACCCACACCCCCTGTATTGCGTCAGGATTGCGTGGCGTTCTCTGTGGCGGAGTGGTTAGAGTGTCTGACTTTTTTTCTAGGTCAGACTCCTAATCTGAGGGTTGGCGGTTCGATTCCTTGTGCCCCCAGCTCTGCCAATTTGGATTTCCACCGCCGTGTATAACTTACAGCGTCATCAAAGGCTGGTTGGTCTCATACCATGTATATGTGGTGTGGGAGGTTAACAATCCCTTGGGTCGGTAAAAGTGTAGGCTCGGGCTTTCTATCGACCAGCAGTGGAATGAGGAAGACCAGTCGTCTATGACTGAAACAACTAATGGACCAAAAACTAAAAACAAAACAAAAAATAGTCGAGCAAAGTTGGTTTTTACCCCACCCTGCACCATCATCACTGCCACAGTTGTGACCATCCCCGGTAAACAATAGGACACGCCAATACAGTCATAAAATGTTCCGGAAGATCAGCCTCAAGTTCAAGTCGAAGAACAAGGCGAAGGCCTCGGGGAAACCCGGCGGGCCGCCCGGAGGACCGGCCGGGGCCGCCGTCCCCTACGACCCCAACTCGGACCGCCAGAGGAAGGAGTCCGTCGTCGAGAGGTGGAGCCGGCAGAGCCCGCCGCCGGGGACCGGAAGTCACGGCCGGGGCTCGGCAAAGGGGAACCCAGAGGACGGCCGGAAGTTGGCGGAGGCCGTGTCCAAGGCTGACGTCACCACGCTGCGGCAACTGCTCAAGGCCGGAAGTGACGTCAACGCTAAGGACGTGGTATGTGAGGTGTTACTTGTTGATGTGTTATTGTAAGTGTTTGGTTGTTTGTTGGGGTTTTACATCCTGGCAACATGTAAAGGTCATATCAGGATGGGTAGCGACTTATGACAGTACGCACTTATTGTAACTTAATAGTGCTATCCCATTGGGAGATTAGGATGCTGGGACCATGACCCAATTCCCCACTCAGTCACATTATCCTGACACTGAGCCGGCCTCCCCCCTATAGCCGAAGTTTATTTTTTTGGTGCTGGGGGGTGGGGGTGGGGGTCGTTAAACAAACTGAGCTAACCAGTCCTTGTCCCATCCTAATAATGCTGAGCATCAGTCTAGGTAGTGACAACAATACATTTTGTAAGTCATCGGTTTGACTCGGTTGGGATTCAAACTCCTGACTTTCTGTACCGGAAGTCTGCACTCTACCAATTAATATATTGTGCATGTTGTCAGGGGCATAGCCAGAAATTGAAAAATTGTAAGCACAAAATTGTTTGCATATGCTTACAGAAAATTACAAAATGGTAAGCACAACATATAGAAGCGCATAGTATAACAGAAAAAAAAAATGATGCTGAGAGAAATGGTTTGCTTATTTATGCTTACAGTACGACAACGTAGCTACGGCCCTGGTCGTGTTCATTTCACATTCAGACATGTGTCTTGGTGCCATTTCCATGTGAGATTATTAGTGCCACTCCATAAAGCATGCGCAGTGAGCTGCTATCCACATGTGGGCTTGTCACTGCCACCATATGGCATGTTGGTGGTGTAACTCCTCTATACACCATTTTATACAGAATATGCTGCACAGACCGGACGGGATGGCCGAATGAGTTGAGCGTCCGTCTCCATTTAGGTAGATCGTGGGACCCAAACCCACAGGTTCGAACCCCGGTCGAGTCAAACCAATGGCGTAACAATTTCATACTTGTCACTTCTTAGCCAGGGCATTCGGCATTAATAGGATAGGGCAAGGACTGGTTGGCTCAGTGTCAGGATAATGTGACTGAGTGGGATATCAGTTCATGGTGCTGGCAGCCTGGTCTCACAGTGGGGCAGCACTACAAAGTCACCACGAGTGTGCACTGTCAAAGTTTGTACCAATCCAGATATGACCTTAGATGTTGCCAGGACGAAAGACTCCTACAATAAACCAACATGCTGCATAATAATTAGTTCTTGGCATTGCCATCAGAGGGCAGGTTCGTGCAGGAAATCCTCAGAATTGGTGGTGGAAATCCCGTAGAAGAAGTTTCACAGAGCATGCTGCAGTGCGAACTGCCACCCACAACATGCGGAAGGTCGGGAGTTCGAATCATGGTCGAGTCAAACCGATGACGTACACAATGTATACTTGTCGCTACCTGGCCTGGCGCTAATCCTTACTAGGATACAGCAAGCAAAGCACTGGCTATCTCAGTGTCAGGATAATGTGATGGAGTGGGATATCGGGTCATGGTGGTAGTGGTCGGGTATATCCCAGTGGGACAACATTACACAACTTATAAAGTTGCCATGAGTTTGCACTGTCACAAGTTGCTACCCGTCCTAATATAACCTTAGATATTGCCAGGGCGTAAAACTCCAATAAATGAGCAAAATTAATTCTTGCTACTGCCATCAGATGGTAGAAATCATCAATAGACCACATCAAAAGACTATATGCAAAAGAATCCAGAATGCAACACAACTATTATGGCTTTCATCAACAAACAACTCTATTAATGTCTTTTTGAAAGTCTATCAAAGCCGTTCACGTCTAGACGAAAACTAGAAAAAGTCTTGGTGTGTCGGTGTCAACTGATCATTAATTCTGCCGACGCAATCTGCAAACTATTCTGTTAAATGTACCTGACAGTAGGATAAGAGTTTGTTTGTTGGGGTTTCACATCTTGGAAACATCTAAGGTAATATCAGGGTGGGCGTTCAGACAAGAAAGCCCTTTGGGGATGACCACAGTGAATCGAACAAGCAATAGTAAATTGTTGGTTGGTTGTTGGAGTTTTATGTCCTGGCAACATCAGAAGTCATATCATGATGGGTACCAACTTGTGACAGTGCACACTCATGGTTACTTTATAGTGCTGCCCCACTGGGAGACCAGGCCACCAGCACCATGACCTGATATCCCGCTCAGTCACATTATCCTGATACTCAGCCAACCAGTCCTTGCCATATCCTAATAATGCCGAGCACCTGGGTAGGAAGCGACAAGTATCAATTTTAAAGTCATTGGTTTGACTCGACCAGGGTTGGAACCCGTGGGTTCGAATCCACCGATCTACCAAAACGGGAGACAGGTACTTAACTCACTTGGCCATCGCGTCTGGTCGCAATAATAAATAGCAAAAAAACTAAGTTCAAAACAAATCGCCCCCGGAGGTTATGAGTTAGACATTTCAAACAAGCCTGCCCTACTTATCTCGTTATAGCACGGCAACACGGCTTTGCACACGGCGGCACAGCAGGGCAGATCTAAGGTCATCAGGCTCCTGTTGTTACACGGAGCCGACATCGAGGCTCAATCTAAGGTGAGTAAATTGTCTCATTTATCAGCCGAGTCCTTCTAGTAGAAGCAGAGATAACTTACATAATGGATGGGACACTTTGTGATCTCTGAGCCAAATACTGGGGCATCCTGTCTCTGTATTCATGAGGAAACTGTACTAATATATATATGTATATATATAAGTGAAGTGGGCGTGTCTACTCGCCTTGAGCAATTTGCGCACTCGTCCAACGGGCGCGCAAATTGCTTCCGCATGTGCACGCGATGGTTCGCGGGGGTAAAGCGTTGCTTAGCGACTAGCTAAGCAACGAAAGAAGGTCGGGCGTTCGGGGCCTGACCCGGCAGACGTGTTTATTCGCGCTCTGTCATTTTCAGCCGATATTCGGTCTTTTTCTTATCTAAATTCTAAAACTAATGTAATCAAACCACACGGGAGGGAAAGGGAGTTATTAGCGCCTTTGATAGGTATGCATATTTCGCTGGTATCCTTGTTAGTTACGGTAAGAATAAAGTCGTGAGCTCTTGTGAAGGTGGACTGAGACGTTCCTTGCATTCTTTACTATCCTCCAGTATTATTATAGATTAACCGCTATGGAAAACCTGATATTCGATTGTTTCATATGTAAGTAGGGGCCTTAAGCCTAAACAGGCCTTATGCAGTTACTTAACCCATCTGCGGGAATATAATGACAGACTATAACAGAATTTAACGTAGTGTTACTTTATGGCGGAAATTAACGACATTAACTTAGAACTGATTATCAGTGACAGCGGCGGCATCCCTAGCCGTACGCGTACTCCTGGAATTATTCAGTAACACAATTAATATACCGAAATGCGAAGGGGACAGCCAGCTAGTTGAAAGAACCTAACTTATGGAAGTAGGGAAACTTTAGGCCTATAAGCGCGCTCGTCGGCGAATTGCGTATGTAGATGAAACTCTGGCTGGCCGCCTTTAGCGCGGGGCGGACACCGACGGCGACGGACTAACTGCAGACGGGAGGAGGAGCCGCAGCAGCCCGCGGCAGGCTCAGGAATTTCACATGGAAATTATTACATAACATTAACACGTTAGGCTCGCCTTAGGCGAGGGCGGAGTAGGCCGAACGGTTAAACTGGTGCCGTGACCAGGATTAGTAAGGAGTGTAATACCTTTTAGTTCACTTTCGATACGCGAATCTTATAAAATAACGACGTGTTGTCAGAAGTGACAGCGCGTACGCATTGTGACAGCGACACACGGTCACTGTCTTCATGTTCCATGACGTGATATTGATAGTTTACGGCGTACCGGGGTAGCATCATTGCGAATGATGACTTCACCCACGTGGTATACTTGTTATATTTTGCGGCTAGCCTTAATTAATTAGTAGTTTAAACAACCAGCGAGGGGCGAGCCTTGAATCCGCGGTTAAAACATCTGCGCAAATCGTGGCCTGAGGAGCGTTAGATGCACAATAATGGCGTACCCTAGTGTCGCTCCGACTGGAGGAGGCGTACAGGACGTGGACTAGCTATCCCGATACTAGGCTATACGTGCATTATATTTGGTTAGAGTTTTTAAATTAAAATTGCTGCTGCGGTTCTCCGACATTAAATGCCGGCCTATTTTTAGTGAATCTTCGCAGTTTGCTTGCGCTAGCCGCATGTTTTTCTTAGTTCCATCGTTACCTAGCGACATCGCGCGTCGCTGGCACAGGAGACGACGTCAGAAAGCGTTATTGGAACATTAGGGCAGTGTGTCAACGTCTGCCAGACTGTTTGGTCGGTTTTAGTTACGTGCTAGTTTTTCACTCTTTTTCCTGTAGTTACATTTAATAATTCTTTCAGTAGCATTTATTTCTGTATCTCCTTCGTGTTCGGCATCTTTCTTTTACTCAAATTTTTATATAAGAACCTTCTAAATTTCGC
>CM059191.1:13330008-13355292 GCA_030323885.1 Branchipolynoe longqiensis
TTGGTTGGGACCATGATTAGGACTATGATGTCAGCGATGACCACTCTGTTGACAACATCCATATGTCAGTGGTGTCCACCGTGACCCTTAATTATATGGGCTGAAGACCGAAGTAGCCCTCAACAGAAGCAATCTTTAAAGGCCATGGGGAGCACAGCGCTTTTAAGCTTGTTGATATATATATATATATATATAATCAGTAAACGTGATTTTATTGATCAAATAAAGTTACTTGTTTCACTGCCTGTGCACTGGTGATCTGGCCATGCAAAATTTGCAGTTTACAGTTAGTTATATAATTAAAATTGCCTGATATATACATACATATTGGGTGTTAGCGAAATAAGCGTAGGAAACGTGGAGAGACATAGGGTATAAGATAGTTTGGGGTGAGAAGACTTTTGTTGTTTTACGTCCCAGCAACATCTAAGGTCATATCAGGACGGGATGAGACACAGATGTGGGTGGTAGAAGTGTCGGTCGAGTCCATTATCCTGATGGGGGTGTAGGGGTACATCGGGCATTCTGATTGGGCGATAGAAAATATGATCACCACTACACAGTAATCCCCTGCTACATTGTGAGTATTGGGGTCCATATAATATCATGAAAAAAAGTTTGAATCACGCTAAATTGGGGTTCAGTTTATTAAATTACCTTTGACTTAATTTGAATTAGTCCAATGCAACATCGTGTTATATCTTAATTTATGTGAAATTAGGGCCCGTAAAATCGGGGGTTCACTGTATATATATAATTGAATAAGAAGGTATATGAATATTCATGATTTCACAGGTATACATGGAGTTGTCTTACTCATGTTCATTTAACCAATTTGAATTGACATATTACCAAGAACACCTTGAGAATAAATATTGGCTAACAGGAAAAAGAACTTGATTTACTTGAGGTTACTGACTGACGGCAACGAAAGAACCATCATAATATATTTCCAATAATTCATTATGGATCCCCATCAATTAAATCATTTAATCACATTAAATACTGATTCCTTGATTCGAACATATAGATGGAATCAGGTCATGGATCAACTTAACTGGAAGGATTCGGGAGTATCGGTGAGGGTGTGTTGGGCTTTAACCCAGATTTTAAAAGAAAATAAATATAAAGGTAGGGGTTCAGCTGCAGCTATCGCTTAAGTAGTATTTAAGCTTTCCTCGGCCCGTAAACACGTAGCCATCTGGTGTACTGGAGAAGGTGGAGCAGCATAACAGTGTGAGTAGGGAGATCTCCCTAATACATCAATTGTAAATGGGGATCAATAGCGTGGCCGCGGGGGGGGGGGGGCGGGGGTGGGGTTCCCTCGTGGTTCCCCTGGACAATTTCGGAAAATCTTATCCAAATGTGATACAAAATGGTGCATTCTGGTGCATTTTGACGAAAAATGTGACGCAATTATTTTGAAGCAAAAATATCCAAGGCGGAGGAGGGGTGGGGGGGGGGGGGGAAATCCCCCCAAAGTGGTTACAACAGCGTCACTCTCCCAGATTCCTTCACTCTGATCTGAGACAACACCGGTCAGAGCCAGTTTCACAGCTCTATCAGCTTGCTCATTTCCTTGGATACAAATATAGCCATGTACCCAGCACAAGTGGATGCCATAACGTGCCATTGATAAGGAATTTATTTTCAAAATTACTTTATTCATGATTGGTGGTCTATCTTTAAGATTTCCAACCATCAGGAAATATGACAAAAGAGCTGCTTTCGACAGTGGTGTCTTAGTTTGCTAGAGATTTATGTCCTGGCCACATCTAAGGTCATATCAGGACTGGTAGCGAGTTGTGACAGTGTGAACTCATGGCGACTTTATAGAGTTGCCCCACTGGGAGACCTGACCACCAGCACCATGACCTGATATCCCACTCAGTCACATTATCCTCACACTGAGCCAACCAGTCCCTGTCCTATCCTAATAATGCCAAGCGCTTGCCTAGGAAGCGACAAGTATCAATTTTTAAGTCATTGGTTTGATTCAACCAGGGTTCGAACCCGTGGACTCAACTCATTCGGCCATCCCATCTGGTCGTAGTGTTTTAGTTGTTGTTGATGAATGCTTATATGGGTACAGTTCTCGATATATGGTTCATATAATATGGTAGTCGTCCCGACAGGACTAGATGGAATTGTATTCATCCCAACAGTGGGTAAAACAATTACTACGTTGCCTAATAATATTCGCATAACAAATTATACCACACAAAACTAGGTAGGTGTGTGCATGCAGCAATAATACTACCATTGCGCCTTCTCAGCTGATTAATGTGCAACTGTGAGTGTGCAAAGATGATGTTTGGTTTCGTTTACATGAATTCACATGAATGGAATCTTAGCTTCATATTCCACATCTGGGCAGGTTGCCTGGTGAATGTGGAGGGTGGGTGGGTGGGGTGGGGCGATGCCTGAGTGCAGGGAAAGCTGCACAACACGCGGGCTCTAATCCGTCCTGATGCGTGAAAGCAGTTGAGCATATCCGGTAACGGAGAATCTCGACAGGAAGCCTACAGCAGCAGAGAAGTGCATGGGGCCTTCCGGTGCAAGTCACTGTCAACAAATCAGAGCCAAAATGTGAAAAATAAGTACAGGTATATATATACACAGGGAAAGCAAAGAGTAAAGCTTGTTTTATTTAACAATGCCCCTAGAGCACATTGATTTCGGCTATTGGACGTCAAACATATGGTCATTCTTACATATTTCTTTGGAGGAAACCCGCTGCCACCACATGGGCTACTCTTTCTGATAAGCAGCAAGAGGTCTTTTATATGCACTCTCCCACAGACAGGATAGCACATAACAGAGCCTTTGATGAACCATTTGTGGACTACTGGTTGGAATGGAAAATAACCCAAACTTTAAATGGGTCAACTGAGCAGGATCGATCTGATGACCCAGCGAGAAAGCAGTCATAAAATGACCTATTTATGTCACTATTGAAGTAACTCTTAATCAGCAAACCCGTACCAAAGTACCAAAATGCTAAAATGCCAAAGTGCCAAAATGCCAAGGTTCCAAAATGCCAAAATGTAAAAACTGTAAAAGACAATTCTTTAAAAAGTGGGAAATTTGCTACTTTCATCAGACTATGCGGCTTTAAGTTGAACACTTTTGGACACATTAGATGAGAAACCTTTTGTGCTCCTTCCCGGGTTGGCTAGGTGATGTCAAACACGTACCAACCTAGAATGTGGGTAATAAACATGGCCTGGGGGTCTACATACAATTCACCAGAAGGAACCTTTGTGCAGAGATCTGCTCAACTGTGGATTTTGAAGGTATTTTGTTGTTGTAGGCATAGCTCTATCTAGGCCAAGTGCTAAAATAAATAAATAACTCGATTTATTTAATGGCATTGTGTTTGTAATAGTGCGAGTTAGCTACTGGTGGTCTTGTAGTGTTTACAATCAAGTGAGTAATGTACCGGCGGTGTTGTAGTCCGCTTGTAATAGTGGTAGTAAGCTAGCAGGGGGGCACCCAGGAATTGGCTAGGGGGTGGGGCCTTCCAAATATGGATCGAAACTACCCCTATTTTAGGGTAATTTTTTTCACATGGGTTGGTGGAACAACACCCATTTTAGGGCAATATTTTACATAGTTTTCTGGTGCAACAACCCACATTTTGGTGCAATTTTTCACATAATCTTAAAATCTAGTGTTCCTTAATAAATTTAATGCAAGAATTTAGGTCTATATGATTCATGAAAAAAAAATTGGGGGCAGGGGGGGGTTTCCGGGCAACCAGGAAACCCCCCTGGGTGCGCCCGTGGCTCGTAGTGACTTTACAATGCTATGCCACTTATATAACCGCTGTCATGATAATTTGCCACCCGCCATTTGTCAGCCAATAATTACCACCAAACACTTTCCAGGTCAGAACTTTTGCCAGCCGGGACTTTTATTCTGGCAGATTATATCATTGTGCGCCAGAATGTATGTATATATGTGTGTGTGTGTGCATGCGTGTGCCTAAATGTGTGTGTATGCATGTGAGTGTGCATGTGTCAGTGTCCATGTGTTAGTGTCCATGTGTTAGTGTCTATAGCCGTGTTCACACACACAACTTTAAGCCGAACTAGATAAGG
The DNA here is from genome assembly GCA_030323885.1 of Branchipolynoe longqiensis. Taxonomy (NCBI): domain Eukaryota; kingdom Metazoa; phylum Annelida; class Polychaeta; order Phyllodocida; family Polynoidae; genus Branchipolynoe; species Branchipolynoe longqiensis. Next base: position 13,334,112 of record CM059191.1, read on the forward strand.
CGAACTAGATGAGGCAAACTAGTGTCGTGTCCACACACGGGCGGTTTAAGGCGGAAATCGATATCTGCGCATGAGCAAGTCCATACTAACCAGTGCCAGTTTCGGTTAGTCAACATCGCCACGAGAGAGTGTGGGTTCGACCTAGATATGTATAGACTGAGTGGTATTGTTTTGGAATGGTCAAAACTTCTGCTGGGCATTGAAAACCTAAAAATAAATGATGAAAAAAATATCTGCACAGCTAGCAGTTTCATAGACCAAATTATATAATATGCACTTTTGATCAACCGGAAAATCAACAAACTCAGGTCTCGACTGCGCATGCGTGTGACGTGCTTAAGCCGCTTCAAGTAAACCAATACCGTTCACATTAGGAAGTTGGGCCGACTTAAGCTAGTTCGGTTCATATAAGCTACCTCGCGACGTGGTTTACTTGAAGTGAATTAGTTGAGGCGAATCAGCCCTAATCCGCCTGAGGTTCGCGTCCACACGGCGAATGTGAGCCGAACTAGACAAGGCAAATTAGTTGAGGCGACTTAACTCCCGTGTGTGAACACGGCTTATGTTAATGTGCATGCTCTCAGTCATTGTGAGGGAATCTATTTGGCTGGCAAATGTCCCAGTTAGCAAAGTTCTGATCTGAGAAGGTGTTGGGTGGCAATTACCAACTGGCAAATATCGGGTGGAATAATGCAGGTGGCACATATCATACAACTGATATTACCATACCACCAGCACCATGATATGTGATAAACCTTGGGGTAAAAACAAAGATATGATACTATTATCATTTTCGACTTACCTTTTAGACTCTACAGTAAAACCTCGCTAACCGACCACCTCCACAGATCTATATCGATCGCTTTATTTGGGTCCCAGATGATCGCCCATACAATACCATTGTAACGATTTTTAAACCTCCCTATGTGAAACACCTCCCTAAATGAACCATTTCAAGTTGGTCCCTTGGTCGGTCGATTTAGAGAGGTTTTACTGTATATATTTAGTAAATAACCGAAGACTTTATTCAATGAATATACTATATTTACAACAACAAAAACAGGCATAAAATGAGTTAGAGTATAGACTGGTAGAATTTAAGGCCTGGGTAAATTATGAGGGTGGGTGGTAAAAGTTCTAAAAGAAACCATATGCCAGACGTGTGGAGTTGCGGGAATTCGATATGTGGCCGTGAGTACTGTACTGACAATTGAGTGGCACCACACATGTTACTGTTTGTCATTCTTCTAGACACCCGCCAATAGCCGAGGTCTACCTTTATGCTTTATATGTTGTGCATATATGTCACGGTTAAAATTTTAGTTTTTCACTTTTTGATTTTGATCTTGTGCAAATTGAGAAAGCAGTTCAAGTTAACATATAACATCCATCCATAACGTCATTTTAACAAACATCCATAACATCATTTTAGCACACACAATAAATTCAAACAAGATTTTATTCATTATAATTGAGCCAAAAGAATTGTTTCTTACAAGAACAAATGTTGAAAAAAAAACGTTTGGGTAGATGCATGGTGTCAATATACACATTTCCATATTTACACTTTACCACAAAATTATATGAAGCATATTTTGGGTACATTTTATGGGATAGATTAAGTACATGTAGTATTGCTAACGTAGTAGTCTGCACTGACCTATCAGGCAAGGAGCCGCATAGACAGGTAGGCGTGGGTAGTGTCGTGACATCAGGGAGCCTAGGTGGTGTAATGGTTAGCACACTGGGTAGGAATGCAAAGATATGTGGGTTCGAGTCCCGCTCTAGGCGCAATATTTCCGATTTCATCACCACCACCCCCCCACGACACTAACATACTTAATACAGAGTCAACGATAACTAATTGTATCCCATGGCAACTAAAAATGCTTATTTGGGGCGTTTTCTATTTAGAGGCCATGACCAACAAAATCGACATATAATCGAGTGTGGTACCCTGAAAAGGAAGAAATATGGCGACTTTGTTTGCATAAATATAATATTTCCTTTATTTCTGGACAAAATTCGTATTAAATGAAGATAGCTATCAATGATATATGTACATTAAATTCCCCTATCAATGCCAATACTCATTGAAGTTTGCACTATAGTGCCTATTTACATTATATATATATATATATGTACATATATATATATATATACATATATATATATATAGATGGTATAAGTAGGATGAGTTCCTTATACAAAAATACATGAATGATTAGAGGTGTAAACGTGAATATATGCATAAATTATCATAGGCTGGCCTGAGTGGTAGATTGTATAATGAAGTAAACTGAGTATTGCATTTAAGCTGTATAAAACAATACTAATCAAAGGAATAACCTGAAGATGTTTTCTTCATCATGTGCATCATCTAAATAGGTAGGAAGCCATATGCAAAGAATTGTGGGTAAATAATGATTTTGGCAGTTCTTGGTAGTGCATGTGATGGGCAGTATTCAATTTATCTGTGCATTGTTCACAACAAGTTCTGATTTTTATAATCATCTTTGGCATTCATTGTAGACACTTCAGTTATGATAGTGACACATTAGCCTACTTTTCAGGGACTATATAATATTTAATGGGAGGCCACATTTCCTTTCTTAGGTCACATTTATTTCAACTTCAAGTAATAAATATTTCACTGACCTATAATAAACTCAACAAAACCTGTCATTCTTGGCGATGAATACAAATATATATTGGGTTATATGACAATGGTTCAGTTATTTAATTTGCATAATCAGTTTCTTATTCTGTTGACGTAAAATAGTTAGACACTAATTTACGTTAGCACAAATTTACGTTAGCCTAATTAGTGTAATGTACAGATTAGACTTTGGTGATTTTATCTCTAATGCAATGGGCCGGTATATTGCTGGTCGTCAGGAAGTTTGCTTAAAACAAAACTATGCTGAGACATAAACAATTTATTTAAAGTCATTCATGATTAGCTTGACCTGAAACTCCCATTATTGTGTTGTCACAAATGTGTGCTCACATCCTGAGGTTTTCCAATGCGAAGTTGTTCTATTTCACTTAGCTGCTCGGCAGTTTTCGTTATTGTCAGAGTATAAGCTCGTGGAACAAATTATGTATTGCATTCCCTACGGAGCTGCTCGCAACTAAGCTGCTCACCCTTGAGCTGCTGAACCCTGAGGTATTCAATCCTGAGCTGTTTAAGCCTGAGCTGCTCAACCTTGAGCTGTTCAACCCCGAGCTGTTCAACTAGGGGCTGTTCAACCTTGAGTTGTTCAACCCTGAGCTGTTCAAATCTGAGCTGTTCAACTCTGAGCTGTTCAACTCTGAGCTGATCAACTATGAGCTGGTCAACCCTGAGCTGCTCAAGCATGAGCTGGTCAACCATGAGCTGGTCAACCCTGAGCTGGTCAACCCTGAGCTGGTCAAGCAGGAGCTGGTCAAGCACAAGCTGGTCAAGCACGAGCTGGTCAGGCACGAGCTGGTCAAGCACGAGATAGTCAAGCACGAGCTGGTCAAGCACGAGCTGGTCTACCATGAGCTGGTATATCACGAGCTGGTCAAGCATGAGCTGGCCAACCCCGAGATGGTCTACCACGAGCTGGTCTATCACGAGCTGGTCAAGCACGAGCTGGTCAAGCACGAGCTGGTCAACCACAAACTGGTCAACCACGAGCTGGTCAGCCACGAGCCGGTCAACCATGAGCTTCTCAAACAGGAGCTGGTCAACCCTGGGAATCCTCATTGAGGTGGTCATACAGTGAACTCTCAATCTATTGCTGTTCTCATTTAACTGTCATTGCATTGGGCTTTGCTAATGCGGTTCTACCCTCACTGACCCGCTATTACTGATCTGCTCGTGCATTTCAATCCCTGTGATACTCAAACCTTGCTGTCTTCATCGAGTTGCTCAATGCCCTTGACTCCAACACTGAGGATACGTAGCTGCCGATAATGGTCGTTGCAGACCCATAGTGTCTGGTCTCGTAACTTCATCCTCCGAAGTGGTCCAAAGGATGCTGGGCTGTCCATCACATGGAGGCAGTTACGAAGCTCCTGTCGACTGAATCCACGCCCTTGAACTAAAATCATGTTGACAAGTTGATCTGCGGTGAGGTCTTCTGAGGTGTCGTCGATCTCAGAGAAGCGGCTTAGTAAGTCGCGAATGAGCTCTTTGACTACTCTCGATATGGCCTTTGTTTGCGAAGATAGAGCGATAACAGAGGATTCAGTCATGTAGCCAAGTAGCCGAAGGACAGCAATGATGTGGGAGCCAAAGAGTTCAGTGAACTCTTGCGGATCCTTGAGACGGTAACCTGGGGCATGTGTAAGATGGTACCCATCTGGGAACTCGCACATGAGGTGAACTGCAAAGCCATCGAAGAGAAGGCTCGATGTGTGCATTGTAGTTGATGGGCTAATTGTCAGCCCATCACATGTCACTGGCAGCATGACAAACAATCTCGGGCAACCGGAGTAGTCCTGCTTGCCTTGCTGTGATTTGTGTTTCATTGTCATGTAAGGCATGCATGACTCATCGATGTTGCCGAGTAGAACGCTTGCAGGACTGGGCACAGTGTGGCCATTGGTGCACGTGACTGGTTCACGCGAAGAGGCATCTGTGAACATCCGGTTGGCACTGTAATGATGGGGATGCTTGTGACATGCCATGTAGCAGCCTGGACAGATGATGGTGTCGAGTTCAATTTTTCCTAGTCCTTCATACTTGTTGATTACGCTGTTCAGGATGACAGTCAGTGCACGCATCATACAGCATGGCTGTGACCCACGCACTGTTACCTGCACGCAGCGCTTGTGGGGCACCAGCTCAAAGAGCACAGCATGGACAAGCTCATCCTCATCCAAGTAGGCTGGAGGTCCACGCGCAGCTTGCAGACAGTCCCTGCACCCAACCTTGTCGAGCTTGAGGTTCTCGACGATGAGGTTGGCAAAGTAGCGACTGTTCTCTTCATTGCATGTGACTGGAACGCGCTTTCGATAGATGGCGCTGATCAGTTCACTGAACAATGGGGGTGGAATGAGGCTTGGGAAGGTTATAGAATAAGTCACCTGCTTGTCATTCTGATCAGGACACACCGTCCAAACCCGGCCATCAGGCTCACCAATGGGTAGCCGACAGGGGAAGAGCTCCATTGCAGTTTCGGTGATCGGAAGGCACACTCCGAAGGTGTGAAGTAAGCTCAGCAACTGTTCAGCCATGTGACCGAGACCCAGATTCTGCCACATCAGGAGTAACCGCCTTTGCTCAACGAAACCATCATTCGCAATCCCAGTGTCCCGATAGGACACGACCATCGCGAACATCTTTGCGAGCCACTCCGGGTCAAGGATGACCAGGTCTGATAATTCAGGAACTTGCGGAAAGAAGAGCAGGTTGCCCTGGGCCTTGAGGAAGGCGAGCATGTTGTTGAGCTCTTGTTCGGTGCTGACCCCATGCACCTTGGCGATATGGCTGACCTCCTTCATGCTCGTCGTGCAGCTCTCTGGATGCAGCTGCACGTGGTTTTGCAGCGACTCGTAGACATTGGCCCATTTAAGAGGAATCTCTGGATTGGCATTGATGAGCCGCTGTCCTACATCAACAATTGCCTCTTTGAGCTGCTCGATGCTCTGGTTCGACGCCATCTAATAATACAAAACAGGTGGTGCAATAATCTTTAAGCATAGTGACCATTGCAAAAAGTCGCAAGGGGTAATATCAGACCACCCGGTCTCATTACAGTTTATTTGATTGGTCAGGTTACAATGCATTTTCGTCACTATTTAGACATTTAAAGAATAGCTGTACACAGTATGATCTCCTGATAATGTAATCGTTCAGGTCCATATTTTGCGATCATAAAAATATTGGGGTCATGCTCTTCTGTCCGCAGTGGCTCGCAAATGTGTTTGAATTAAAGAATTCTGGGTTCAGTGAATCATCATCACATTATATCCGAATTTATCTAAAATCGGGGGGTGTTATAATGGGGTTTCACTGTATCTCTATATTATAATTATGCTGTATGAATCTATAAGTGAATGATGCAGAATGAGCACTTGGAGAATTGTAAATATCTTTATGGTTTATAGTAATCTACCATTACTAGAAGGCACTTCTAAGGTACAGTACATTGAAACCACAACGTATTCAAAATGTATGTGATAATATTATTAAAGAGTGCAGAAATGTCACTTATCAGACAAATAAAACAATCTAAAATAAATTAGGGGTATGAACAGCTTTAAAATTGTCAATTCCTGTGCACTTAGTTTCTCTGTTTGCAAGCCATACCAAAGGCCAGACAAAAGGGCCACAGAAAATGGCCACAGAAAAGGGCCATAGAAAAAGATGACACAAAAGGGCCATAGAAAATGGCCATAGAAAAAGACCACTCAAAACGGCCACATAAAATACCATAGACAAAAATACCCCAAAAGGCCACAAGATAGATCATACAAAAGGCCACACAAAAGATCATACAAAAGGCCACACAAAATACCACACAAAGGGGCCACATAAAAGACACACAAAAGGGCCACATAAAAGACACAAAAGGGCCACATAAAAGGCACACAAAAGGGCCACATAAAAGGCACACAAAAGGGCCACATAAAAGGCCACACAAAAAGGCCACACAAAAGGTCATACAAAATGCCACACAAAAGGACACGTATAAAAGACATTTAAAAGGGACATGAAAAATGGACACGCAAAAAGGACACGCAAAAGGGACATGAAAAAAGGACACAAAAAAGAGACACAAAAAGGACACACACAAAAGAGACACAAAAAGATATACAGGACATTGGCAGACTGTGGCCACTTACCTGTAGTACGCTGGTGTTGCCGACTGCCCTGACAGACCCCACCTCGTAATAGCCCACCACGTGCGGAAAGGCCACGACCCTGGAGGGGTGCTCACTGAACGAAGTCTCCTCCTGGTCAGAGTCGGAGGAGTCACAAGCCAGGTTGACGTACCCCGCCGAACCTTCACCTGCAAGTCAATGTTACACCGTGATCACTGGGCGGTCATTGCATTAAAAGTGATAACTACTCAAATACCCACCCACCCCATCGTCATCATTATTGAGCTGTGACGTCATTGAGCTGTCACATTATTGAGCTGTCACATTATTGAACTGTTACATCATTGAGCTGTCACATTATTGAGCTGTCACAGCATTGAGCTGTCACATCATTGAGCCATCACGTCATTACGCTGTCACGTCATTGCACCTTCACGTCATTGAGCCGCCACATCATTGAGCCCTCATGACATTGAGCCCTCACGTCATTGAACCGTCACATCATTGAGCTGTAACATCATTGACCTGTTACATCATTGAACTGTCACATCATTGAGCTGTCACATTATTGAACTATTTCATCATTGAGCTGACACATCATTGAACTGTTACATCATTGAGCTGTTACAGCATTGAGCTGTAACATCATTGAGCTGTCACAGTATTGAGCTGTCACAGTATTGAGCTGTCACAGTATTTAGCTGTCACAGTATTGAGCTGTCAGAGCATTGAGCTGTCACAGCATTGAGCTGTCACAGCATTGAGCTGTAACATCATTGAGCTGTAACATCATTGAGCTGTCATATCATTGAGCTGTAACATCATTGAGCTGTCATATCATTGAGCTGTAACATCATTAAGCTGTAACATCATTGAGCTGCTCATTCATTGCCAACATCATAGAGCTATCACTAAGCTGATACATCGCTTTCCTCACTAACTTACCATTGTACTAACCGGGAATGTTCACTTTAGATTTCCCTTGAAGTCTAATCATATAGCTATTGTATTCACCACACATATATGTTTCCTAACCGAGTCATGTATAGACGATTCCCCCCCCCCCCCCCACCCGGCCCTTGAGAAACTGATTGGAACAGAAGCCTAACCAAATAACCTTTGTTTTTACAATTTAGTTTAAGCGCTTAACACAGCTGATTCCAGCTAAGAAACTCATGTAAATTACCTCTTACGAATTTCTTTCACCGATTTCTCTAAGCTAAGAAAGAGTTATCGCTTCATATCTAATATACATTAAACGATTTGGCCAAAAGACCACTGCCTTTGCCTGAAGGAAACAAAACCATCAGAAAAATATACCAGAAAAATTGTTAACTACAAAATTAGAAAGCCAATTTTTATGTAAATACCTCAGAGCATTCCCCAGAAGTATTGACGGATTATTGCTCATGTATACAGTAGCACCTGTACTCAACGGACACCTCTACATCAAGCACAAGGTTTTCCTGACATAGCAGGTGTCCTGTCATCGGGGGGACAGCTTAATCAAATAAAGACAAGGAAAGGTGTCGACACATGGCAAAGGCCCGCCGATTAAAGAAGTCAAATAAAAGAGATGCTACTGTATATCTTATCTGCTATTGTAGTAATCTGCACTGATCTCCCAGCAAAGACCGGGCGCGGTGGCCTAATATGTAGAGCGTGGGCCTCGCGTGCGGAAGGTCGGGAGTTCGGTTCCTGGTCGAGTCAAACCAATGACTTTAAAATTGGTACTTGTCACTTCCTAACCAGGCGCTCGGCATTAATAGGATCTGGCAAGGACTGGCTAGCTCAGTGTCAGGATAATGTGACTGAGTGGGATATCGGGTCATGGTGCTGGCGGCCTGATTTCCCAGTGGGACAGCACTATAAAGTCGCCATGAGTGCGCACTGTCACAAGTCGGTTCCCATCCTGATATGACCATAGATGTTGCTAGGATGTAAACCAACATCAAACAACAATAACCCAGGCAAAGAGCTATATAGATAGGTAGGCGTGGATAGGGCGACTGTATGATGGAGTCTAGGTAGGATAATGGTTAAGACGCTAGCCCCCGGATGACATAGGTAGCCCCCGGAATGGCAGAGTTTTGGTTTTGAGTCCCGATGAAGGCGCAATGTGACATTATTATTCATTGTTGATTTTTTTAAAGAAGATTACCAGAAGAAATAAGCTGACTGGAGCTTAGTAAAAGTAGAAGAAATGGCGTCCTACTACAGTGGTGCACACTAACCTACGGAGCGTCGCAGACATTTGGAGTCGGGTTGGCAGAGTAGACAGTCTGACAGGCGGTCATGTGACTGGAAGTAGCCTTTATGGTGATCACGCGCACTCACTAACATCCTGCGGAGCAACTCCCAGATCTCCTCGAAAACCTGGTGGATGACAAAGAAACTAAAATCTAAGGAATCTTCCTGTACAGGCAGGAGTGTGGAATGACACACGAAGAAAACTGAAATAGAGACGCATTATTTATAATGTGACTGAGTGGGATATCAGGTCAAGGTACTGGTAGCCTGGTTTCCCAGTGGGCCAGCACTATAAAGTCGCCATGCGTGCACACTGTCACAAGTCGGTACTCGTCCTGATATGACCTTAGATGTTGCTAGGATGCTAAACACGAAACAAAGAATTCACTCTACTCGGGTGGGCAGTGCATCTGGGAGCTGACTGACCTGCTTCCCGTCCTGATATGACCTTAGATGTTGGCAGGACATGAAGCTCCAACAAACAGACATACTGACCTGCTTCTTGAGCGTGCTGCTGTCGGCCTGTGTACCGACGATGATGACGCGAGCCCCCGGCACCTTACTGAACACGTACTGGAGCCACAGCTGGAGTCGCCCGAGCAGGAAGCTCCCGCGCTCCACCGTGGCCTGTAGCGGTTGAAGAACTTACAGATTAACTTACAGATCTCGTTCTTGCTGATCTAGGCCATTTTCGGCCTCTAATGTAAGCTCGGTATGGTAAAAAAAAGAACTTTATTTGCACACATATGGAGGTCAATAGAGCCCTGAAGTCACTTTCTATGCAACAATAAACATTTAATAAGTGCACAAGTATCTAAGGTAAATCTAGTATAAATTGTTAGGCAAGATAATTATGTACATATTTCGTCGCCTGAGAATAGGTAAATGTTCACTTTAAAAAAAAAGATGATATGTATACATAAAACCCATCTCAGAGTTGATAACTTTGATGCCCCCAACTCACAGCTCAATATATAAACCCCCAAGACACTCACTCTATATATTCTGCTGTGGGTTGGGGAAAGAAACTAATCAACTCTGAGATGGATTTTATGTAAAAAAATATCTTCTTTGTTTTCATGAAATTGGACATGGGGCTGGTTAATTCTCATTCTCTTGTATAAGTATATAAGGTAAATACTGTGGACAAGTGAAGATTCAGATGGACAAGTGAAAATCACACCAACTTGTCCATTGGACAAGTAACAGATTTGGCTGATTTCTATCACTGCTGGGGCATTCATTACCTGGGTGTACTCGCTGAGATTGAAACAGGCGAGAACCAGCGACCCCGGTGTGAGAAAGAAGCGATGGCTCTCGTTGAAGTCGACATCCCCACCGCAGTCGAAGCACTTGAAGGTGAGGCTTCCCAGTTGGATGTCCTGGAACAGGAAGCATTTCAGTAGAAGATTTCCAACTCCACCCTGCCCTCTGGTGGCAATGGACGAACTAATATGGGTGAGCAGTGCAACATGCACTGTGGAAGAATGGATTACTTAGGATTTCCACTACTAAAGCTGCCCTCTGATGGCAGTGTCAGGAACCACTGTTGTCGATACCATCTCACCGTGCATCATGCTCTGTGAACAAAAGGTATTATAGATAATTTCCATCACCAACCTGACCTCTGGTGAGTGTGTCAAGAACTAACTAAACCATTGTCTTACGCAGCCTGCTCTGTGGAAAGTTCTTATAAATGATTTTCACCATCCACCTTTCCCTCTGATGGCAATGGAAGAAGTATTGTTGTGTGTAGCAGTTCACGGTGCGGCATACTCAGTGGAAAAGGTCTAATAGAGAATTTCCACAGCCAATCTGCCCTATGATGGCAGGAGGAAGAACTAATGCTGTTGGTACAATCTCACTGCGTATGCTGTGCGGAAAAAGTCTACTGAATAAAGTGACTGATTTCAAACTTCTAAAGCAATACTTCTATTAAGCAAAAATCTATGCTCAAAGGATCTCTCGTTTTTTTGTTTTTTTTAAATTTGTTTGGTAAATGATCATTTTATTCAGCGCCGAGGGACTGGTCTTCCGGCCATATCATGGTATATCCATTCACGTTTATAATAGTCTAAAATCAACAAGAGTTTAATACATCGCCATGTTTGATTATTATGCAAATGCGCAGGCATATGTTCAGCCTCAGGGACCTGAAGCCTTATACCCTATATCTGGCAATAACTGATTAATATCACCACCTTACCTTGACGTATATGCCCTCTGTCTTGCAGGTGGCTGGGGTTTTCGGGAGAAGCCACAATGTGCGTTTCAATGCTGTTAGTAGCGTTGTCTTGCCAACCCCTTCCTGTCCCACCAAGACCAGCTTGACAACTTTGTTGATGACTAGATCGTCCTGACAAAGTCAGAAATGGACAGTAAGCTTCTAAGAAGTTCTTTCAGGTGCCTGATATGCACTCGTGCAGCTGTACATTTTTAAAGATGATGCCTTCTCTTTGGGAAATGGCAACGCTATCCGGCCATTAGTCATAGACAAGGCATGAAATTCACCTGCGGAAATGAGGTCACAGTGAATAAGATGTGTCTCCACTGATTGGACAGAATATACTTGTGTTAAGTAGGAAATAGATCGTGTGGCAGGTTGTGGGATTCCAACCTCTGGTTCGAACACCATGCCTTTAAACCAATCACTTAAGAATTTATATTTGTCTCAACCGAGCCTGGCAGTCGACATAACTGATATAGGGCAATGAGAAACAGAATGAGGGAGATCAATTGTTCGCGATTGAAATTTCTCCTGCTTAATCAACAAATGTGGGGGGGCGGGGGGGGGGGGGGAAACAATGTACGTATAGGCCTATATACACAAAATATATTATATACATATACATACATCGACAGTACACCCATGAGGAAGGATGTGAGTTCGAATCCTGGTTGAATCAAACCAATGACTTTCAAAATTGAGACTTGTCGTTACCTAGCTTGGCGCTCGACATGACTAGGATAGGGCAAGGACTGGTTAGCTCACTTTGCGGATAATGGGATGTAGTGGGAAATTGGGTCATGGTGACGGCAGGCCTGGTCTCCTAATGGACGTGGTGGCCGAATCGGAAGGTCGAGAGTTCGAATCCCAGCCGAGTCAAAGCAATGACTTATCAAATTGATAATTGTTGCTACCTAGCCTGGCACTCCGCATTAATAGGATAGGACAAGGACTGGTTTGCACAGTATGCAGATAATGTGATGTAGTGGGAAATTGAGTCATGATGCCAGCAGGCATGGTCTTCTCCCAGTGGGGGATGAGGAGGGGCAGCACTATTAAAGTCACCATGAGTGTGCACTGTCACAAATCGGTACCCGTCCTGATATGACCTTAGATGTTGCTAGGATGTAAAACTCCAAGATAGATATATATATAGGGAAAAATGAACCTGGAGTGAGTGGAGGTACTCGCGGACCTCGGCCGTCCTCTCGGGGAAGTCTCGTGGGATGTTGGTGAGAGGGTTCGAGTGGAACTCGATGAGCTGCAGTTTGCAGAGTGAGGCGATCGAAAGCGGCAGATGCACGAGGCGGTTACAGCTGACCCTCAGCTCCTCCAGACTGCCTAGCAACCCGATGTCGACGGGCAGTGCGTGAAGGTCATTGTGGTCGATGTGGATGACCTTGAGACTCTTGCAGTTGACGATGCGCGGGGTGAGGACACGGAGGCTGTTGTTGCTCACCTCGAGGACCGTGAGCTTCTGCAGCTGGCTCATCTCAACCGGAAGTTGCTTCAGTCGGTTATGCGCCACCTGGTGGACGGGGCAGGCAGTGTAAGATAACGTTTGGTTGTCAATTAATGGAGAATTAATCGACACGTTTGTAATAACAATGTGATCATATAATAGCAATAATAATATGGTAGTCTGCACTGACCTCTCAGGTAAAGAACCACATAGATCGGGTAGGCGAAGGGTATGTGAAGGGTATGAGAAGGGTATGCGAAGGGTATGTGAATCATATGTGAAGAATACACAAATACATGAAGATATACCATACCCGTATAGACTTCAACTGCGAGCAGCTCCCGATGCTGCCGGGTAGGACCTCGAGGTGATTGTTGCTGAGGTCGAGCAGCTCCAGTCCCTTGAGTCCCTCGAGGGAGACCTTGGTGAGGCCGCACGACACCAGAATGAGGCTCCGGAGGAGGTCATAGCCGGCAGTCTCTATCGTCCGCAAAGTGGTGTTGAGAATAGTCAATGACTGGAAGTAGAAGGTGATGTGACTAGTTTGTTTTAGTTTGCATTGAGTCGAGTTTAATTCACCCGCACAAATATTTTATCGGTAGTATGTGTTTGCCATGGATTTTGTCAATCAAAAGATCAAAACAAATATATACAAAATTATTTTTGAAATTACTTTAAAAATCTGCATTCCTTAAGTTAAAATTGAAAGATTTGTTTCATAAAGAAAGACACCATACAGTCCAAATCGCATCAGCAACAATGGTTCTGGTACGACGGCTGACGGTAAACAACGATGCGCCTCTGGCAGTGCTTGGCTAGGAGGTCATAAGAGATCATAGATCATAGGAGGTCATAGGTCATACGTCATACGAAGTCATAGGTGGTCATAGGTCATAATACGCTAGAGGAAGTCATAGGTCATAAGAAGCCATAGGAACTCATAGGTCATAAGAAGCCATAGGAAGTCATAGGTCATCATCGCAGGTCATCGGAGGATATGAGTACTATGGGAATACTAATACAGGGTACACATACATAACTAGCAGTGGATCAGTAAATAAGTAATAAGTGCCATCCTCTTGAAGTAATTATTACAAACTATAAAGTGCTAGCACCATCCATATATGTAGGTGTCATGATCAGTGGTGGATCTGTAGAAAATAGCATCTATGGCAAACACTGAAATTGCACCCCTGTCCAAACAGCTGACGCCCATCTTTTAAATAATTTTACCATGATATCAGCTATAGAATATGGCCTATGCTGCCCACACGGCGTAAAGAAACCACCACTCTATCAATGATATCAGCTCAAGTGGTGCCGCCCTTCAAGTGGCGCCCAGAGCACGTGTCATACCTGCCATACCCTAGGTATTCCACTTGTCCTGAGACAGCTATTCTACAGGAATAGGATAGTGAACGCCTGGAACGCACTGCCAGACCATGTCGTAGAAGCACCTTCCGTCAACACCTTCAAGGGTAGACTCGATAAACATTGGCATGGACTGCGATATTGCATACATCTGGTACTCGATGCTTATAATCCGAATAAGTCAGATATTGACAGGGCTCGACCTGATACAGGCTTCTAAGCCTAATAAAATCAAAAGCGGATGAGTATGAGTAGAGAGTATGAGCAAGCATATGGGAAAGAGTTTGTTTGTTTGTTGTTGTTTTACGTCCTAGCAACATCTAAGGTCATATCAGGACGGGGGATATGGGATGGAGCAGGATTCAAACCCTTATTTCTGCAATTCAGCAGCGCACATCATACCAGTACGGGTATTCCAAATTTCACTGGTTCCCTGAGTCAGGATTGAGGCTGAGACCCAACATGCCTGGGCCGCGTTCAGGGTCCGTCTCAGAGGCACCACGGAGACGTCTCGGCGATGCTTTTTGGTCTATTTGCGTTCAGGGTGCGTCTCGCTGATGCCTCCTTTTTCAGACTGAAGATGAAAAGCGCATCGAAAATGGCTGCTGTTATTCAGTGGTTTCATCCAATCAGAGCGCAGCTTTTCCATTGCAAATGGCCGCCGCTTATGGAGGCCGCCATTTTTGAGGCGGCCAACAGCTAAATCTGTTCAGACTAGCGTGACGTCAGGCCCGTCCCCGAGGCGCCTCTGAGACAGACCCTGAACGCGGCCCAGGTCACAGTTACAGCCCTAGGTGGGATCATATCATAACATAGCCTATAGCGTAGTGAGATGAACCAAGTCTTACTCGGCTTGAGAAATAAACAAAAGTAATACTGAGATGGCTTCAAACCTCAGGGACCTCCCTGGTTTATGCCACCAATCTCAGAATAGAATTGACCTGTCAGTATCACTGTCAAGCCAGGTAGCATGTAACCTCCATCAGGAGGTGACCGCTAGCAATGGATGGAACAGTCCACTCTATGGACTGTTCCTGCTAACGTGCTGCCACATGTTGCTACTTCTCAGTAACATGGGTTGGCATAGGTCCACCACTGCCACGGGCCGTAATCGATTAACACGACCCGGGCGACTCGGCTCACCCCAGTCGCCAGAATTTCAAATAGAACACCGCAAGTGGAGTCGACAAATACACGTGCCATGTGCAAAATGACCTGACCCCAGTAACCCACATCTTGGCTGGGGTTTGCTAGGAGCGATGACGTCACATCTGTGCTGGTACCTGTTGGATAACCGCTACCAGTACAACTCCTACGTGTTGTTTTAATGCTTTTAAAAAAAATAACCCAGATTGCCAGCTTCTACAATCATAAAATACTTTAAATCCTATTTTTCTGTACATATATCGGTTATTGAAAAAAATATATTAAGTTTTAGATTAAGCCACCATTTTGTCCACCCCGAGCATATTCGTTTATTCAACCCGAGTCTGTAGGATGTGCGCATGCACTAAAAAGTGGCTCGGGTGACCCGAGTTGATTAATCGATTACCCCCACTGTGTCGTAGGGCCTCATTGCAGTCGTCTGCAATGAGCATAAATAGTTTTGTTTTGGGGGCATTTATGTGCTAACAACTTCTAAGGTCATATAGAAAATTAAGCTGGCTTGTTGTAATAATACACAATTTTTGTATTAAATAGTAATGTCATGTTGTGAATGAATTGTGACTTAATCAGATGAGTAGGTAAAGTGAATAAAAGAGCGCAAATGGAATCTACAATAAATAGGTTAATCCTAAGTGGGGTATACCTGTATATATAGCATTAATAGCCGTCTCCCTATCTGTGGCTTGCTCTAGGTAAAATGAATAAAAGACGCTAAATGGGGTAGCCCTAAGTGGGGTGTACCTGTATGTATAGGATTAATAGCTGTCTCCCTACCTGACTCTGTGACTTGCTCTAGGTAAAATGAATAAAAGATGCTAAATGAGATAGCGCTAAGTGGTGTATACCTGTATATATAGCATTAATAGCCGTCTCCCTATCTGACTCTGTGACTTGCTCTAGGTAAAATGAATAAAAGACGCTAAATGGGGTAGCGCTAAGTGGGGTATACCTTCACATATAGCATTAATACTCTGCGTCTTGCTCTAGGTAAAGTGACTAAAAGAGCATTGAAGTGGGTAGCGCTGAGTGGGGTATACCTGTGTATATAACATTAATAGCCGTGTCCCTACCTGGCTCTGCGCCTTGGTATCAAACCTCTGGAAGCTGCTGAGGTTGAGGTCGCCCACTGTGTCGATGAAGAAGGCATGTCCGACGGCGACGTCGAGGATGGAGTAGAGGAAGGCGGAGAGGTCACTGGAACGCTGCCCGTGACTAATGAGCAGGTGCAGCTGGTCCACGCCACGTGCCTGTGTAGAGCGGATGGGACCAGTGTAGTTTTGTGCTTTTGTTATTGTACGTTATGTAGGATATTGGAGACTTATTGCGCCGATCCATCCAATATGTGTGTTCCGAGTTACTTTTGCTGTTTTCCCAGAAAGGACTCTTATCTGCGACCAGGAAGTGGGGTACTGTCTCTCTCAACTCTATCCTTCACTATAACTATAATCCCACTTTGATCCATTAACACATGTGTTCCCATTTTTAAATGTGGATTGTAATGGAATTGTGCTAACCAATAGTCTATATTAAAGTTGCATAGTCCGGTGGTTTTGAGTTTCTGTCGTTTTCTGAGATAAATATGTTAGGTTGGTCATTATAATATACCTTAATTTAGCTTGAAGTAACTTTTACTTTAAATGGTTAACTTTTGAGATGTTTGAAGTGCAAACATGCAAAATTAATGTTGGCAAGCTTGCCACCTCTACCACCATGGAGACCAGCGAGATAAGCATTGCTTTTCTGGGATCCTTTCTGTCTGTTAAGGGGCTGTCACATTACGGCGTATGGCGGGAGCGTATTGAAAACCTACGTACGCCGTGCTGGTGCCACTTTCGGGTGTGTTTGAGCGTATGGGGGACCTATGAGGAGCGTACGAGGAGCGTATGAGGAGCGTATGGGAGCGTATGGGAGCGTGCTGTGACATTTTTTGACATTATGGGCCATACGCCCTCATAGGTCGTGTTTTTTTGAGCATGCACAAAAAAAATTGGACGGACGAATTTATGAAAGCGTATGGCGGCGTATGCCTCATACGCTTCACATACGCCGGCATGTTGCGGCACTGGCGGCGTATGAGTAGCGTATGAGTAGCGTATGAGTAGCGTATGAGTAGCGTATGCGGCGTATGCCGACGTAATGCCGCTACGCCGCCATACGCTCCCACCATACGCCGTAATGTGACAGGGCCTTAAGGAATTTGTAAACATTTATTGTATCACCTCAGTTTATTGTAAACATACCTTGCAGAGAGTTAAAATAAAAGAATTGAATAGGCTTCTGCATTAACAGGTTCTATTAAATTGACTCAGTATTCCCTTCTATGTGGTGACAAATGTTTAATAAGTGCAGCAGTATCTAAGTTAGATGTGTAGAATCAAATCTAGATAATTGTTTTGGTTTTGAAAATTTCATGTTTTCATTGGACTATGCAGGTTTAAATCAAATACCACATAGAATAGTGTGTAGTGGTGCAGTATGCTAGATCCCCACCATAGTATAGGCAGTATGCCTTAGTGGATAAAGGGTCACCAACTTTGGTGTCTTGGAAATGACATATTGCACATGCTGCATCACCAATTCTAATTTATTCAGAGCTGCCGACACTATTTCCCCAACCCACCCACCCTTCCTAGATTCATTGTAGTTAAGTGATGCTGTCGGTCTTACCGATCTTCCTTTACTTGGCCGGGATTCGAACTCAGGGGGGTTCGAATCCCACAATTTGCGAAAGCGGGAAGCAGACGTTCAACTCATTCAACTATCCCTCATAGCACTGAGTTAACTAGATAAAAGATTCACCCCGTACTTACAGTACAGGGATGAACAACAACGTAGTCTAAATACAGGCGAAAATAGCATTAGTATGGAACAGGAAGTAGAATGCCTTGCATCAGTGTCAAATGGTTACTTATATCAGCACAGAGTTGGTGAAATGGGAGAGAATGCAAAAAGACAAGATGACGGCCAGAGAACACTGTCGATTTCACTTTTAAATTGCATTAAATTATATGTTTTATTATATTTTCCAAATCAAAAGTAGCGGGTAAATATGAAGACGTACATAAAGAATATATTGTGCTTCTTAAATTAAGAATTTACCAGCTCAGTTAATTTCCCCAGCATGTCGAAATTCTTCGCCAGCTTTTCTAATGGGTTGGTTTTCACCCCTGAACTGTAAGTATGGAGTGAATCTTTTATTTATGAGTTAACCAGTGTTTCCCTTCAATTTAGTAACAATTTACATCAAGCAAAGTACTGTTATGGGGGTTACACTGCGCAGGTATGAGGTGCGGTGTTTGCAGCCAGTGCGTGGTAGTGGAGCTTATGTACAGACTACTACATATAGCGAATGGTAAACAGGAAGTGTGAACACTTATTTGTCTCTCATTTTTGTCGTCATTTTTTTTGTTGGTACATTAGTTGTCCCAAGTAGGGGAAATCCTAGTCACAGACGACTGGTCTTCCCCTCTCCACTGCTGGTCGATAGAAAGCCCGAGCCTACACTTTTACCGACCCAAGGGATTTTTAACCTCCCACACCACATAGACATGGTATGAGAGCAACCGGCCTTTGATGACACTGTAAGTTATACACAGTGGTGGAAATCCAAATACAGAGCTGGCGGCATGGGGAATCGAACCGCCGACCCTCACGTTAGGAGTCTGACCAAGAAAAAAGTCAGACACTCTAACCACTCCGCCACAGAGAACGCCACTACAGTAGTAACAAGTGTCAAATCTATAAAACTCTCCTTTGACTCGGCCAGGAATTGAACCCAGGACCAGCCGCACAGGAGGCATATTTAGACCAGCCACTTAGCAGGCTTTAACACATCTGGCATTTAGCTTGCAGTACATATATTAACGTTTGAACAATAACTGTCTAGATTTAATGTTGAACACACACACACACACACACACACACAACCACACACAACCACACACAAAGGGGACCGATAGTACACATGTGCTGTGTCGAGTTTTACCTTAAATGGTTTAAGATCGATGCAGTTACTGGCTTTCTCGACCACGTGATGGTTACTTCCGGTCTTCTTGCATCGCAATAGTACGAACGGAACGCGGTGCTGAAATAAAAAAAATATATATCAGAAATATGGCGGGGCTATGGTCTGCGCTCCTGGTATATAATGTCTTCGCTACTTCATTGGCCAGCCAGAACGGCTCTCGGGAGTACTCTTCCAGCGAGGACTTTAAATATTTTTATTGAGATTATATTTGTGGGAAGGGCATTCCCCAGCAAGACAATCAGGTTAATAAAGATTATTGTCAGCCAGTTATGTATCTTGACTTTGTAGCTAATACTTGTATATATAATATCTATATATAGATATGTGTATATTCCCCCGGCGTGTGAAGCGCGGGGGGGGGGGGGGGCACTTGAATACATTCACCCAGACAGATGCGTGGGGGGGGGGGGTGATTCCACCACAGCGACTAAGGAGGCACAATAATAATAAATTACATGTTCCGCTACAATTTATACTTGTATATATAAATAATGCGTTATACATCACATATATATATATACCCAATGTATGTACACTTACCCTGTGATCGACAGAGTGCATGAAGTCAAGGAGCACACCAACTGAACCCGTGTGTCCACCCTCTACTGCAAGTTCCAAACTGGACCGGTTTTTCTGTACAATGTTATGAAACAAAAGAATCATAGAATAATATATTTCAGGCAGGCCCGCTGCGAATGACGTCACTCTCTCCTGATCGGACAAACGGACTCAGAATCTATATTTGGCTCTCGGGTGTAATTGCTACAAACTTGTCATTAATCACGGATGAAAGATCTCCGCGGTTTCTCGGACTCGGACGCGGCCAACATAGGGCGTATTCAAACTGGACTGGTACTGGTAGCTGTTATCTTACAGGACGGTACCAGCGCAAATGTGATGTCATCGTTTCTAGCCACACCCAACCTAGATAAAAGATTCACCCCGTACTTCCAGTACGGGGGTGAACGACAATGAAGTCTAAATACGGGCGAAAATAGCGTTAGTATGGAACAACAAGTAGAATGCCTAGCACCAGTGTCAAATGGTTACTTATATCAGCACAGAGTTAGTGAAATGGGAGAGAATGCAAAAAGACAAGATGGCGGCCAGAGAACGCCTTCGATTTTACTTATAAATTGCATTAAAGTATATGTTTTATTATATTTTCCAACTCAAAAGTAGCGGGTAAACATGAAGACATATACAAAGAATAAATGTTGCTTCTTAGATTGTGAAATTAGGCTCTCATAAAGACTCAATTCATTAGCCAGATTTTTCGACCGTTTTTATATAAGGCTGGTCTTCACCCGTGTACTACAAGTATCGGGTGAATCTTTTATCTACCCCCAACCAAGACATGGGTTACTGGGGTCAGGACTTTTTGCACACAGCACATGGTTTTGTCGACTCCACTCGCGGTGTTCGATTTGAAGTTCTAGCAACTCGGGTGACCCGAGTCGCCCGGTCGTGTTAATCAAATACGGCCATAGGGGCTCAGTTAATAATATAGGGGCTCGAGGTGCCACCAGGCGGATGGAACCCGCAAGCTCAAGTTCATACCCCTCCGCCCTACAGCCGCATATACTGGCGCACATCCATGGTGTATGTAACTACAGAATGCAAACAACGAAAACATAACTGGTTTAAATATAGTTTACACCGAACTCTGGTACAGCTGTAAACATCTGTACCAACATATACACACACAAATTTGAAGCAGTGTTGGTAGGCAGCCATATCAATTAACTACAGAAACTTCCGCCGGGTGGCGCAACCACTCAATGAAATCCTGCAGCAAGGAGAAGGATCGAAACCAGCATGCTGAACTATTGGTCAGCGTCTTACGTAATATATATCAACTCCCACTTTCTTGATATTT
>CM059191.1:13355792-13387393 GCA_030323885.1 Branchipolynoe longqiensis
CGTTTCGCGCATAAAACTGAGTTTTAGGCGTTAGGTGTGCGGCCCCCGCGCACACTAGACGCTTACGATTCGCGTATAAAACTCAGTTTTAGAGCTTACAACTCGAATCGCAACCGATTCGAAAAACGACTCGGCCCGTTCGTGAATCGGTATATGTGAGCGGTCAGTCGTATCGTATACGGTAGGTGTGTGCTAGTCGGCGATCGATCGCGTCGGGGTTTTAACGCATCAGCCAATCGCCGGGCCGGGAACGGTCATGTGACCCTGTCCATACAAGTACGCTACAAAATGGCGGACTGGACGAACGAGGCGGAGGTAGCGATGGTAGAGATGTGGCAAACTCTGCCATGTCTGTTTGATGTATCCTGCCAAGAGTATTCGAACAGAGTCAAGAAAGTAGGTGCGTTGGCGGCGATCTCCGCTGAAATTGGACAGTCAGGTACGCCCGTTTTTCCCGAGAATATTGAATTTGTTTGTCATCATTGTTGTGAAATGTGCCGGCGGTTGAAAAAGTGCCGGCTGGCTTCTGCTTAGGGCATCGCTCTCACATGAAAAATACACTAAAAGTTATTGTTTTTAAAATCAAAGTTACTTTTTGGGTCGTTGAAAAGTTTACAAAAAATCGTAATCGTTATCGTAATCGTAATCGTAATCGCGGAACGTAAATAATCAGCTTAATGACCACAAAACTAAATTGTTCTAATCGTGAAACGGCTCGCGTTGTATGTCAACATGCCGAAAATTATTATACAATAGAATACAGGACGGCTATAATTTGTTTTTACAGCGGCGTCCATCCAGAAAAGGATGACGAATCTCCGCACCCAGTATACACGTTTCCGGAAACAAGCGGCCTCGGGTTCTGCAGGAAAGCGTCTGACCGCCCGTCAAAAATGGATACAGACGTCGCTCTCGTTCCTGGCACCCCACTTGCAGCGACGGCAGAGTGTGACCAACAACCCACTACCATCGCCAAGATGCAGGCAAGCTGCTGAGGTACTGATACGTAGTTAATTAGAAGTTCGAAATTATAACGTAATGGTTTATGTACAATTTATACACATTTATTTACAAAAACATATATACAAAATTTTTTTAAGAAAACAGATACAAATAGACATATATACACATTCCGATATACTACGTACGATCACAGAGCGAGCTGGTAGTCCACGCGTTACACTATTTAAGCCATATATACAGTCTAGATCATCGCCGACTGCCACGGGACAGCCCCTGTCGCTGAGTTTACATATTCGACGAGGTAATCCCGTTGTGTCTTGGCCCGTTGCGTTGCGTTGGTTCCCGATGGGAATGTCGCCTGACGTATCTCCAGATCGCCTCTCCATGACCCGGGAGTAACCGAGTGCGTCGCAGGGTCTTCGTAGTCAGCTGTAGCTGTGGTGCCGATCTTTTCCCGCAGGAAATTGTGTAGGGCGCAGCCCGCCATGACGATCTTCTCGACTTTTTCTGGCGCTAATGCGATGTTCGTCAAAAACATGCGGAACCTGTTGGACAGGATGCCGAACGCGTTTTCAACGACACGTCGGGCGCGCGACAGCCGATAATTAAAGATCCGATGATCCAGGCGCATGTCTCTGTGGCTGAACGGCTTCATCAAATAATCTTTGAGGGGAAAGGCATCGTCCGCCACAATGTAGTGACCCAAAGGCCGATCATCCCCGGGTAGTGGTTGGGGGGGTGGGAACGAGTCTGCTCGGTTCTCCAGAGCCTCTTGAAGGGTGCATCCGGAAAACACGCCGCCATCACTAACCCGGCCGTTGCATCCCACATCTACAAATATGAACCGATAGTCGGCGTCTACCAGGGCCATCAACACTATGCTGAACGTGTGTTTATAATTGTAAAATGTTGACCCGGAGTGTGCGGGGGGTTTGATGTGTATGTGCTTCCCGTCCAGGGCGCCGATACAGTTGGGGAAGTTCCATCTAGCCTGAAACTGGTCAGCGACTTTCCCCCACTGCTCCGGGCTCGACGGGGTCTGCAAAAACAAAAATACAACGACACTTAAAATTACGAAATTAAGAAATAAAGTTACACGTTTTTGGCGACAAACTAAATTGTTTTTCTATTCACGCTCGCAGGTAAACCGTGACGCCGACGAAGAAACAGAGGAGACAGAGGAGACAGAGACAGATGCCGATACCCCGAGTGTGTCTTCTCCCAATCTGAGTACGGTCGGCGACGATCCCCCAGAGGTAGGATCCTTCCGAAACAACACCAGCACCCCACAGTCCAAACGCAAGCGATGTGAGGCCGACGGAGGAGACAACGATCTCATGAACCTTGTTATCAAGAACCTGGAAGACACAAATGCCCCTCCAGACGACGCGCTTACGACTTTCGGCAAGCACGTTACCAACAGACTACGCACCATCACAGATCCGGAAGTGTTGATGGTTGTGCAGAATGACATTGACCAGGCGTGTTTCCGCGGGAACATGAAGATCCTGGCGGCGCGGAACTTGGCGCGCCAAAGAAACCCGCAGGCGGACACTCATAACAGACCCGGACCGTCGGGGAGCGGTGGTGGCTTTTCGTACGTAAATATGCTGGAGTCGGCTCAATTTTCCGAGTATGAAAACTAAAATAGTCTGTTAACGTTATTCAAGTGCGCCAAACATGTAGCTCTGAAACCTGCTGTGGCAGTTGTTACTGTATTCTAACGTGGTTACGGTTTTCATTTTAGGTTGTGTACACTTCAATAAAAAACCTATATAAAACAATCTTACCTTTAAATAGTCTTCTTTCAGCGACTGGTAGATGGCGTCGCAGGTCTCGGGGACAATTTGGCCGATGGTGGTTGCCCCCACACGAAACAGGTAGCTGAGACTCCGGAAGGATTCACCTACAAACAAAATTATATTATTTCGGTTTATTTACATTTCGAGTTGTCGTGATTTAAAAATTGTGATTTACAATTCATAACAAATATGACAAGGACTAAGAAAATATGTTTGCTCAACTCAATTATATATCGGTTTATTTCAATTTGAATATATTTAAATGTGAGCGGAGACAAATATAATAAAATTAAGTCCTTACCAGTTGCAAGGAATCGCAGCGTGACGGCCAACCTCTCCGCAGCCGATATCGACGCTCGATATCTGGTGTTTTGGCGCGCGATACGACCCTCCACCAGGTGCAACAACTCGTCGAACTGCTCCGACGGCATACGGCTGAAGTTGGTGAAGGCCTGTGGCTCGTCCCTGCGTAGACCGGCCATCAGGGCATTGAATGCTCCTAGCTCCGGTCTTTGAGCGATGTGTGGCCGAACCCACACATTTCGAGCAATCCTCCGACGTCGTCGGCGACGGCGTATGACAAGCAAAGCGAGCGCAAGAGCCGTGGCTCGCTTTTGAGCAGTTGAACGCAGTGCCATGTTGCTGGTCAGTTTGGTCGAAATGCACAGCAAGCATTGCATTTTATGCGCGGCAAGGGACAGGAAGAGACCCTCCCCCGCCCCGGGCTGTCACGCAGGAGAGGAGAGGAAGAGACCCTCCCCGCGCCGCGCCTCACCCGACGCCCGTTGCTCAACGTCCCCTCGCCATCCCCCGGGCCCGCAGCGTTCACACCTCACCGACGGTTCACGGCCCCGACGCCAGTCGGAGCGCTAAAAACAACTTGGCGCCATCTAGCGTTGCTGACCGACGGCCGATCAACAACTGCTAGGAGGCGCTGCTGCCAGTGTAGTTCGCGCTAAATACACCAGGTTCGTGGAACGCAGTCGCGAATCGGACGGTATATGTGCACACAGCCGATCGGTATATGTGCGCACCCTCTGTCGTCAGTTTTAAGTCGCAAACGGGATGGACCGAGTCGGAGCGCGTTGCGTCGGCCATCCAGTTTTAGTGCGCGAATCGTATACGGTAGGTGTGTACCGGGCATAAGTCTATTTAAGTCTTCTTTTTGTGTAGCTTGCTTCTGCAGCTTGTATAGCTTGTGTAGTTTGAGTAGCTTGTTTCTGCAGGTTGTATTGCTTGGCAGCTTGTTTTTGTAGCTTGGCAGCTTGTGTAGTTTGTTTCGGTTGCTTGCATAGCTTGGCAGCTTGTGTACTTTGTTTCTGTAGCTTGCATGGCTTGGCAGCTTGTGTAGCTTATTTATGCAGTTTGTGTAGCTTGGCAGCTTGTGTAGCTTGTTTCCGCAGCTTGTATAGTGTGGCACCTTGTGCATCTATCCATTCTTCCATGCAATGCATCCAATAATGATGTATTGCCAAACCACCAGTGGTGTATCTATAGAAAATAGCACCTATGGCAAGCACTGAAATTGTGCCCCTGTCGAAACATCTAATTTTAGAAAACATTAATAACAGCTGTTCAGTGGTGCCTCCTTCAAGGAGAGCTAGGGCAAGTGCCACACCTACCATGTGCTATGTATGCCACTGTGAATCACCCACTATGTCCGCCTTGTCTGCCAATTCTCATGTGTCAATTACCAATGCTCTCACAATACAAATGTTATTCAATCGTTGCATTAATGACCCAAATTGCCTCACAGCGCCCTCTAGTTGATTAGACATTGAAGTAGCCCATATTCAATTAACCAATAATAAGTCCCTCCCCTGAGAATACTGTTATATTTTTCAGACCTAAAGCAGTGTTTTTTTTTATTTGTTGAGGTTTATGGGACTGGCAACATCTAAGGTTGGGTGTTTGTTTGTTGGAGTTTTACCTCCTGGTAACATGTAAGGTCATATCAGGACGGGGACATCTAAGGTAATACGATGATGGGTATTGACTTGTAACAGTGCACACTCATAGTACTTTATAGTGCTGCACCACTGGGAGACCAGCCCACTGGCACGATGGCCCAATATACCACTCAGTCACATTATCCTGATACTGAGCTAACCAGTGCTTGCCCTATCCTATTCATGCTGAGCACCATGGAATGTAACAACAAGTATCAATGGTGCTACTTTAGCGTGTCTCAACAATACCCCTAACTCTAAAAGGTTAGTTCAATTGAGGTCAGATGGGATGTTCTATTTAGACTGCATCCTGAAGTACTGAAGTAGCACCGTAAACCTGTTGTAAATCATTGGTTTGACTCGGCTCGGCTCGGCAACCCCCCACATTGCAAGCCAGCCAGCACTCTTACCGATTCGGCAATCCCATTTGGTCTCAGAAATTTGAATATAGAATATATTTTTCGGCGGTAGACCTAGAGTGAGTGTAGCTGGGGGGGGGGGGGGGGGGGGGGGGAGTGATGCATGCAAAGACGGGTGGTGCCCCCAACGGATCTGAGGTTGACTTGGCTGGAACAGTTGATGACTAGAACAAGGCTCCTCCAGTCGATGACTGAGGGAGGAGTTAGGGCTGAGGAGCAGATGGAAGCTTCCGGCCTTATTAATATTATACTCGTATAATGGCTTATACAGCATATACCTATGCCAGCTACAAATAACAAGGAGACACAACGAAAGGGTAAATGGATTTGTAACTTTGATATTTCTCGACCAATGGCTCGAAATATCCGTACTGGTAACAAAAGGAAAAATCAGTAGAATGGGGTGAGTCAGGCGCTCAACTGGCATAGCGTAGGACCGCAGCACGGTCAGAGCACAGTCAGAGCACAAACCCGCAGCATAAAGGGCATAATAATAATATATCAATAGACTATTTGCAAATAGAATTTACAGTATATTATATTATTAAACAAGCATAATGTATTTTCCGCCGCCTATACTTGTATAACCTTTTATATGGCCTATATATATATATATATATATATACAGTTCACCTCGTTCTCGTACTCCTGGCTAATTATAGCACAGTGAGAGGTAGGCGTACCCCGAATCCAGCGCAAGGAGTTAACATGACTAGAGAGGCAGGTAAGGAGTGACACGCTCTAAGAAGGTCAAAGACAAAGCATGTATAGTGTTTACACTTTTTATGCAACCCAACACTATTTAAGGTAAGACTTAGGATGGTAAGCTAATGTATGGTGGTCAAGTACATACTACCTCAAGCAGGTTGAACTAACCTCTAAGGACCAAAACTGCTACATCAAGGCTCTCAGCAGTAGCCTCAACGAGGTGGGCCGGGGTTCAACAGAGGAGGCAACAAGTAGACGCTGCTACAGACCCTCCTAATCCACAAGATTTGGTAATCCTTAATCTTTCTCACTATAGCGGTTACGATGTTAATCACTTGCGGAAGCGATACTCCATTCTGGTAATCAGTATCACCATTTACTAACATTGATTCAAAAATTCTGTCATAGGACACACAAGGTTTAATTTTTTAAATAATAAAAAATTTATAAAATGGCTATATCAACATATTAAGAAGAAGTTTGTTGCTACCAAATTGAGATAAATGAAAATAATTCAGTGGATCATTCAAATCCATTTATATATGATGCAGGCAGATGACGAACAGCGGACAACAACAACTCAGACGACGTAAAACACCAGGGCAGGGCAAACCAAACGGCAGTTTGCCCCTCTCAGAGGCATCCCTTTGCTCAGGACGCATCTATCTGTCTCCCTTGGGCTTTGATAAGTTTGTTTGTTGTTGTTTTACATCCTAGCAACATCTAAGGTCATCAGGATGGGTACCGACTTGTGACAGTGCGCACTCATGACGACTTTATAGTGCTGCCCCACTGGCAGACCAGGCCACCAGCACCATGACCTGATATCCCACTGACTCACATTATCCTGACACTGAGCCAACCAGTCCTTGCCCTATTCTAATAATGCTGAGCGACAGGCTAGGAAGCAACAAGTTTCAATTTTTTAAGTCATTGGTTTGACTAGACCAGGGTTCGAACCCATGACCTACCAACACTGGAGACAGACGCTCTAATTCATTGGGCCATCCCGTCTGGTCAAGCTTTGATAAAGTGACTCTACAAAGAGTAGCTGGGGCCTGGAGACCAGGCACTGTGAAACTGTTGCACATTATATTAATAAGTGGAAACTGTTCTGCACAATTAACAAAATTGACTGTTTAACACCCTCTATTGCACAAGGGTTTAGATTCCTACATTCGTTAGAAGCTGTAGGTTTGGGGTTTGGGGCTATTAATACAGCCCGTTTGGCACCCTTGGTAGTACTTCTGAGGATAGAGGACCAAACTGTAGGCAAACATTATGTCATACATTAGTTCCTGAAATCAGTTATGAGAGGAATCCCCCCTAGCCTAAATATTCTAGATTTTGGGATGTTCTTTAGTTTTAATTAGTTATGTCTTGGCCTACAATAAGCACTAAAATGTCAGAGATCTAAGGTTTAAGGTGGCTCTGCTGATCCTCTTAATTATGGGTCACAAATATCTTATTAGCTTTGAGCATTGATAGACTGGAGTGGTCAAGAGAAGAGGCAATTTTCGACCTAAAAATCCTTTTGAAATCAAACAGGACAGGAGCCCCATTGTCCTCAGTGACATTAATTGCTTTTCCTGAAGATAGGAAGCTGTGTGTAGTCAGAACTATTAAATATTACACTGTGTTTGTACTGAGAAAATTAGGAAAAGCAAACAATTGTTGCTTAGCTTTATTAGGCCTCATGGACCTATTTCTAGAAACACAATAACGAGATGGACACTCAGAGTGCCAAGATTAGCAGGAATAGACACTTCCTGTTGGGGCCCATTCCACCAGAGGGGCAGTTGCTTCCAAAATAAGGAACCTAGGTGTTCCGATTAACACTTTTCTTAAGAATGCAGATTGGAAGACTTCAATCGATTTTGCTAGACATTATAGCAAAAGAGTGGAGAAGACCAAAATGGCTAAAACCTTGCTTAGGCATTAAGAGTTGTTGGATGAATAAATAAATTGGCTCAAGTTAGTAATAGGAATTATGTCTACATAAACCTCTCACTGTGCTATGATTAGCCAGGAGTACAAGAACTAGGTGAAATAGATTAATTATGCGAGTACTTACATAGTACAGTTAACGCATAATTGGTGTTTCACCGAGTTCGAGGACTCAGTTATTTGTAGGACAGTCCCACCCAACCCAACCCAGGGTGGACAGAGAGTGCTCTTACTGGACTGGAAGATTACTATTGTGCTACATATTAATCTTTTGTCAATTGTTGGATCAGGTATAATTTCGAGTAAGGTTGGGTAAAGGGTGCTGGATTCAGGGTATCGAACTCAGTGAAACACCAATTACCGTTAACTGTACTATGTAAGTACTCGTATAATTAATCTATATATATATGTAAATATGTAAATATATTATATATATATAATCTATAATATATATATATATATATATATATATATGTATATATATATATATATATATATATATAGTAGTGAGCATATTAGACTACAGCTGTTATTTAGACAACTTGTGACGCTTACTAAAGGGATTACTCACAAGCGCTGCGATGTGAAAACATTTGTCTGGCATGAATGACCACATTAGGCGTTTAGTAGTTGGCCGGTCGACAGTTCACAGGAAAACGGGTCATTAAATGCGGTAGTCTGATCGTGTGTTGATGATGGCTCGATGTTGACTGTGATGACGTGAGTATGGCTCGAGTTCGTGCATTCACTAATATCATACATACTCTGCTGATGTCTGCCGGTGTCACGGAATAGAATAGCCCCCTCAAAATTGGTTTGACCAGACGGGATGGCCGAATGAGTTAGAGCGTCCGTCTCCCGTGCGGGTAGATCGTGGGGTCGTGGGTTCGAACCCTGATAGAGTCAAACCAATGACTTAAAAATTGATACTTGTTGCTTCCTAGCCAGGTGCTCGGCATTATTAGAATAGGGCAAGGACTTGCTGGTTCTGTGTCAGGATAATGTGACTGAGTGGGATATCAGGTCATGGTGCCGGCAGCCTGGTTTCCCAGTGGGACAGCACTATAAAGTTGCCATGAGTGCGCACTGTCACAAGTCAATACCTGTCCTGATATGAGTTGATGTTGCTAGGACGTAAAACAACAAATAAACAAAACAAACAAACAAAATTGGTTTTCCCTGGCCATTCCATTTCGAAACAAAAACTGCCCCCTCGCATCCCATCCTCTCCCCTCATCTCCCCCCCCCCCTCCTTCCATCTCCTTGCCTCCCTCCTTTCCCTCCTCTCTCCTTCGCCTCCTCCCTCCTCCTCCTCCCTCCTCCTTCCTCCCTCTCTCTTCTCCGGCCTCCCTCCTTCCCTCCTCCCTCCTCCCTCCTCCCTCCTCCCTCCTCCCTCCTCCCTCCTCCCTCCTCATCTCCCACCTCTTGTCTCACGTCCTCCACCCCCCCTCTCCCTTCCCTATATATCACCACCATTGTCCCATCCCTTCCTACCTCCCCTCTCACACCTCCACCTCACTCCTCACCTCCCTCTATTTAACTTGGAAATAAAACCGCCAGTATATTTTTGTGTATATATGTATATTTAATTTTTTTTAAATATTATATAACTGAATTTCGAGGGTCAGTGTAAGGGAGGGGATGTTATATTTCTAAATACATTCGCCGGGGGAGACAATTTTGAGGGGGAAATTTTATTTTGTGACACCAGCCATTGAGACCCACGTGATGAATCAAAACCTTTCACGGTCCGGGCCTAATCTGTACACCGAATCATAGGCTGTCAGAGAGGGTACCCATATCGATTCTACATGAAGATATATGCATATATATGGGAAGCCTTGCATAAATGAGGTTTCTTTTTAACTGTTATAAATTGCGGTCTAAGCCACCGGACATCGGATATTAAATACCATTAATCGGGAAGAGGGATTGTGGCAGGTTATCTATTGCAGATTCTGGAATTATATTATTCTTATTCTCTCTTATTCATATTCTCATTTTTATTCTTATTTCTATTATTCTTATTCTTATTATTCCCATTCCTCATTTCTAGAGTTCCCTCATCCCTCTTCTCACTCTTCTCCCTCTTCTCCCATTTCTCCCTCTTTTCCCTCTTCTCCCTCTTTTCTGTCTTTTACCTCTTCTCCCTCTTCTCCCTCTCCTCCCTCTTTTTCCTTTTCTCCCTGTTTTATGTCTTTTACCTCTTCTCCCTCTTCTCCCATTTCTCCCTCTTTTCCCTCTTCTCCCTCTTTTCTGTCTTTTACCTCTTCTCCCTCTTCTCCCTCTCCTCCCTCTTTTTCCTTTTCTCCCTCTTTTATGTCTTTTACCTCTTCTCCCTCTTCTCCCATTTCTCCCTCTCCTCCCTCCTTTTCCTCTTTTTCCTCTTCTCCTTCTTTTCCCATTTCTCCCTCTTTTCCAATTTCTCCCTCTTTTCCCTCTTTCCCCGTTTTACCTCTTTTCCCTCTTCTCCCTCTTCTCCCTCTTCTCCCTCTTCTCCCGCTTCTCACTCTTCTCCCTCTTCTCCCTCTTCTCCCTCTTCTCCCTCTTCTCCCGCTTCTCCCTCTTCTCCCTCTTCTCCCTCTTCTCCCGCTTCTCCTCTTCTCCCTCGTCTCCCTCTTCTCCCCTCTTCTCCCATTTCTCCCTCTTCTCCCTCGTCTCATTATATTACCAGCACCAGTATCACCATCCCCATCCTGATACGACCTGATATGTTGCTAGGACATAAAACAACAAACAAACAAACCCCATCGTCGTCATTGTTTCACAATAATCACAATGATAACTAAATGTCCTTTGGAAAACAAGTTATGTTTTACTAGACCATGAACAGATTTGTTCTTGCTTTGCGACTATCTGGACTTTTCATTGGCGATATCGTTTAGTGTTTGGACATTCGATGTGTCTTAAATAACCGAGGTGAATTGAGCTGTTGGGTGGTATGCCAGGGGCCAAATGTATGAGGGCGAGTTAGTGGTCATAACCCGAGCGTGGTCCGGAATTCCCCGGTTAGAGGCCAAAAGTGACAATGTATGTGCACGGGTTAGGCAAACCCCTTGAGGGTTAACGTGGCCTGCACTAACCCCACCCGTGGCCTGCACTAACACTGACTAGGTGGAGGTGGAGGTGGAGGTGGCTCCCGACTCCTACGACGCTCGCCGGGTAAATTCCCAGAGGGGTTCCCCAAATCTATAAATAACGCACAGGTTAGCTAACAAGGGCGTGCTTGGCACACATACATTTCACGTGACACATATACCAACACCGACGATAGCTACCACGTCGGCCGCCCTTAACACCGGCACAGATAACCCGTTGCTCATACATTTAGCCCCAGAGCTAACACTCCCTGCGTCGGTAGCAGTCCCGCAACGCGTCAATATTGGTATGTACTGCCCGTCTAATAAATCTACAGAATACGCTACTCCAAAGGCTGCCGTACATTACACGACAATTTCTCACAAATCCCGAATCGGAAACCATGTTATTATCGCGCCCCATATACCCACGTGGTCGGCGGTTTGTCTTGACTGAACACATAATTAGATGCGATGTTTGTTTGTTGTTGTTTTATATCCTAGCTACATCTAAGGTCATATCAGGATGGGTACCAACTTGTGACAGTGCGCACTCATGGTGACTTTATAGTGCTGCCCCACTGGGAAATCAGGCCACCAGCACCATGACCTGATATCCCACTCAGTCACATTATCCTGACACTGAGCGAACCAGTCCTGCCCTATCCTAGTAATAACGAGTGCCATGCTAGGAAGCGACAAGTATCAATTTTTAAGTCATTGCTTTGACTCGACCAGGGTTCGAACCCACGATCTCATGGGTTCCGATCCCCCGATCTCCCAAAACAGGAGACGGACACTCAACTCATTCGTCTGGTTCATGCTCCTGTTCATGCTCCATAGTGAAGCAGAGACCAGACGGGATGGCCGAATGAGTTAGAGCGTCCGTCTCCCGTGCTGGTAGGTCGTGGTGTCGTGGGTTCGAGTCCCAGTCGAGTCAAACCAATGACTTTAAAATTGATACTTGTCGCTTCCTAGCCAGGCGCTCGGCATTATTAGGATAGGGCAAGGACTGGTGTGCTCAGTGTCAGGATAATGTGACTGAGTGGGATACCAGGTCATGGTGCCGGCGGCCTGGTTTCCCAGTGGGACACCACTATAAAGTCGCCATGAGTGTGCACTGTCACAAGTCGGTACCCGTCCTGATATGACCTTAGATGTTGCTAGGACGTAAAACAACAACAAACAAACAAACCATAGTGAAGCCACTCATCACTTGGGTTCCACGACAGATTGTCATGTAATATGCGACGGTCTTTAGCCCGATGAAAGGACTACTGGTCACAATGTGGGAGGGGCTATAAATGAACTTTGTCAACACAAAGCTGTCGCCCCAATGCATATGCATCAATGTAATGCGTGCACGGATCATACATCATGGTGATGCGGAAGCATAATGCATAAACATAAATCTGACTACAAATAAAGATAGGCAGGCTATTTTTTATTTTTTATTTTTTGGTAAGTGAATTTTATATATATATATATATATATCTTGTGTCAGGGCCGTAGCACTGATCTTCCGACCCTAAGTGTGAAGTAAATTCTGAAATTAAAGTGTATACAATGCAATAAGTAATAAGTATGAGATACATTTTATTATCTACAGGCAATATTTTAGTTGTTTAGTTGTTTAATTCTCACAGGCTGAGCATTAAGCTGCTCTACCAGTTACATAAAGTCAAATTGTCAAGTCGAATGACGAGTAATTTAAGCAATATCGACCGCTGGGTGGGGCGTGGGGGCATAGGAACGAACAGCACCGCATCAAATGAACGTTCGAAGACAAATGGACAACAAATGATGATTGGGGGTGTTTGTAACCTTACGACGGTTACCGGTTGCAGAACTGCAACATTGGGTAGAGAGGCTCCGATAAATCGGCCCAATCTGTGGTTGAAGACTTAACTTCAGTAAGGAGTGTTGTACAAGCTGGGGACATCTTCACAACGTTGTAACAGCGAGGCATTGGGGCGGCAGCGAATCTCTTCGGTCCAGAATGTAGTTGAGCTGTAGGTGTAGTGTAGTGTAGCACTTGAATCCGGTCAGCAGCAGGGGTTTGAGGAAGGCGGGAAAAGGTGGGAGCAGCGGTCGTTCCAGCAACAAGAACAAGACAGAGAAATCGTAATGGTGAAGGGCCCCACCCAGGAACACAACTACCCTGGTCAGGGGAAGAAGTGTGCCTGGGAGAAATCGAAATGGGCAGAGTCTAGGAAAGAGAAATGAGGAGAGTTGAGTCAAAGGACCGTGTCTATTTGCTCTATGGTGACCATCCATCGAGCCATAGACATGGACAGAGTAAGAGTAGAAAGTGAAATGCCGGCGGGCTCCCCCTCCTGGAACTCTTTTCAGACATATCGAGGAGGAGCATGGCCGTCGGAGAGGTGATAGAGAGAGGTGTGGACAGAGTGCGGTCTGGATAGCAAGTGGACAACAAACATATATATATATATATATATATATATATATATATATATATATATATATATATATATATATATGCATTAGCAAATGCTACTGTCGTGGGGATGATGACAATGGGGAAATGTTCTGTCTAGAGAGTAGGATTTTGAACCGACAAGCTTTGCCATCCATGCTTACCTGTATATGCGGCCTGCGAGGTCAGCGCAGACTACTAGTGCTAGGCTACACGACTTCATCAGCCGTGCATCCAGATATATATATGTATATAAATTATAATATAATGTGGGTGTATTATACATGCTCGGACGATTGGTTCTGCAAGAAAATAACCAACAATTCAGAAGAATAAAATACACACAAAAATCACAAAATCGCTAATATTAAGCGTCATATCAGGATGGGTTCTGGCTTATGACAGTGCACACTCGTGCCGACTTTATAGTACTGCCCCACTGGGGGACCAGATCGTGGACACCATGACCCGATATCCCACTCAGTCACATTATCCTGATACTGTTCTAACCAGTCCTTGTCATATCCTATTAATGCCGAGTGCGAGACTAGGTAGTGACACATATCAATTTGGTAAATCATCGGTTTGACTCGGCTAGGATTCGAACCCGGTGACACTGACATTACAGCGCTCTGTGGTTATCATTGACATTGCATGGATTAATCTAGACGGTTGGTGTGCACTGCCGCCTCACAGTCGATAAGATTACAGGTATCTATCCTCTAGCCTGTAATCGTACTACCCAGCCACTGATTACATCCGTGTTTCCTGTCTCATGAGTACTTGGCATATTCAGCCCTTTTCTAAAGGCCCTGTTTTAGCAACTATATTTTTGGTGAAACACAATAAAGCTAAGATTCCATACACGCGGTATGCGGCATGCGAATGCGAATGTGGTATACGGCATAGCTACCCATGCCGACCCCCAATAGCCAATGTCTACTTTTTGTGTTGGGGTGTCGTTAAATAAACACCCCCCCCCCCCACCCTAAAAGACACCCATGCCAATTTGGTTTTTTTTTGCTCCAAATTTGTGAAGAAAAGTCAAAGTTACTGTTGTTGTCTAGGGCAAACGCAGCCATATTCTCATTCGCATTCACACCGATCAGTCCATGGGTCGATCCATTTGCCGCATTTGCATTCGCGTTCGTATTCGCATTCGCATACCGCATACCGCATATATGGAATCTTAGCTTTAGTCAGTCACCTGTAAGATTCGCCAGAATGTGCAGGTCAAAGTTTAGTCCGATGGTTTTGAGTTTATGTAATTTTTCTGAGATAAATATATTAGATCGATCACTAGTATCTACTTTACATTAGTTTAAAGTTATTTTTTAGTTTTAAATTGCAAACTTTTGAGATATTTGAAGTGCAAACATGGAAAATTAGTTTAGGCAAGCTTGCCAAAACTCTGATACCATAGACTTCTGCAGTAACATGTTCTAGTAAATTGACTCAGTGTTCCCTTCTATGTAGAAACGGATGCTTAATATCTGCATCAGTATCTAAGTTAGATATCTAAAATCAAATTTAAATAATTGTTTTGGTTTTGGAAATTTGATATTTCATCAGACTATGCAGCGTTAATGTGGCATAATCTTTGTCAAATTTATTTTTGAGATAAATATATTCTGTTGATCATTATAATCTACTTTATATTAGCCTGAAGTAACTCTTATTTGTAAGGGTTAATTATTAACTTCAGCGATATTTCAAGTGAAAGCATTTTTGTTCTTCTAAAACCGTTTATTCATCAGAACATCCTTTTGGTATTCTGGCCATGTATGGTACATTGTAGGTAGCTGTGCATGTACGGAGGTAGGATATATGAATAGATTCAGTTGGAGGTTTAGTGTGTTACTGTGTTAGCTGTCAGGGGTAAGTGATAGGCTGGGGTGATGCATTGCCGCATAAACCATGCTGTTATCAACATCCACACAACCAGACGGGATGGCAACATGATTTGACCGTCCGTGTCCCGTTTTGGTAGATCACCCTGGTTGAGTCAAACCAATGACCTAACAATTTATACTTGCCACGACCTAGCTAGGCGTTCGGCATTATTAGGATAGGGAAAGAACTGGTTGGCTCACTGTCAGGATAATGTGACTGAGTGGAATATCATGTCATGGTGTTGGTGGCCTGGTCGTTGTCTTTCATCACCATCCCTAAATCTGGAAGATACAATTGACTGACAGGGTCACATCCTCACGATGCTCTCCCGACTAAGTCCGACTACACCCGATTACGTCCGACTACACCCGATTACGTCCGACTACACCCGATTACATCAGACTACATTCGATCACGTCCGACTACACCTGATAACGTCCGTCGACACCCGATCACGTCCGGTTACACCCGATTACGTCCGACTACACCCGATTACGTCTGACTGCGCCCGAATATGTCCGACTATGTCCTACTGCGCCCGACTATGTCCGACTGTGCCCAACTAAGTCAGACTATGTCTGACTAGGCCCGACTATGCCCAACTATACTCGACTATGTCCGACTACGTCCGATTGCACCCGACCTCGCCTGACTACGCCCGATCAAGCCCGACTGCACCCAACTTTGTCCGACCACGCTCGACCATGCCCAACTACACCCGACTAAGCCATGCCACGCCCGATTACGCCCGATCCTGACGAATTCGTTATTAGCCATCCATTATTAGGTCTTGTCAGCGGGAATCTAAAAGTGGCGCGCAGAAATATGCCCGCGGCGCAGTGGAAGTGAGTTAATGTGACTGGAGAGTGATGGCCTCACTTTGGATTCCAGTGCCCGGTGCACTGTGTCCAGCTGGGCTGCATTCAGGGTACGCCTCAGATTCGACTCCGAGACGCCTCCGCGATGTCTTTTTGAATTCAGGATGCGCCTCGGTGTCAACTCCGAGACGCCAAGCTTTTCAGGTAGGAGGCAAAAACACCTCCAACGTAACCATGGGATTCAGTGGTTTCAACCAATCAGAGTTGTTCTTTTGATTGCAAATGGCTGCACCCTATGGAGGCCGCCATTTACGAGGCACCCGACAGCTAAAATTGAGAGAAGGGTCCACATCGACGAAAGGACGAAAAACGAGTTCCCACTGGGTAATATCGAGCATATCCTTGCAGGATGAGTTTCCCATTCATTAAGTAGTGATATTGTGTGATTTAAACAGAAATCAATGTAGATCAATTTCAAATATACTTCAAACAATTTAATCTGTGCAAAAGATACATAAATATGTGATAATGTCTGAACAAACAACAACAATAACATAGTCAAATAATATTTTACTACACTGCTAGCTCTGTGGAGGTCTAGCCTGGTCCCCTGGCATTTATTTGCTCATGCAGAGGCATAGGAGTTTTCATCTATTATCGCTCAGTTTCCAACCTGGTCCCCTAGCCTTTGTACCGGAAACAAGTTTAAACGAGCTCAAACGAGTTCAACCCCGGCTGGTTGCGTCGCACCGTGGCTAGTTGGGTCGCTCTGTTTAGCGCTGAATATGCTTATGAAAATTGATCAGAGTAGCGTGACGTCCAGTATATCTCCGAGGCATATTTTGAACGCGGCCCCAGCGAAGCCAGCCTCACTCTCGAATTTGTGGGAACCTGCTGCGTGTTTTGCCGACTATTACACCAGAGGGCGCCACCATGTAGCGCCATTGTAGGTAAAAGAGTTGAATCGTTAACAGTATGGCTTTTGCCAGAGCCAACGCTTAATGGCTTAATCAGTTGAACGTTCGCCTCCCGTTTTGGTAGATTGTGGTGTTCAAACCCTGGTCGAGTGAAACTAATGACTAAACGCTGTATACCTGTTGCTACCTAGCCTTCTATTCCGATAGAAGTAGCCATTTGATACTTTAACCAGGAAGTCCACTTCCTGTTCGATACTAAAGCAATTTTCGCCCGTATTTAGAGTACATTGACATTCACCACCACTCTGCGTCGGGGTGAATCTTTTATCTAGGCAAGGAGCAGTGGAATAAGGACAATCAATTATCCGCGATTGAAATTTCCCCTGCTTAATCAACAAATGTATAAAAAAACGTTATATAGTAAAATTAAAGGGAGCGCTAAGGAAGGGAGTCCGGTGGGGGGCGGAATAAATCCCTCCACTGCAGAGATCACACAAAAACGCAGATATCTAAAATAAGAATATTGTTCTTCAACAGTAGCCACAGCAGACACGAGCGCTCGGCATTATTACGATAGCACATGGACTGGTTGGCTCGGTATCAGGATAATGTGACTGGGTGGGATATCAGGTCATGGTGCTGGTGGCCTGATCTCCCAGTTGGGCAACACTATAAAGTTGCCACGAGTGCACACTGTCGTGATATGACCTTAGATGTTGCCAGGACATAAAACTCCCGACAACCAACCAACCCGATCTTCCACACGGGAAGCCAAACGCTCTACCAATTCGACCACCGCGTCCGGGCCACCCAGTAGGACGCCACTTGCATTTATACATCCCCCACCGAAGGATTTGTTTGTTTGTTGTTGTTTTATGTCCTAGCAACATCTAAGGTCATATCAGGACGGGTACCGACTTGTGACAGTGCGCACTCATGGTGACTTTATAGTGCTGTCCCTCTGGGAAACCAGGCCACTGGCACCATGACCTGGTATCCCACTCAGTCACATTATCCTGACACTGAGCACACCAGTCCTTGCCCTGCCCTAATAATGCTGAGCACCTGACTAGGAAGCAACAACTATCAATTTGACTCGACCAGATTTCGAACCCACGATCTACCAGAAAGGGAGATGGACGCTCTAACTCATTCGGCCATCCCGTCTGGTCCCCAGCCCCCCCCCCCCACCCCCCCCCCCCCCCCCCCCGCAGGAGGTCACCTGCCTTAACGCGTCTCCGCTGCTGACTGTCGTCTGCGTGTATTTGTGCATGTTCTATGCAAACATATTGAATTTCCTCTAGTGAGCCACAGGGCTCGGAGGCCGAATCGGTAGAACGCAGGCCTCCAGTGCACAGTGAGAGCAGGAGATCCGGAGTTCGATTCCCGGTCGAGTCAAACTCATGAGTTACAAAATTGATACGTGTTGCTTCCTAGCCAGGGGCTCAGCATTAATAGGATATGGCAAGGACTGGTTAGCTCAGTGTCAGGATAATGTGACTGAGTGGGATATCAAGTCATGGTGTTGGCGGTCTGGTCTCCCAATGGGGCAGCACTATAAAGTCACCATGAGTGTACACTGTCACGAGTATAGCCGTCTTGATATGACCTGTGAAATTGCCAGGACGTCATCATCATGCTGTCGGTCGCGAAGCGACAAAGACTGCTTTCATTACTTGACTGCCACTCTCCATTTATCTGTGCGGTTGTACATTTCATGAAAGCTGCCTGCAAAAGTGTTGAAGTGCTGCTGGCTTTTGCGAGTTACCAGAGGCACTCTCTCGGGGAGCAAATAGAGGTTTCACACCGGCAAGAACATGTCAAGACAGGCGCAAAACTATTTGTCCCTGCAGTGGCTGGTCGGGAGGTGTTGGGAGTTCCATACATCAACCGCCTTTAATGCTGCCACAGTGACATGGTTTTCTGTTTAGGGCTTGCTCCCTTAGCCTTCGGTTCTGTCAAGAACTTGTACCATAAGGCAGTGGTTTACAACTCTGCAGGGCAGCGGCGTCAAACTCCCTGAGGTATTGCTATACCTGCAATACCTGCATACGCATGCATTGCCAGGACGTAAAGCTCCAAGAACAAACAACATCTAGTGAGCCGAGCGTGAAACTCTGCTTGTACTCGGCACCCATCTGCCTGAGACCGCAGGGCAGGTCATGTTTTATTCCAGTCTGACTGTGTGAGGCGCCCCCTTATCTGAGATAACCATGGCACATTGATACGGGTCTGGGGACGCGGTTAAATCGGCGCTGTAGAGCGCGGCAGCAAGATGCAGCTAAAGAGTGTTCACGAAGGTTTGTTTGTTTGTTGTTGTTTTACATCCTAGCAACATCTAAGGTCATATCAGGACGGGTACCGACTTGTGACAGTGCACATCCTGGCGACTTTATAGTGCTGTCTCACTGGGAAACCAGGCCGCCGGGACCATGACCTGGTATCCCACTCAGTCACATTATCCTGACACTGAGCACACCAGTCCTTGCCCTGTCCTAGTAATGCCGAGCGCCTGGCTAGGAAGTGACAAGCACCAATTTTCAAGTCATTGGTTTGACTCGACCATGGCCCGAACCCACGACCCCACGATCTACCAGCACGGGAGGCGGACGCTCCAGCTCATTCGGCCATCCCGTCTGGTCTCTTAAATGAAAGAATTAATTGATAAAAATTGTTTTAATGAACTATATGAGGCGGTACAGACCAGCTGCCCTCAAAAAGGCCAAAATGTTTTGTTGTTCTACTTTAGTAAAAAGGTCACGCATACTGTCTGCAGTGTAGAATTGTTGGCGCAGGTCCAAAAAGTCAACACAACTGAGTAAAATGTGTTTGAGTGTCAGTGGGGACTGACACCCAATACATTCAGGGGGAGGTTCCCCCTTGAGCAGAAAAGCATGTGTAAGCCACGAGTGGCCAATACGGCAGCGGCTAAGGACCACTTGGTCCCGCCGACCTCGCGCATGGGTCTGTGGTGGGTTTCCCACAGATGGTTCAATTTCTTTAAGTTTATTGATATTTTCATCCCACTCATGTTGCCATTTGGATTTTATGTGGGTAGCTATTAGTGGTTTCAGATCAGAGTGAGGGATCAGACACGGTTCAAGATCACAGTTCAGGGCCTTCTTCGCAGCCCGATCAGCTCGTTCGTTTCCTTGTATGCCGGCATGGCCAGGAACCCAGCACAGGTGGATGTCATACCCATCCGTTGCCAGTTGGTCCATTTTATAGATGACCGTTGCTAGAATAGGGTGATTTGTTTTCAGTCCAGCAACAGCCAGGAGGCAGGAGAACGAATCACTGTATATAACATAGTTAGTGTGGTTGGCTTATCTTGGCAAGCCAGACAGAAAACATCAGGACTGGTTCGACCCCAACAATCAGGAGCTACAGAATCTTATGAGCAGAAGAGACCAAGCCCACCAGAGAGTGTTGCAGACCAGGAACACTAGATCCACCACTGCAGCATACAAAGATGCCTGCAGATTGCTACAAAAATGCACCCGTGCATTGAAGTCAGACTGGTGGGAAATGAAGGCAGAGGAGCTGCAGAGAGCTGCAGACAGAAACAACATGAAGGGCTTCTACAGCGGACTGAAGGAAGTGTGGGGACCCGTGAAGAAGGGAGCTGTTCACCTGAAATCAACAGATGGAACGGAGACCTTTTCCGACAGCAAGAGAGTTGTGGCAAGATGGAGCGAACACTTCCAGAAGCTACTCAACGTCCCTGGCGACATAGATCACGAAGCTCTGAACAACATCCAGCAGCGCATTACCAAAACATGCCTCGATGAGATTCCAACCATGGATGAGATGGCTAGAGCAATCGCCAGCCTGAAAGATGGCAAAGCACCTGGGGGTGATGGAATTCCTGCCGAGGTATGGAAGCATGGAGGAGACAATCTGCTCAAAAGACTGCACCAACTAATCACCAATGCCTGGGAGGAGGGTTCTGTACCCCAAGCATGGAAGGATGCCAGCATTGTAACCAT
Source organism: Branchipolynoe longqiensis (assembly GCA_030323885.1). NCBI lineage: Eukaryota > Metazoa > Annelida > Polychaeta > Phyllodocida > Polynoidae > Branchipolynoe > Branchipolynoe longqiensis. The sequence goes on from CM059191.1 coordinate 13,376,712, forward strand.
CTACAAGAAAGGTGATCGAACAGACTGTGGGAACTATAGAGGAATCTCTCTTCTTTCCATAGCAGGGAAGATCTTCGCCAGGATCCTACTCAACAGACTATCTATCCACATAACACCTGGTGTAGTTCCAGAGTCACAATGTGGCTTCAGAGGTAACCGGAGCACTGTGGATATGATATTTTGTCTCCGACAGCTACAAGAAAAGTGCATTGAGCAGGACCGACCACTGTACATGGTATTTGTCGATTTCACTAAGGCATTTGATACAGTCGGGAGGACCGGGCTATGGCAGCTACTGAGGAAGTACGGATGCCCAGAGAAGTTCACAACTATGATCGAGGCTCTACATACAGGAATGATGGCGAACGTTAGTGCTGGAGGGGAAGTCTCGGAATCATTTGGGGTTACCAATGGGGTCAAGCAAGGTTGTGTACTGGCCCCCACGCTCTTCTCCATCTTCCTATCAGCAATGCTAGACGAGGCTTTCCGAGACATGGGGGATGGCATCTATATACAGTCCAGACAGAGCGCTGACCTATTCAATGTCGCACACTTCAGAGCGAAGACCAAGACTACTCAGATACTGGTGAGAGAGCTACTATTCGCAGATGACAGTGCACTGGTTGCCCACTCTGCTGAAGAGACCCAGAAAATAGTGGACGCTTTCTCCGATGCATCAAAGAAGTTTGGCCTGAAATTAACATCAAGAAGACGGAGGTGCTGTACCAACCCAACTCTACAAGAACCCGAGAGGAGGAGATCATGGTTGACGGAAACAAGCTGAACTCTGTTCCGGAATTCACCTATCTCGGATGCACTATATCAAGTGATGGACGCATTGATGCTGAGATACAGAGGAGGATGGCCAAGGCTAGCGCATCTTTCGGCCGACTACGCCAGAGACTCTGGAACAACCACCATGTGTCCATTCGGGTCAAAGGTAAGATCTACCGCGCAATCGTGCTATCCACCCTACTATACGGAGCCGAGGCCTGGACAGCGTACAGACAGCAGGTGAAAAAGCTGCATGCCTTCATGATGCGACATCTGCGTTCAATCATGAGGCTAACCTGGAAGGACAAAGTGACGAATAAGGAAATACTCGAACGGATGGGGCTGCCCTCTATGGAAGATCTTCTGATCAAAAAGAATCTCCGGTGGACTGGACACCTCATGAGGATGTCATCAGACAGGCTACCAAAGCAGATCCTCTATTCTCAACTGTCTTCTGGCTACAGAAAGAGAGGGCGCCCCCGTCTCCGGTTCAAAGATACCATCAAGAGAAACCTGAAGCTGAGAGACATTAAGACCGACTCATGGACACAACTCTCACAGCAGAGAGCTAAATGGAGAGCGGCAGTCAAGTAATGAAAGCAGTCTTTGTCGCATCGCGACCGACAGCATGATGATGATGATGATGATGATAGTGTGGTTGGATACCTCGATACACTCCAAAGCAAGAAGGAGTGCTCGGGCTTCCGCAGTGAAAATCGAGCTCTGATCGGGCAAGCGTACGCCAAACTTTTTGCGTTGGCAGACTGCCGCAGCAGCTACCCGGCTTTGGTCTTTCGAACCATCAGTGTATATGGAGAGATGGTCTGCAAACTGCCCTTGAATCTCTGCATGCAGTCCTTGGTATTCGAGTGGATGTGTCCCAGACTTCCTCAGTTCCGTGAGTCGGAGGATAACCGATGGATTCCTCAACGACCACGGGGGATGTTCTGGGACTTTGGCATCCTCCAACACGTTCAAATCCACGCCCAAGGCTTCCAAATGAGGTTTCATTCGGAGCCTCAGTGGCCGGATGTAATTCGGCCTGGCTTCATACCTGGATTCATCATGTTGCTCAAATAGACAATTGTGTGCAGGATTCAATGCATTAGTTTTGATCTTGACTACATATTGCATGGCCAGTTTGATTCTCCTGTTGTTAAGTGATGGTTCATTGGCTTCGACGTAGAGGCTCTGAACCGGTGAGGTGCGGAAGGCCCCAAGGGCCAGGCGCAGCCCCTGGTGGTGGACCGTGTCTAGCAGCCCAATGTACGATTTCCTTGCGGAACCGTATAATATGCTTCCGTAATCCACGCGTGACCGAACCAAGGTTCGGTACACGGAGAGCAGAACATCTCTGTCCGCTCCCCACTCTGAGCTGGACAACACCCTCAGAATGTCTAGTGCTTTCAGGCATCTTGTTTTCAGGTACTTTATATGTGGCATGAAAGACAGTTTTGCGTCGAAAATGAGGCCCAAAAATTTGGTTTCCTCAACGACTTTAATGGGATCCCCATGAAGAGTCAGCTCCGGTTTTGCATGCATTCTACGCAACAGGCAGAAGTGCATACATACTGTTTTGGTCTTGGAAAATTTGAATCCGTTCAGAACTGACCATCGATGGATCCCATTTATGCTTAGTTGAAGTTGTCTCTCTATGACATTCATGTTAGCACCGCTGTAATATAAAACAAAGTCCTCCACGAAAAGACTGCAGGAGACCCCTCGCTTTACAGCAGCAGCAATACCATTGACCTTGACCCCGAAAAGGGTCACGGCCAGTATGCTGCCCTGGGGCACTCCTAGTTCCTGTGAGTGTAGGCTGGAATAGGTAGTCTTGATGCGGACGCGGAAATGCCTGAAGGCTAGAAGGTTCCTGATGAAAATTGGCAGGTGGCCACGAAGGCCAATAGCATGGAGATCCTCCATGATGCCATGCTGCCACGTTGTGTCATAGGCAAAAAGACAGCCACAACATGCTCCTTCTTAAGGAAAGCATCTCTTATGAAGGTCTCCATGCGAACCAAATGGTCGAGGGTGCTGCGGCCCAGTCTGAAGCCACATTGGAGGTTGGACAGGTGGTGTCCTGACTCCAGTAGCCAGACGAGGCGGTTATTCACCATACGCTCCATGGTTTTACAGATGCAGCTTGTGAGGGTGTTCACGAAGGTGAACTGTAGTTCTGCTTAACTATACAGGTGATATTAGGGAGGGAGAATAGAAGCTTCAGGTTGTAATTATACCAACACATGGGCTAAGGGAAAATCTCTTTATTTGTAGATGAGTTTGGCTTTCAATACAGTAAAGGCGTTCTACCACTTTTTGGTTAGTGATCACTGAAATTAGTTATATATAATATATATATATATATATATGTATATATATATATATATATAGATATATATATAATATAATTTGTTTGTTAGTTTAAAGGTCAGTGCATATAAGGGAACTGCGGTATCACAACCTAAATTACAGGAAGATGTGACTTCCTTTAGGACTTCTTGTCTTTCTGACATATGCAGCTATCAGTATCACAGGTACCTCGGGAAGACATTTCTTCCGGTGCAATCTCTGAGACGCCGCTCCCACACCAGGTGGCAGCACTGATCCGGCTAAAATAGGTCAAAACCAACATGCTGAATCGGCAGTAAAACTATAAATAGATCATGTATATCCGTCATCTGACTTTCTTTTTAATAATCAGTGCGGAAATGATTTCTCCAACCATTCCGCCCTACGTTGGGGATAATTAATATTGTGGGTAGCAACTCCTTGGGTAGCAGCTCACTGCGCATGCTTCGTTGAAAAGATATATCACAGCGAAGGGTAGTTAAAAGATTCACCCTATACTTGCAGTAAGGGTGAATGGTAACGTCGTCTATTATGGAACAGAAAGTGGAATTCCTGGTTCCAGTATCAAATGGTTATTTATATCGGGACATAGTTGGGTGAAACGGGAGAGAATGCAAAAAAAGACAAGATGGTGACAATAGAATGATATTGATTTCCCTTTTTATAGTAAATTAAATTACATGTTTTATAGAAGGGGTGTAATGACGTCACGAGGCAACTTTCAGTGGCCATATTGGATGATATACAGAAGGTTTGCAACTGCCTACACTGTGGTTATTTACTGATTTGTTGGTTTATTTGTCACTGTTTTGAGCAGTTTGGCCTCAGACGTTGTTGCTAAAGTGCTGTAAGTAAACACATTGGGTGTAAACTGCCCAGAACCTCCCATAACACAAGAAAACTCAGTTTTACTGCATGTGCATGCATTCACAACATGGCTAGGGAGGGTGCTCGTAATCCAAGATGGCAGCCCACTGACCGCTGATTGCTAAGTAATAACGTCATGTGCACTCCCTCTATTATATTTTTCAAATCAAAAGTAGCTGGTAAATATTAAGATATATGTGAAGAATAAATTTTGCTTCTTTAATTAAGAATTGATCTGCTCATTTCATTTACCCCGCATGTAGACCATTTTCGACACTTTTTTCTAATGGGTTGTTTTTCACCCCTACTACAGGTACGGGGTGAACCTGTTATCTAGCTTCTAAGCAAATGGGTATCCCTTTAACACCCGAAATGGTACACATGCCTGGGAAAGAAATGTCAACGTTCAGGATGTCAAATGTCCGGTAGTGTTCAACAGTATTTGGGCGGGTAGACAAATACTTTAAGCTATTTTGGGGCATTTGTTTCTTTTGTTTGTTGGGGGTTTACACCTTGGCAACATCTATGATCATATAAGGATGTGTACCGAGTCATGACAGTGCACACTCACGGTGACTTAATAGTGCTGTCTCACTGGGATACGAGGCTGCCGGCACCATGACCAATTTCCCACCCAGTCCCATTATCGTGACACTGAGCTACCCAGTCCTTGCTCTATCCTAGTAATGCCGAGCACCAGGCTATGTAGTAACAAGTGTAAATGGGTATACGTCATTGCACTAACATTACATACACCGAGCAAGTTCAACACTATAAACCACTCAGCATGTCTTCAGTTAGCCAACTTATTTATCTAACCAAGCATGTGTTGGGAAAGTGATAGGAATCAAAAATGCACTAATCATTATTTGCATGAAGATATTAAATAAAGAAAAACGAGATTTGCTCCTTTGTTCAAAATAGGATTATAATGTGTCCAAGTCCACCTCACAGTACACGACTATTTTCATGGATCTTCCTACTGGAAGTTCAAATAGGCCAGCGATTGTTGAGTATCAGCACCAACAGTGAATGACTGAGGAATTTAATATATTTCTGTTCTCCGAACAGTTGAGCCCACGTCGAATTATCATCGAATTCTGTTGGGGGGGGGGTAAAGTATTTATTCATCTGAATATGACATTTGTCAGCGCCGGAGCACTGGTCCTCCAGCCATCTTACTATTGTAAGTGACAGTCTAAATAATCTAAGTTTGATCAGTGCTGTATTAGTTACAGCACCGATCCTGTAGAATTAAGGGAGTGGCTCCTGCTGTATAATGTTCAACACCAGTCACTGTAGTTCATGCAGAAATGGGGAGCAGCACCGAGTAGAAAGTGTATACTTGGGGCAACTTAAACAATCGTTGTGGGTTACATCCTGGTTGGTTTGTGTATCATTTGCTGGAGCTCATGATCTGCAGCAAATTGTTTCATTGTTCCCCACAGTCTGTTTCTTCTCATTGTAATCCACATTAAAGTCTCCTAGTATGAGTATCTCATATTTGTATATGTCGGTTATTTGTCTCATGGATTCGCATAGAAGGTCAATTCCTTCATTTAGATTGCCATCTGGAGGCCTATATATGTTGCCGATGAGTATAATCTTGGTGTGAGGTCTGATTACAATTGCCCATTGTAGCTCGATGTTGCAGTTGGAGAGGTTAAGGTCCTCATATCTCGATGTATCAGTATGCAGCTCATTTTTAAAATAAATTCCCAGTTCACCTCCTTGTTTGATTTGACCATCTGGCTGCTTTGTTTTTCTGTCGGCTCTCATAAATTGGTAGCCTGGTACACTGGCTAGTCTATCTTCCATGTGACTGTTGAGCCATGTTTCTGATATTCTGAAGACATCAAATCCTGACTCAGGTAGGTCAATCCTTAGGTGGTCAATATTGTTGGGGAGACTTTGTATGTTTAGGCGATCTTTAACGGCTGGGATGGGAGTTTTTTGCACACCCACCAAATGCGCAATAGCAGGATTACCTGCATATGTCTGTCACAAATATCCACGTTGGTGTCTGGCTTGTGCTCTCGGCTACTCTCGCTATTTTCTCTTGGGATGCGGAGGATTAGGTATAGACGACCAGCGCCCATCGATTTGATCCTCAGACACCATACCAATGAGACTGAAGAAGATGACACTTGCTGCTTGCTACCACACCAGGGACTGGTATAGGGAAAGAACTGGTAATTTTGGCATCATTTTAGAATATTTTGACTGAGTAGGGTATCGTAGTATGAAGTAGATGGGATGGTGTGTCTCAATGGAGCAGCACCGTAAAGCTGCTATGAGTGTCATTTGTCGCAAGTCGGTGCACGGCCTGCTATCAATGCAGAGGTTGCTAGGCCATAAACCCTCAATAAGTCAGTCATTCCAGCCACCCAGATTTCATTCCATGGTGCGACTAGTGGACGCGGTTGCCAAATCGGTTGAGCACAGGTCTTCCGTGCGGAAGGTCGGGAGTTCATTTTCCGGTCAAGTCAAACCAATGACTTATCAAATTGATACTTGTCCCTTCCTAGCTTGGCGCTCAGCATTAATAGGATAGGGAAAGAACTGGTTAGCTCAATGTCAGGATAACATGACTGAGTGGGGATATTGGCAGCCTGATTTCCCAGTGGGGAAGCACTATGAAGGTGCCATGAGTGTGCAGTCACAAGTCGGTACCCATCCTGGTATGACCTAAGATGTTTCCAGGATGTAAAACTCCAACAACCAACCGCCATACCCCAGAGATATCAGCTCATGGTGCTGCTGGCATGGTCTCACAGTGGGGCAGCACTATAATGTCGCCATGAGTGCACACTGTCACAAATCGGTACTCGTCCTGATATAGTCAAGACCTTTCTCATTAATTAGCAACACATGAGTCTAATAATTTTCCAATTCTATTTTATGGAGACTGCCTATCGGACCGTGTAAGTAGTCTTTGGCCTACATCACTCTATCACCTGAGGAGGGTTCTTAGGGTTGAAAGACCCTAATAGTTGCAGTTTTATTTGAACCCCACTACCATTCTACACTTTTACTTGAAGGTTGCGCATGCAACTAAGAAGTTGCAATGGCAAATGTCCGGAAGGCTAGTGTTTGGGTCCTACTAAGAAAGGGTTTCACTAAAACTATATTTTATTCCTTTTCTTTTAAGAAAGAAGAAAAAATGGTGTAAGCTGTCCTTGTCTGCTGTAGATATATGTGCTATATTGATATATAAACAAAAGCGAATGTGTGTATGTATGTATTTTTGGCAAAATAATTTTGCCAAAAAAGTCTTAAATGGCGATGAATATGACATTGTGTAAACGTGCCGGCTGGTGGTGTGGGTGGTGTGAATAGGTCAAGTGAAAACACTACAGGTAATAAAGGAAAACAGGGTAAGAAGGAAAAGTAAGAGAGTGAGACTCTCTGGTTTATTGCTTATATAGGTTCTCAAGATTCAAGATGGCCGTTGTCACATGATCCTATTCATCAATCACAGTACAATGCAGTGGTCACATGACTCACTCCTCCAATCAGAGTACAATGCAGTGGTCAATGATCATAACAATACCATGTGGGGGGGGAGGGGGCATGTGAGGTGACTCTTCCAAAGACTGTTCTTAGTCAAACTCGGAAGTGACACTCCCTCTCAAGACTATTCAATATACAAGTTCTATCAATCAATCAATCAATAGTTCCATCCTCTAGTCGAGGGTTGGATGCAATGGTTCTCCACTTGTCCCGATGTTGTGCTGTTCTGATAGACTGTGAATAATTCAAGCCTGTCCACTGTGAAATATTTGTAAACCATGATGTTCTTGGTCTCCCTCTCCCTCTGCTGCCATTCACCTTCCCTTCCAACAATGTACGGTATATTGAACTCTGACGAATGATGTGGCCAAAATAAATAAGTTTCTTTGTCTGTATAGTGGCAAACAAGCTTTTCTTATTTTTAATTTTTCTGAGAACTTCTTTGTTGGTGATCTTCTTTGTCCATGATATTTTCATCATCCTTCGATAAGTCCACATCTCAAATGCTGCTAAACGTTTGTACATTTTCTTAGAGATTGTCCATGTCTCTGCCCCATACATTAGAGTAGACCACACATAACACTGAAGAATACGCTTCCTTGTTTGTATTAATATCTTACTTGATGTTAACACTCTATACATTTTGGAGAATGTTGTTCGGGCTATTGTTATCCTTCTTTTAATTTCTTCCTCACATCTCCCATCATTTGTAATCTTTTGTCCGAGATATATGAATTCGGATACTTGTTCTATGTTTGTGCCATCTATGGTTATATTGACATTTGGTTTATCTGTCTTTTTACTTATAACCATTGTTTTGGTCTTCCTGGCATTCATCTTCATGTTGAATAGTATTCCAGCTTTATTGATTCTATTCACTATATCTTGTAGGTTTTTCTCACTGTCTGCTAGTATTACACTGTCATCGGCATATCTAAGATTGTTGATGTTCATGCCACCTATTGTCACTCCCTTGCAATCTTCAATGTGTCTGAAAATCATCTCTGTGTACAGGTTAAATAGACATGGTGACAATACACACCCCTGTCGAACTCCTCGTTTAATCATAACTTCATCCGATAGGCCCTGCTCCATTTTTATAAATGCACGTTGTGTCCAGTATAAGTTCACAATTAGTTTAATGTCTTTGCCATTGACACCAATATCTTGTAAACATTTGATTAACAGTTCTATACCTAATGAATAATAGTTTACCAAGTTCACACATCCTCTATATGTCTTTGGGTTTTTATAATTTAACATTTATCATTATATAGACAGTTTGTAATTTATTATAGTAACTTCACCTCGGTTCACATGTATTATATCGGACAATTTTACAACGTACTCCGCCCCTCCACTTCTTACCATCTGCCCAGCATATAGCAAGAAGTGCACAGTACTACGTTGTCACCTTTATATGTAAACGTGCCGGCTGGTGGTGTGGGTGGTGTGAGACAGGTCAAGTGAAAACACTACAGGTAATGAAGGAAACAGAGTAGGAAATGAAAGGTAAGAGAATGACACTCCTCAGTTTATTGCTTATATAGTCTTACAAGATCCAAGATGGCCGTGGTCACATGAGGTGATCCCTCAATCAACATAATGCAGTGGTCACATGACTCAATCCTCCAATAGGAATACAATGCAGTGGTCAATGATCATAACAATGCCATGTGGGGGGGGAGGGGGCATGTGAGGTGACTCTTCCCAAGACTTTCCTAGCCAGGCTTGGAAGTGACACTCCCTCTCAAGGACTATTCAATATACAAGTTCTATACTCAATGAATAATAGTTCACCAATTCCACACATATCCCTCATATGCCTTTGGGTTTTTATAGTTTAACATTTATCATTATATAGACAGTTTGTAATTTATTATAGTAACTTCACCTCGGTTCACATGTATTATATCGGACAATTTTACAACGTACTCCGCCCCTCCACTTCTTACCATCTGCCCAGCATATAGCAAGAAGTGCACAGTACTACGTTGTCACCTTTATATCCTCCTTAATATCTTCTACATCTTTTATCAACCTAAACCATAAACTGAGTCTGAAATAGTCGCGCTAATAGATAAGGTACATCTGACTTCGAGAGCAAAAAGAAAAAAAAAATTCCGAAAATTTTCATTTTCCTTTTTTTATGGTTTTTAATAAAATAATTCTATATTTTATTTTTATAATTTAAATATTAACTATGTTTTAAGTCTTATTTTACCCCGCTGATAACATATATGATGTCTCAAGGAGCATACGATTCATTTGCCATCATTTTTAGCTTATTCCGAGCATTTTTTAGTTTTGTGACGGTTTAGAGGTCGTTCCGCAACGATTCTAAGGCACAGTCCAGTCACCTAGCATCGATCTTACATTAGTGCTTAATCGGATTTGGCATTTTGCTGTCACCCTTTCCATCGATACGCTTTGGTCAAGGCTTTTGTTTTACCGAATGCTAAACTCGTAGAAGACCTGGGACGTCGATGGTAGACGCGTGGTTGATCGACAGGTCCTTATAGGATTAACATTACGGAACTCAAGTCAATGAGAAAACAAGGCCTAAGCGGTTTGAATCGATGACCTAGTTTTAGGGACTATTTTCTCGCAAATTTAACCCAAAATCTTCGATTTCACCAATTTTAAGTCGTTTTATCTCGAAATAATGGCAAAAAATGAATCAATATGTGTTTTTGTAACTCCTGTACAAAGACAAAGCATCAATTATCAGTTTTAACAATCTAATCGTGTCAACAGAAATTCACATATACGATAGCGTAACTTGGCGCATAATGTAAACAAAGCAATGACAGTGGTTCTTTTTGAACTTCAAAACCATAATACTTATCTATATTATTAAATAATAATAGATCTACATGCTTTTGCTCAAGTTTAACGTATAGAATAGTAGTATTCGAATGTTCTGTATTCGTTGACGTCGATGATCGATGTTAAGACGTTTTCTCCACGAAACGGCAATTTTATATTGAATATAACTGTTTCTGTGTCAGTTCTATGTGAACTCGTCCGTCTGCGTTGCTTAATACCACCCACACCACCAGCCGGCACGTTTACAAAATGATTATTTTAGCTGACCTCCCAACGAACAGTCGCTTTTGTAAAAATAACTTAGTTCATTCAATACCCTAGGCATTACTGTTGCCTCACCAGGTATC
>CM059191.1:13387893-13700778 GCA_030323885.1 Branchipolynoe longqiensis
GGGCAGGGTGACAGATGGTACCCAAAGGCTGAAAAAACTCAAGGGAGGGTCATCGGTTGGGTTCACACACACCACGCGCACACACACCCAAACACACCCCACAATCATGGTATCAAAAGGAAACAAACCAGTATCAAGGAAAAAAACCACCCCCCCCCAAACAAAAAAAGGGCTTTTTGGGGTAAAAACCCCCCCCCCCACCCTAAAAGAATGGGCATCAAAGGGTTTAAAAACCTACCCCCCCCCCCTGAAAAAAAGGGGTCATCTAAGGTCAATGGACTTCCTGGGGAAGGGGCCCTTTAAAAGGGTTTCAATGGACCTTTTCAAAGGCCAGATTACGAAATTTTTTACGCTAAAAAAAACCCCAATTTTACTACTTCCGGGGGACGAGTGTAGGGGTTTTTGCACTGCCCTCCAGGCAAGTATCCACATAGACGGGTAGGCATGGCTAGGGGGTTTTGGGATATCGGGAGCCAAGGTGGTGAAAGGGTTAGAAACACCGGCCCCGGAATGAAAAAGAGATGTGGGTTCTGGGGCCCCCCTAGGGCAATATTTCCCTTTTTTAAATCACCCCCAGGGGACACTTTAAAAGAAATAAAAGTTGAAAAAATGTTAGTGTATATAAAAAGGTTTGGTCAATATAAAATTTTTTCTTATTTTTACTTCAGCACAAAATCTTAAAGCATATTTTGAATACTTTTTTGGGTTGTTTGTTTAAATTTAAATGCAGTTTTTTCAAACAAAATTTAAAAAACACAGTCAAAAAAAATTTAAATTTTGACTTGTTTACCCCCCAAAAAAGAACCTAAATCATTAAAAAAAGTAAAATGGAAAAAAAAAAATGTGGTACATTTTCTGAGAACCCCCAAATATATTTAATTTTTTAAAACCTGGGAATACCCCTCGGGGCTAGCCTCAGGCTAGGGAGAAGGTAAGCCACGTCCGTGTTACCAAGCAATTAGCATATACAAACTCACGACTGGATAACGTTAGTCGTTGGGTTGCTCCGGCCAAATTTAGTCTACATACAAGCAAATACGCAGTAAGTATAATAAAAACTGTGGTTAGCTTAATAAGATGCTTTGTCCTTTTTGCCGGAAACATGCATTTTTCCCAAAAACCCCGACTAGGGGCCTGATATGAGTAGCACCATAGATCCCGTTCGTAGGCGCTTTTGCTACAAAAAAATTTAAAATTCCCGGTATTTAGATTCAAGGCTTGTCCTTATTTACCTGGCCACCGCGTCGACGGATCCCCGGGAGAAAATTTTAAAAAAGTTCTTTCATATTGGAATATGCCGAAACACACCCGGGTTTTGAAAAGTTTTGGGGGGAAAAGGTATTCAAAGGGCGCTGTTGGTTTTCAAGGGATCAATCGGGAGTTTCCAGTGGAAATTTCGGGGGATCGCAATACATTGGGAAGGGGTTTCCTCGTCTTTCCGCCTAAACATTGTCGAAGGGAAAGGCCATATGGAAAGGACATCGCCAGTCCCCATCTAAATCTCGCAGGAGGAGTCTTTTGGCACGGCAAACCCCGATTTGGGGTGTAAAAGTTGGGCCCGGTGTGGGCCCTTTTAAATAGCTCCACCGCCAAACCCAGGGACGGAAATGTCCCCGGAGGGACTTCAGGGGGAATGGTTTTGAAATCCGTAGTAAAACACGAGGGTTTGGAATGTACCCCGGGTTTTGGGCAGGGAGTGCTTCGTGAATGGGAGGCCCAAATCATCATAGGGCGAAAGGAAATGTGCATGTCTTTTCTAAAAAAGTCCGCCGAAAAAAGGCTCCCGAGGGAGGGAACAGTTTAATGATAGTGATCAGGGGGGGTGATGACCCCAATGTGAGTGAGTTGATTAGGCTTACCCAAAGCTGCCGGGCCAAACTCTAAAAAAACTAAAGTTACGCCCCATAAGTATGTGATCAGACATGAAAAAAAGGGGGAAATTTCGGTCGGGGGGAATCCACGTTTTCGAGTATTTAAGTGCCATGCGCCTAGGGTTTTGAGGCGTGGGATTTGCCCCTGGTGGGAGAAAATTATCGTTAATCACACCCGGAAAGTCAATTCTAAAAGATGGTTTCAAATTACTCCGGGAAAAAATGTCTCACTACAGCGAAAAGTCTTTAACAGGGACCCGCCGATAAAGGGGTGCCAAAGGCTGGGGGGGATGAAGGCAAAATAGTGGAGATAAGGCGAGATGTGTGTGGACTAGGGAAACGTATTGAGGCTCATTCTGTTAAGCATGTAGGTGGTGGGGTCTTCATTCTCGTGAATTTAGAAAAAGGTTGTGTGGATGCACGGACCCGTGCGTCATTTGGGAATAAAGGTGGATCATGTGGATTTGATAGGAGATCATGGGGAAGGTGCCAAATCGTTTTGTCCACATTTGTGCCTTATCTGCGCCATACAAGCTTAGGCGCATAACAAACGGCCCATAAAGAAACGGAAATGCCGTTCCAAAATTCGTGCATCCGAGTTGCCTAGTCTGACGCCAGCTCGGATAAACCGTGTGTCGAGTTTTTAAATTGCAGTGGGATTATATGACTCGAGGACACATTGCGGTTGAATTCCCATCTGCTTACAGCCTACAGCATTGAAAGTTGCGCCTGACACAGGTCACAGGCGCAAGGCAGATGATGCTAAGTACATCCACTTAGTCCTTTCATCGAGCAGGTGGGCGGCACACCGGTTCAACCTCTTGACATGATGTTCTTTCGACATATCTCTTCAATATTTCGCGGCTACCGGGTCGGCCCCAGAAGGGTGCAGTTTAATCTCAGACCGTCGGTCACAAGACAGGCCTGGGTTGCGTGCCGTTATGTCGCCATTATGTCGGCTCCGATCTGTCAGTTAGCTCGATCGTGTCGTACTACCTTCCCCACGACTCCCAGCTTTTCCAACGTGCTGATGATGCTTGAGAGAGCGCAAAAGAATGAAATTGACGTTCGCTCTCGAGCGCATCCTGCCCCGTTAGGTCAAAAGGATAGTGAACGCTGATCTATGACAGAACCTTTCTTTACTGCCGCACAATTTCCATCTACAATATTAGATTATGGCTTGAGCTACGGATCCAAGTTATGATAAAAGTATGATCGAATCATAAATTTGCCGCATCTAGCGGTTTATAATAAGAAGTCATCGGGATCAGGGTTCCCTTCATTCCGTCAAGGAAGGGCCCACGGAAAGATTATTAGTAGGTTCAAAAAAAAAACCATTACCCGTGGGATTTTTTAAACTCTGTTTCCATATCGTTAGGTACGGGGGAAATCCCTTCACTGGTTAATTTTTTTTTTTAACCCCAATTAAAAAAAAAAGGTCCCTTTTAAAGGGTAAATTTTAAACAAAAATGTCGGCCCCCGGGAAAGGTTTGGGGGGCCCGTGGGGGGCGGGTGCCCATTTTTCCCCCCTTTTTTTTTTTGTCCCCCCCAACCCCCCCGGGGCCCCACCCCCCCCCCCCCCCCCGGCACTGGATTTGCCCCTCCCCCCCCCGGGAATTTTTACCACGCCCCCTTTAGCCATGGGGACCCCCCGGGAATGTTTTTCCCCCCGGGGAAAGTTCGCCTACAACCGGCACCGCTGAATGGGGGTCTGTTGCCTGCATACTGGCTACGTGCCTGACTCTGACAGTGATGCATGTAATTGCTGTGGTTGATCGATGCTGCCCCACGTGGAGCTAATCAAACCCTTTTTTCTTAGTGGACTCTGACACTGCTGTGTTGCCTAGTATCGTCCCCGCCGTGATTTAATTAAGATTTCCCCTGTCAATAACCCATCAGCATGTCGGTAAGCTCTCAGCCTTTGCTCTAGATGTTAATGTTAAAAGCTGGGAGACTCTGTTTCTTCTGTTTCGAGACTCTGATGGGAGGTGGCATGCTATTAGTTCCTTCGGAATGAAAACCAATCCGCTCTATAATAGACTGGATGATGACAATAGCTTGTTCTGAGACTGCTAGGGGATCCATGATGGATCCCACTCCCTGGTATAGTTATATAATAGGGAAAATGAACACTGGGTATTAGTCTGCCCCGGTTAAGTTGTTAATGTCTACCTGTTAGTTTGGTTGCCCCAGTTGCTGTTACCAGTGTTGTTAAGAATCCGTTGGAGTTGGAAATGCCAGTTTGAGTCAATTGATTGTGATGGCTTCAATGACATGGTTGATTACTTTAATATTACTGAATTTACAAGTACGGGTAATAAACAGTTCATGTGATCCTTCCACCTCTCGATTACAAGTTACATGTTTTAAAATATTTGGCCCTATTTGTCACCAGACAATAGTTGTTAAATGGGCTAGATGATCCCCCGCTTTTCAAAAGAGTATGCATTTATTTATTAATCAGGTACGGACTTCCGGGTCTTACCGAATTATCTATCTCGCCAGGCTAACCGGTTTCCTTCGGGTTGATTAATAGGAACTGGAGACGCTTGTTAGCTGATAATAGGGATGCCAAGCTAGTCAAATTTTGTAGAGTTATGGCTGGCCAGCTAACTTTTACTGGTAAGGTTATTCGGACTTCAACAAATGTTAAACCGATGCCCACTCAAAGGAAGACCTTTTTTGGATTGACAAGTACGTTTGCAAACTGGAATTGACCCACGGCGCATTGCTGGGGCCATTCGATCACCCTCCCCTTTTGTCATGGGCACAGGTTAGTCACCAATTTTGACCCGCCCCAAAAAAGGTACTTGATGAGCGCGGAATTATAGTTGATCTTAGTTTTCCTAAGGGGTGTTGTAGTGTAAACTCGGAGGTATCAATCAAAGGGTTTTATCAGGGTGTGAACCGTACATAAATATAATCTCCCCGGACTATTATGTCAGCTGGCGAAAATCAGGTGACCAAATTAGGATCTGGCTGCTATATGTGGTCTATTGAAATCCTGGCGAGAGGGCATACAGGCAATTAAGGACCTTGCCCTTTAAGTGTGCCTTTATTCGGTTTTTATTTTAAAGTAGATGGGAAATTGTTACTTTGACATAGCTCCGCCCTTTGGCTGCAGAAAACTTCCCGCATGGCCTGCAGCACGGACTTCGGCCGCCGTAGTGCATTTGAGGACCAAAGATGGGTTATCTTTGCGCTTATGTTTTTTAGACGTATTTTGTGGGAGTAGGAAAATGCTTTTCGACAAGAGCCCAGGCGATATTCATATATTTTACGGTTGACTAAGGTTTCTAGGCCTTACAGCTTTCTATTAAAAAATGGTGATTCCACCCACCGTAAAATTAATTTGGCTAGGTTATGAAAAACACTGGTGATTCCGTATCCCAAATAAAAAGATTATTGGACATTTTGTTAGAGTGCCATAAATGGTGATGTTGGCGGTTAAGATACTAGGAAGAACGTTCAGCGTACTGGTCGGCACGACTGCAGTTCATTTCTAAATGTGTGACTCTGGCACGTATTTTTATGATATAGAATTGTCGAATCTTGGAGGGGGACACCATTTATAGGTAAGGTAGCTAGTCACACCAAGGCCTGGTTAGAGATGTTGCTTGGTTCCTGCGGTTCGCAGAAAGGTCATTAATAGGCTTGATTTGCTTCGACCATGCTCCTGTTCAAAAGTGGGGTGATCGAGTGTGATTCGTCATTGCTTGGCGGGGGGTGCGTTCAGTTCAACTCATTATTATGCTAAACAAATACGCACCCGACTTTCTTAAAAACGGGATTTCATATTGCTCAATTAGAGGCAATTAATTTGGTTGTGGCACTCAAATACTTATCTCCTGTTAACCCCCATCTATATCAGATTATCATTAATACCGATAATTCTGCTTCCCAACAGGTACTGTCCTCTGGCGCCGTGTAAGGACCCGGTCTTGTGCGCCTGTGCCGGGAAATCTGGAGGTTCGCCGCCGCATTCACCTGCACGGTACAGGTGATACACAAGTCGGGGGTAAGGACCTGGTCACTAGCGGGATGCCCTTAGTAGGTTGTATTCTGATGTTAAATGTAAACGTGTGGCCGACGAGTTATGCCGAAAAATTTGGTTGACCGAGATCAATGTCTCCCATGATGGCCATGTTTTTAGACTTATCTTTGTGATCTCTCTGCCAGTTGATAATCTTAAGTTTTGTTTGCGTTTATCAACTTGCAGGAGATAAGCGTGCGCTTGTGGATCGGCTAAGTGTCTACTTTTCGGCGGGATTATCGACTGGGACCTGGCATAATAAAAGGGTTGCAGTTCGGGGGAGTATCTTGGGTTTTGCAAAAAAGGTTGGAGATAACCCCAAACGCCCCAAAATAAAGACGGTAATTGTCATTATACCTTACACCTAAATGATAAATTAAACACAGAAGGCGCAGTAAGAAACTACATGAGTGGGGCACGGACATGGGTAAGGCTATTTAATGGTAACACGGAAGCGTTCGACTGCTATGCACTATCACTGATTAAAGCTGGAATATATAAGTTGAAAGAAAATACTGTAAAGAGGGCGTTTCCCTTGAAAATTAAACATATTAAAATGATGATTTTAAAATTCAGAAAGATTGGAGATGATGGACTGGTGTTAATTGCTGCCTTACTAATAGGTTACTTGTGTTTGCTAAGACAGTCTAATTTGTTCTATTCCGAGGTAACGGGAGGTGACATCGAGGCACATAACACACACCTGACGATCAAAGTCAGGTCTACCAAAACTACGCACAAGCCTGAGGACGTCTACAGCATCGATATACCGGCCGGGTCGAACCACGCCTTCTGCCCAGTGTACGCATGGTCCAAGTACACCGACCTGAAGGAAACACCTGAGGGCGCCCCAGCTTTCATGCTTCGCGACGGCCATCCCCTGACGGCGTCAATCTTCAGCAAGTGCATGCAATCGGCGCTGAAAGCGTGTCGACTCCCCTTGGGTGGCCGCTAGTGACTTGCCACAGTCTTCGGCGCGGGGGAAGCTCAGGCATATGCAAGTGTGGGCATGCCCCTTGAGTCCATAAAAACTGTCGGTAGATGGAAGTCTAACAGCGTGTTCAACTACATGAATAAAAAATGTTGTGTAGGGAGGGAACCCATTATCTCTCGTGTTCCAATTTGGCTGAGAGATTATGGCTCCTATCTCCTTGTTATAAAAGTGCTGAATGAAATGAGTGGCGAATGTGTGTGTGTGTGCCAGATGTGAGCTGAACGTGTGACTGTGACCTGCCCGAGCTGCTGCCTCATGTCTTCTGTCAAGTTGCCTCAAGTGTGAAATCACAGAGTATCTGATAATCTGTAGCATAATGCATCATATGTCATATGATAGTACAGTCATAGGCGCGACCTGCATTTAAGCACTGAAATAATGAATGATTAATTGCTATCTAATAGATGACCTGCATATAAGTAAAGACATAAAAGAAGTGATAAAGACACAGGTTGTACTACCTGATGATGATAGAATAATTGTAGCTAAATAGTCCAATTGTATTATTGGAAATAGCTAACATAACATGTTCCCAAAGGCGTAGGCAACAAGGCTGTTGTAAAATTTATTATGCCTGAGTAATAAATTTATTAGCCCATAAAATGAATTATCTGTGTCTGGTTTTGAATTAGAGCATCATTATGGAAAGTTTAGACTTTCTTTGGTCCATTTTGGACGAGTTATTTGGTTATAAAAAACCAAGGATAGAATTCCTTCTCGAAGGATTGAAACCGATCATTAGCGGTTCTGTCAACACCCGAGTCACCGTGTGATTATGGGTAGAGATGTGGGCTCTGCCCTCGTCTCCTGTGGAAATTCTCTCGTACTCTAATAGAGAGTAATGTTGGAGATGCTCCTGGGTTTCTTTTATAGACTCCCCACAAAACTTTTTCAGGCGTTTCTCCGAGTTTCGTAGCATTTTCTCCAACTTGTTGACGTAGTAGTCACAGGTGGGAGAAGTGTGCGGAACAGAGGGATGGGCGGGCCGATACACTGGTCCCGACCCCGCGTAAGGTTTGGGCTTGACCCACAACCCACGCACAAATTTAGCTTATTACGCCTGTGTTATAACGGTATAAAACACGTTCTCTAACACCAATAGATGTCCAAATGAGTTTGAAACAACCATATTGTGACATATATATATACCGGGACTGACCAAAAATGTTTGTTTCAGTTCCCGATGGCCACGAAGCGGAGTAAGCGCGGTGCAGCAGCAGCCGAGGGGCGTGTTCCGAGTGGAGTGGACGAGGAGTACGACTCCTCACCCGTGTTGTCGGCAGGGCCGTCGACACAGCCCCGGGCGCATATTCTCTCCGACCCGGACGAGGACGCAGTGCCTGATGTGCCTGCGCCTCCAGATTGGGAGGCTCGCTTTGCACGATTGGGAGAGCCACATCTTGACTGCCAAATCGCCTGTGTCTCGGAAGCGGCGTAGGCCGAGTGTCCAAGAGGATTCATTTGAGGATTTCTTGGACACAGACTCGGCGGTGGAGCTTAAGGCTCCTCCTCCTCCTTCTCCTAAACGGAGGAAGAAAAAGAAACAGGTGATTTCTTCGGGTGATGATTTCACCAAGGAGCGGGCAGAGACTGGCTTGCGCAAAAAGCGGAAGACCAAGTCCAAAAGAAGAAGAAGAGAAGAGGAAATATTCTTCTTCTTCGATTCGTCCACTGATTCCACTTCTACGGAATCAGACTCAGACACCATATATGAAGGGGTCTATGCGGACATTGGCACTAAAGTGGCTAAGAAGGTGGAGAAGCCAAAGGCTAAGCGGGTTAAAACCACTACGCTTATGCGCGAGACCGTGAATGGCCATTTTCCGCACGTTCAAACCGGCGGAGATTATCTCCAAGTTAGGAGATGAGTTAACAGGCATAAAGGGTGTTCCCAACTCCATCATTAAAGAGATGGATCGAGATGTCAATATGACGGATGACCGTAAGAAGATTTGAGGATGTGTTGCACACAGTGCATAAGGCAGTGTTGGCTACCCTAACAGCTATTGTTCCTGTGGCTAATAGAATGCAGAGTGAAAATAAGTTCTCGTCTTTGGCTAAGACAATGGACAAAGGCATTGCAGTGTTAGCGGCGGCAGGTAATTACCTGTCGTATCGAAGATATGAAAATGTCTTCAAGTCAGTTTGCACAGATGCTGGCAAGGAAGTGGCTCGCTCAAAGAAGATTACCGATAATGATGGGAAAGAGTTTACGCTCTATCTCGCTCCAGAGCCGATTAAAGGGAAACCTTTAGATAACATCAAGATGTTTGGCGGTCAACTACAATACCTCTATAAAGAGGTAGAGACTGCAGCCAAGAGTGGCAAAAACATGGATGGCAAGAAGAAACAGGAAACTCCTCGTTTCAAAAGGTCACGAGGGGATTTTCGTCCACGACGGTTCACCAGAGGAACCAGACCGAGCTCAAACTTCGGTCAAGGTTTTCGGGGCCGGGGCGCTCGCCCAGGCTGGACCGACAACACCGCACGGCCACTAGGCCGAGGGTTCAACTCGTCGAGACCTTTCCCCAGGGGCGGGTCCAAGTAGAGGTCCAAACACAAACTTTACAAGTCCTTGCAGCCTCTAAAAACACACAAACTGTAAGCAACTTTGTGGCTGGTAATATTAGTAATCATATTTCTGAGTGGCACAAAATTACTAGTGACCAAGAAATTTTACAAATAGTTAGGGGTGTTCACATTCCCTTTACACAAATTCCTGTACAAAGTATAATACCTTTTCCATATAACATTCAACCAGTTGAACGAGACGCACTAACTAAACAGGTACAAAAATTCTTTGAGAAAGGAATTATACAAAAAGTGACACACTGTTCAGGACAGTTTATTTCAAACATTTTCTCGAGACCGAAGCCTAATGGTGATGTTCGAATGATCCTGGATTTAACAATCCTTAATAAAAGGGTGGAATATCGACATTTTAAAATGTTCTCTCTAGATACGGCACGAGATCTGATTACACCAGATGCGTGGATGGCTAGTGTTGATTTACAGGATGCATATTATACGCTTCCCATAATGGAAAAATACCGAAAATTTCTTCGATTTATTTGGGATAACCAACTCTATGAGTTTACCTGCATGCCGAATGGCTTAGCTTGTGCGCCACGTTTATTTACTAAATTGCTTAAACCTGTTTTCTCGGTAATGGCGAGGAAGGGTCATATAATGTTTCCATACATAGATGATTCTTTTATTATAGCATCAACACAAATTGGTTGTGTGAATGCAGTTTTGGATTTATGTGCATTACTCACTAAATTGGGGTTTTATGTACATCAACAAAAGTCAGTGTTTAAACCAACAAAACAACTTAAATGTTTAGGGTTTATTCTGGATACACAGTCCCTTACAGTGTCGATAACAGAACAAAAACTAATTAAGTTTATGACTACAGCGACTCAGCTTATTAAGTTATCAAAAACCAAAAATTAGACAGGTTGCTGTTCTTATTGGCATAATGACATCATATGCACCTGCTGTGTTATATGGGAAGGCCCATATTAAGTCGCTAGAAATAGATAAAAATTTAGCGTTAACACGAACTAAAGGGAATTTTGAGCGAAAGATGTTTATTTCGCAAGAAGGGCTACAGGATATTGGATGGTGGATGCAACACATAGCAAGTTCACCAAATCCAATCCGCATGGCGGAACCTAATACAGTAATTACTACTGATGCTTCGTTAGAAGGTTGGGGAGCTCATCGAGATGGGGTCACAACAGGAGGTAGATGGCTTGATGATGAAAAATCAGACCATATTAATGCACTAGAATTGCGTGCTATTTATCTGGGCTTACGTAGTTTAGTAAAGATAAATAAATCACAGGTTAGAATACTAACTGATAATACTACTGCCATGGCATATATTCGTAACATGGGTGGAACCAAATCAAAGTCTTGCAATCAGTTATCTAAACTGATTTGGAACTGGGCACAGGCTCAACAAGTCTGGCTGACTGTAGCGCATATTCCAGGGTCACAAAATACACTTGCAGATTATAAAAGTAGAAATTTCCATGACCATTTAGAGTGGTCTCTCTCTACACCTTTGTTTAACTTCGTTTGTGAAAAATGGGGTACACCTGAAGTTGACTTATTTGCATCACGAAATAATAACAAATTACCCTGTTATGTTTCTTGGCATCCTGAACCGGATGCTTGGAAAGTAGATGCGTTTGCTATTACCTGGGAAAATAATTATTTTTATATTTTCCCACCATTTAGCATTATCAGCCGAGTAGTGAGAAAAATCGGCTTGGAAGGGACACATGCGATACTGGTGGTGCCCGATTGGGACACGCAACCTTGGCTGCCAGCAGTTTCACAACTGGCAAAAGAACATATACGATTCCCAAGAAAACTCGGGAATCTGACGCACCACGGACCGCTAGTGGTTCACGGCGACGTGTCAACGACGCCCCTATTGGCATTCCTTTTCTAAGGAAGCAGCTACAGCAATTTGGATTGGACAGAATTACTGAGGATAGGATAGTATCGGATGCCTGGAGGCCAGGAACTGTCAAAATGTATACAACCTATTTAAAGAAATGGGGTGTACATTGTTTGTTAATGAAAGTTAAGCCAACAAATCCAAAGATTTCACAAGTAGCTCGTTTTCTTCGTTCTCTAGAGGATGAAGGACTATCCTTTGGATCGATTAATGCGGCGAGGTGTGCGTTATCAATTATATTACCTAGAATTGATGGCGAAACAGTTGGAAAACATTATGTTATTTGTTATTTACTTCGTTCAATTTATCAAAGGAATCCTCCAAAACCAAAGTATAGTCGGTTTTGGGATGTTTCTATAGTATTTAAGTTGTTTCAGGCTTGGCCTCACAACTCGTGGTTAGATATAAAACAGTTAGGTTTTAAGGTCGCGGTCCTGTTATTGTTAGTAACGGGACACAGAGGACAGACGATTGTTGCTTTATCCTTAACTGGATTAGAAATAGACAAGCAAACAAGCTACGTTTGATTTAGAAAAATTGCTTAAATCGAACACGTTAGGTGACCCTTTATCAACGGTTCACTTAGACTGTTTTCCGAATGATCGGAAATTATGTGTTGTGTCGGCCATACGGGCTTATGTAAAGGTCTCCCTAGCCTGAGACAAAGGATTTACGTGCATCACAACAACTATTAGTGAGCTTTATAAAGCCACATAAGGCGATTTCACGAGACACACTTGCCAGATGGACAATTACGGTGTTGAAATTGGCTGGAGTGGATACGGGTAAATACTCTTCCCACTCAACTAGAGGAGCCATGGTCTCCAAGGCACGGTTGCTTGGTATTTCTGTGAAAAGAATACTAGCGCATGCAGGCTGGAAGACGGCTAAGTCGTTTGCAAAACATTACAACAAACGACTAGAAAAGCCTACCGGCGTTGCAAAGCGTCCTGCTCGCCAACTAACAAGAATAGGTGAGAACAAAAACTTTAGAATGATAATAATAAGAAAGAATGATATTAAGGATAAAAATGAATTATGTAAAGGTCTCCCTAGCCTGAGGCTAGCCTGAGGCTGTTTACCGAGGTAAAATAGTATAGTTATACGAATCTTACCTTGGTACAGATGATGGATAACTGTTGTTTTACCGAGGTATAAGCCTCGGATAGATGTGGGCTAGGGCCCACCCGCCACACCCTGCCACATCTATTCCGTTGGTGTACCTTTTCGGGAAAATCATAGTATCCATTGTATTGAAAGATCATTTTTATCCTGAATAAGTAGGTTAAAATTGCTGGTACCTCACGTGCTTCCTTCTCCCTAGCTCTGAGTGCCCCTTACACACAGCCCTGTCAGCACCACTATGTCTATTTACATCTCAATTAGGCACCACAGGCTCGTACATATACACATACATGCACCTGGTCACGTATACCCGATCAATAATAGAACATTTGCATTCCCTCACCAATGCATTAAATCGGAATATTTTACAACTTGTCATCCCAAGCCTCATATACTTCAAGTGTCATTCCAAAAACATATTGTATGCTTCAATTGCCATTCCAATAAAACTTGCATACTTCAATTGCCATTCCGATAACTTTTGAATGCTTTCCACTTAATTGATTGCCATTCCAATGTATTTATTGTATGCAAATATAATGTATTGTGTGTAAATAGCTGTGATTATATATGGCTAGAAGAACATTGTCTTAGAATTAATACAAGAACATTCAGAAGAATAAATATTTACCTCCCCCCCCAAAATAAAGAACAAAAAAAGAAAAGGGAATTCCAAAATATAACTTTTCCCATGACATGTAGAAAATCCTGAGATTACTACATTTAATAAACATACTATCCCCATACCTAGTTTTATTTCTTTTGTAGTGGTCTGCACTGACCTCTCAGGACTCGAACCCACATCTCTTTGCATTCCGGGCCAGTGTGCTAACTATTACACCACCTAGGCTCCCTGATATCAACACACTACCCACGCCTACCTGTCTACGACACTTTTATTGAAGTAACTATGTTCTAATTTATGCTAACCAAGACAATGCAAAAACTACACTAATTCTAAA
Source organism: Branchipolynoe longqiensis (assembly GCA_030323885.1). Classification (NCBI taxonomy): domain Eukaryota; kingdom Metazoa; phylum Annelida; class Polychaeta; order Phyllodocida; family Polynoidae; genus Branchipolynoe; species Branchipolynoe longqiensis. The sequence goes on from CM059191.1 coordinate 13,401,353, forward strand.
TAGGAAAGCAAAATTGCCTCTGGGAAAATGAAAGTAAGGCTTTTATAAAAATATACAGATTTTTGGTTCGGATTTATATATTGGCAGAGAGCATTACTATTCACGGGTGACGGAATAGTGACCAGGGTTATGTAACCGAGAAGCAATGGGTGCCCCACTCGCTGTGTGACATAAGAGACTATGTGGAAAATATAATAGCACATAGTGCCTGAGATTATGACGTGATGTTCCTATGTAAGAGACAGTTAATGTTTAGTGAAATGTTCCCTCTATGCACCAGTAAGAGTGCAAGTGGAGGGGAAGGACATTTTTAATATATGTTTATTGTAACTGTCTGCAACTACTTGTTACCACAGGGCCGATGGGCAAGCACACCAAACGATCCTGCATACATTATGGACACCACCTGCAGCTGCGGTTGAGTGACAGCTGCCCCCTATTAGGGTGTCGCCCCCCAGGCTGTAGAGGGTGTCTGATTGGCTGGCTGTAGGAGGCCCAGTCACTGCATCACTTAAACCTAACACACAGACCTCACTCTAGGCATTATTTCATTCACTCTTGGCTAAGCACTCTAGCAGGAGGCACCTCTTCTCTTGTCCAGTCCAGGAACCCAGACACTCTGTCTGAGGCTCCACTTTCTATACCCAAACTAGCAGCAGCTATTCCAAAGGCACTGAGCTGTGTGCAACCATCGGACTCTGGTGCAATGGGATGTAGGCGCTGATTCTTCTACACACTAACAATAGTAATGAGGATCTGTGTGGACAGTAGGTAAGGAGTGAGGGTGATAGGTCGCTAGTAGATGAACAGGAGTTGATGCCAATAAAGCACAACTTCTTCACTGTCAATCTTGCGCGACTTGTCTTCCCTTTCTTCCTCATGAGTTTGTTGAGAGGGGCATCAGGTGGGAACTGACGGACAATTGTCAGAACGCACCTGGGGAAGAGTAAGTGGTATCTGGGGCTCTGATGGCTGAGTCCCAAGATATTACACTTTGTTTGCCTCGTCTCTGTAACACAGTGCGTCAGTGTGGAACGCTTAAGTGTGGGACATAAATGAGTGGGTTTACCGTATTTACACAACCGAAATGACCTAGAATAATAACAGTATCAACACGTACACCCAGGGACCAGGTCACCCAGAACAGGTCCGGTGCCCGAACCAAAAGCTCTCCACACAGCCTGAAATGCTGCCATTCCTGAAGTAAGACAGTGTGTTTACCCATGGTGTACAGTATAATAATTATACACACATATGAGCGTGTGTACGTTTGTGTGGCATAACATACACTATTCAATGGGACCAGACGGGATGGCCGAATGAGTTGAGTGTTCGCCTCCTGTTTTGGGAGATCGGGGGATCCGAACCCATGGGATCGTGGGTTCGAACCCTGGTCGAGTCAAACCAATGACTTAAAAATTGATACTTGTTGCTTCCTAGGCAGGCATTATTAGGATACAGCAAGGACTGGTGTGCTCAGTGTCAGGAAAATGTGATTGAGTGTGATATCAGGTCATGGTGCTAGCGGCATGGTCTCCCAGTGGGGCAGCACCATAAAGTCGCCATTAGTGCACACTGTCACAAGTCGGTACCCGTCCTGATATGACATTAGATGTTGCTAGGACGTAAAACAACAACAAACAAACACTATTCAATGACAAAGCCTGCCCTACGGGATGGGTAAATATAGCACGGGAAGTACCGAAGCTATGAAAATTTAAAGAATTAAATGAAATGAAAGAAAAGAAATGGAAATTTGCCATTTTATTCTTGTTTGAAGATTATGGAAGGAACACGTGGTGATGGAAAAATGTTTATAAAGTTGATGGATTTGAGTTTATGGCAATGTTTTTTAGATGAATATATTAGGTGTATTACTGTATTCTAAAATACTTTAGTTTGAAGTAACTTTTATTATAAATGACAAACTTTGGGGAGCTGTGAAGTTAAAACATACCAAAGTAAGTTTGGTATGCATGTCAACATACTGACAACATAGGCTTCAGCAGTGAGAAATTATGTTAAATTGCCTTAATATTTCCTTTAATGCAGAAACATCTGTTTAATAAGTGCATCAGAATCTAAGTCGGATATGTAGGATCACATGTCGGGAAATGTTTTGCTTTTGAAAATGTGATACATATATCGGACATACATTTTTCATATTGCAACTACATCCAAAGGAATTTATCCATTTTAAATGTATACAACATGCTCATTATCTAATCACTGTCATCTATATCTACCCAGTTTACACATCCTATGTTGACGTTAGGTATCCCAATAGAGTGCCCCAGGCTTGTGGAAAGCTGTGGTTCGGCACCAAAAACAGCTCATTTAAAACTTACTATAGGTCATCTAAAAATGTACTTATTGAAATGAAAAGTATATGGGAAAAAAGCTTCCGACCTGTTCTTTGTGGGTGCGTGTTTTTATTGTTGTGTCACTGGACAGATTTGTAGTAAAACGGATATATTTGAGAGCTGAATTTGTGCATTTCATATCCTTTGGCCACATCTCCAGATCATCAAGAATTGTTGATGCAGCATTGAATTAAAGTTGTGCATACCCCATCACTTCCAGATGTTCAAAATTGCATAGAAACGATAGAGGAGGTTCTTAGCCACATTTTAGTATCAAACATCAATGAGAACTTTGAACAGAATTATCATTAAAAAACGTTTCAAAACTTCAAAGTGATGCCCAAAAGGGCTCATAATTCTCAATATATATTGTTTTATATTGTTAGAAAGCTAATTTTGTCCTCCTTTTAAATCATGAAGTTATTTTATTTTATTCCGCATGGGGTATTGCGCAAGACTAAACACATGCAAGCTCTACTGAATAACTGATGTTGACAGTGACTGACGCTCGCTTGCTCCTTTCAATTTTAACACTATTTTTATGAAGTCACGCTCCCAAATAACAGAATTTGTTCTTAGCAGTGAGTAGTCACGCTCCTAGGTAAAAGAATTTGAGCTAAAGCAGTGGAATATTCATTGACTTTGTGCTTTTTGTTGTTCGTTTTTGTTTTATAATTTTTGCTTGCATGTGTTGACCGCGGTGACAGTAAACTTTGCCGCTTGCTGGCTCATTTTCTTTGATTTTAGCACTCTCTCATTAGTAAGTCACACTCCTAAAGAACATAATTTGGTTTTAGCAGTGAATAGTCATGCTCCTACATAACAGAATTTGATCTAAAGCAGTGAAAAATCCATTGTGCTTTTGATTTTATTATGCTTGCTCCCGTGTGTTTACTGCTGGCTCTATGGCATAGCTGATTTTGACAGTGACTGGCACTCACTCTTTTCAATTTTAACACTTTAAAAAAAATTATAAATCACACTCCTTAAATAACAGAATCTGATCTTAGTGAGTAGTCAGGCACCTAAATAACATTTATTTGATCTGAAACAGTGGAATATTCCCATTGACATTGTGCTTTTCGTTGGTTGTTTATGTTTTATTAAGGCTTGCTCGTGTGTGCTTACCGAGGTGACAGTGCTCGCTGGCTCATTTTGTTAAATTTTAGCACACTCTCATTATTATTAAATCACACTCATAAATTACAGAATTTTATCTTAGCAGTGAATAGTTACGCTCCTACATAACAGTATTTGATTTGAAGCAGTGCATAGTCATGCTCATAAATAACAGTATTTGATCTAAGGCCGTGAATAGTCATTCTGTCACTACTATACCCCTAATTCTGTTATACAAAATTAAGATTCATGTCTATTTTCCTAGCAATTACCATGATTATGCGGAAGCTATAGCAGTATTGGTTTGTTTCTGGTCATTTGTTTTTACTACATGGTTATGGTGGTAGTCAGAGGAAATTTCAAAGATATTGATTGTGTACTTTTAAAAATAAAAGTATTCATGTAACTCATACCTCTTAATTGTCCATATTGTCAAGTGCCAATTTGTGCTTTTTGTCATTTTTAATGGCCAATATCACAAACAATCAATAACGTGGTTACTCTGAAAAAAAATAGACTTGAAATATGCATAGTAGTAATACACATTCCTGAAATACAACTTCCGGTGTCCATTACTTTTTTAAGAATCGAGCACTGAAATGTGGGTTTCATGCAAATTGCCAAAATCTGTGATTCTTTGGTCAAGTCTAGGAATATTAAAAACCCTACAACTTTTGATGTAATCATCCCATTTTAAGCATCTTTATATCACTGTTCTTCTCCTGGTACTAGCTGTCGAACTGCCTTCAAAGATAGTGCTTTCTATTAAGCTGCAAAAATGAGTTGGAATATCTATTGACAGTTAATTTCTCATGCTATTTCCTATGATGATTATATCCCATTTGATATACCCTATATAGATAATTCGATGGTGTATAATTATGTACATATAATGGTTTAGCCACTAAGTAAATACACTGAAATAGCTTCGTATATAGGTGTGCCTCATTAATACTCATGTGAACTTGATTAGTACTATATTAGCCTCATTAGTATGTAGGTGTGCCTCATGAATACTCATGGGAACCTCAATAGTACTAGATTCGCTTCATTAGTACATAGGTGTGCCTCGTGAATACTCATGTGAACCTCAATCTAGTAAGATTTGCCTCCTTAGTACAAAGGTGTGCCCAGTTAATACTCATGTGAACCTCATTAGTACTAGATCCGCCTCATTAGTACATATGTGTGTGTCGGTAATACTCATGTGAACCTCATCAGTACTAGATTAGCATCATTAGTACATAGGTGTGCCTCATTAATACTCATGTGAACCTCATTAGTACTAGATTAGCCTCATTAGTACATAGATGTGCCTCGTTAATACTCATGTGAACCTCATCAGTACTAGATTAGCCTCATTAGTATGTAGGTGTGTCTCATTAATACTCATATGAACCTCATTAGTACTAGATAAGCCTCATTAGTACATGTGTGTGCCTCGATAATACTCACGTGAACCTCATTAGTACTAGATAAACCTAATTAGTACTAGATAAACCTCATTAGTACATAGATGTGCCTCGTTAATAATCATGTGAACCTCATTAGTACTAGATGAACCTCATTAGTACATAGGTGGGCTTTGTTAATATTCCCATTAATGTTGTTAATACTAGATTCACCTCATTTGTACTTGGATGATCCTCATATGTACCAAGTTGAGCCTCGTCAGTACTTAGTTGAGTGTTATTAATAATTAGTTGAGCTTCGTTAGTACTTAGTTGAACCTTGTTAAAAATTAGTTGAGCCTCATTAACACTCAGCTGAGCCTTGGTAACACTTAATTGGGCCTCGTTAGTACTTAGTTGATCCTCGTTTGCACTTAGTTGAGCCTCGTTTGCACTTAGTTGGTCCTCGTTAGCACTTAGTTGAACCCAGATAGCACTTAGTTGAACCTAGTTAGTACTTAGTTGAGCCTCGTTAGTACTTAGTTGGTCCTCGTTAGCACTTAGTTGAACCTAGTTAGCACTTAGTTGAGCCTTGTTTGCACTTAGTTGGTCCTCGTTTGCACTTAGTTGGTCCTTGTTAGCGCTTAGTTGAACCTAGTTAGCACTTAGTTGAACCTAGTTAGTACTTAGTTGAACTTAGATAGTACTTAGTTGAGCCTCGATAGTACTTAGTTGAGCCTAGTTAGAACTTAGTTGATCCTTCTTAGTACTTAGATAGGGGTCCTAGTCTGGGAATACAAGGTGCAATAGATATCCTGGTTTACGCTTTTAAACTACAAAATCGGGCATTCTTTAGTGCGACTTGGCCTAGAGCCTGATCCTATGAGTTTCCGCCCGGCAAGTGGGTACTGTACGCACTCAGTGTTGTTTTGAACTTGGTAAACATGGAGCCGCCCCTCAAAATGGTAGATCTGCTGGTATCAGGACACCAGCTCCCGCTGTGATGCACCCACACACGCACCATACTCCCGATCCAGTTTACCAGACAGGATGGCTGAATGAGTTGAACGTCCGTCTCCCGTTTTGGTAGACCGTGGGGTTCTAACCCTGGTCGAACAAACCAATGACTTAAAAATTGATACTTGTCGTTCCCTAGACCGGCGCTCTGCATTATTAGGGTAGGGCAAGGACTGGTTGGCCCACTGTCAGTATAATGTTACTGAGCGGGATATCACTTTATCAGGTCATGGTGCTGGTGGCCTGGTCTCCCAGTGGGGAAGCATTATAAGGTCACCATGAGTGTGCACTGTCACAAGTCGGTACTCATCCTGATATGACCTTAGATGTTGCCAGAATGTAAAACTCCAACAACCATCCAACCGACACGACCCGGGTCAGGGGGTCGTGTGCATTTTAATGCGGTCCCACACACGACCCTGAATTCTGACCTTGCTAGCAGTGCGCATGCGCAACGACAGGACGCGCTGCGGGGGGTGTCGCATTCATATTCTTCCCTAGAAATGTTGTTTTACGTCCTAGCAACATCTAAGGTCATATCAGGACAGGCACCGACTTGTGACAGTGTGCACTTATGGGAATGTTATAGTGCTGCCCCACTGGGATACCAGGCTGCCAGCACCATGACCTGATATCCCACTATATCACATTATCCTGATGTTGTGCTAACCAGTCCATGTCCTACCCTATTAATGCTGAGTGCCAGGCTGGGTAGAGACAAGTATCAATTTTATAAGTCATTGGTTTGACTCGGCTGGGATTCGAACTCCCGACCTTCCGCACGGGAAGCCTGCGCTCTACCGATTGGGTAGAAAAATAGATGTGGTGGGTGTTTGTTTTACAGAACACTGAACGTCACTGAAGCGTTGTGAATTGTTACTGAACGCTCTACATGTCGGTGGAACGCTGGAGAATACTTAGTACAACATGAATGTTTTTCTCAGTGAAGCAGTCTCAAATACCCCAGGTTATTCACTCAAACCCCTCGAGGTTCTTGTTTGTTTATTTGTTGGACTTTTAGGTCCTGTCAACATCTTGGGTATTTTAGCGGTAAGAATGTAAACCAATATGTGATCATTTGAGACAGGACAGGAAATGTTATTTGGAAAAGCTTGATTATTGAAATTCCTTATTTGTTGTTGTTATGTATTTTGCAGCTTTGCCTGGCGCTCGGCATTAGAAAGATACAACAAACACTGATTGGCCCACTTTGACAGCCCCCAACAAACAAGCTCTGACTTGATAGTCCATCTGGTCCGGTTTATATAGATGGAGTGATAGGGGTGGTTAGGGCGTTGGTAGTCAGCCACAAAGTCCGGTAGGTTGCGCCATAGAAGTAGGCTAAACGTTGGATTAATGTGGTTGCACTGGGCTAACCTTTTTTTTTTTTTTTGGTCCATTAGTTGTTTAAGCAGGGTAAATTTCAGTCATAGACGAATGGTCTTCCTCATTCCACTGCTGGTCGATAGAAAGCCCAAGCCTACACTTTTACCGACCCATGGGATTTTTAACCTCCCACACCACATAGACATGGTATGAGAGCAACCGGCCTTTGTTGACACTGTAAGTTATACACAGCAGTGGAAATCCAAATTGGCAGAGCTGGGGGCACGGGGAATCGAACCACCGACCCTCAGATTAGGAGTCTGACCTAGAAAAAAGTCACACTCTAACCACTCCGCCACAGAGAACGCCACGTGAGAACCTTAGTCATGTTTTATATGGTAATTCTGTCCTTGTGGTAATGAGCATACCCCCCAGTACCTGAACGGTACCGAAGGAAAGGCTTCTCTGTAGACAACCACCCTTCAGGCAATTTGGATGATTTATGTGTATGTATATATACATATCTATATTTCTGTCTATATGGATAGTGATAAGACTGTTATCGCATGTAAAAATCTCTGTAAATGTTCTGCTACTACCCCCCCTCTTCTGGGGGGGTGGGTCCGGCTTCCTTCACACACCCCCCTCCCCCCCACCCCCCCATCCGGGGGGCTCTACACGACACTCGCGCTGAAGTTTTGGACGTGTGCGGATGTGTCTCTTCCGCCTTCCCCAATTTCCCGGGCTCGCAACGAATGCCATGCCACACCCAGTTTTGCGCCGCATGCACGGAATCCCACGCAGGGCCGGTAGGCGATGACTGTGACTGCAACCAGGCCAGATTTGAGGCGCTGATGGCGGACCAACGCCAGACACGGGCCTCTAGCAAGGATAGGGACCAGAGCATGGACTTACATGCCGACAGCCTGGGGCCGACCCCAAGCATGGACACATTCCAGGAGGAGCCGGGCGACGTGGAGATGGAGCTCCGCATGAAGATAGCGGTGGTGGCAGCGAGGAAGCGGGAGCGGATCCTGCAACGCCAGCTGGACGAGATAGAGGTGGAGGTCAAGGCCCTGAGTGTCACCGGACACACGTGGCAGGCCAACCGAGACAAGACAGGACGCGTCAGCGCAGTCGTGATCGGAGTTGCGCACACTGCCACAGCCGCGAGGGCAGGCGTGCAACCAGCAGCAGGTCGCACGAGTCGGGCGACTCTGTTCAGTCGGGGGAGGACGACACAGAAGCCTGGACCGCCCGGGACTCAAAGCATCATTCCCGACAGAGGAGGAGATCATGCAGGCACCGTCACTGCCGCTCACGGAGCAGCAGCAGCAGTAGCAGATCCAGGAGCTCAAGTCAGGAGAGGTGCCTTCGCTGTAAGTACAGCCTGAAGAACTATTCTGATAAAAATGTGAAGGATATGAACCTGCATGATATCGTATTGGCCAACCTCAAGTGGGAAGTGGCTTCAAAGTCTATGTCAGTGGCAGACATGGCCGGGGTCATGAAGCATGTAGGCCACATGATAATGAAGGCCTCGGCAGAATCCTACCCAAACAAAGCTTACCATGGCTATGACAAAGATATTGCCATCAACAGGGGGATGAGGGTGTTTGTGGGAGGTAACATGGACATGTCCATGGAACACTTTGCCGCCGAGAAGCGCTCCCACCAGACCACAGGCAGGACGGGTGGGCACCCGGCGAGGCGTAGAATCACGTGCCGCAAAGGGCCATGCGATGCCTGGAACAGCACAGCTGGCTGCAGCAAGGGATCTATCTGTGAGGACCACCACAACTGGAGGCACTGCTGGGACCCCACCCACCAGGGCCCGGATTGCAAGGATAGGGGATCGGGTGCCTTCAAACCGGTCAGGCGATAGCAGCCAACGCCCGGCCCGCCGAGCACCGGGCGCAGGCGGGCCATGAGAGTGGGGGCCGGGAGGCGACTGCTCCCCACGCCTTCGGGAATGGTGACCGTAATACCTGTAATGACATCATTACCACCCCCGATATTCACGTCTGTAAAAAAAGTCTGCTCTAAGATGCCACAAAACAATAATGTCAATGCTGCCAACTGCTGTGACACCCATACATGTAATAATGTTGATGCTGTATTTGTTGTCACCGAGGCTGTAGCTGAGAGCGGCCATAGTACTGTTCGTTATTCTGATACTTGTGATGCCGTTGTTATTGAAAACATAGTTGTTGCTGCTGATCATGCTAGCACGCTCGCCACCTGTTGTGATACCCATACGTGTACTGATGATGCTGATGCTGTATCTGTTGTCACCAAGGCCGTAGCTGAGAGCGGCCACGGTACTACTGGCTATACTGATACTTTTGATGCCGTTGTTATTGAAAAGACTGTTGTTGCTGCCGATCGTGCTAGCACGCCTGCCATTGATGTAGATGTTATTAGCTGTCCCGCCATTCATTTTTGCCCTGGAATAAATTATGTTACTGCAAATAGCGTTCCAGCCACTGCCGGTCCTGATAGCTTTGATACCGCTGTTCATGCTAATATCGATGTTTATTATGATACCGCCGTGGGTGGTAGGGGCGCGGGCAGGGTTGATTTAGGTGGCAGTGGGGGTGAAGCGGGTGGTACCACCCGCGATCTCGAGGGCAGGAGTTTAGGTTCATATCCCATTCCCCACCAGATCATGGTAACAGTGGAAGAAAAAATTGGGGTTGTCCCCCCTTCCCACCAGCCAGTACAGGCGGTGGAAGATAGTAAGAAAAATGGTTTCAATCCCACCCCCATGGCAGTTCTGTAGGCAAAACATCAGGTGAGGCTGCCTTTCCCGGCTGGCTCTCATTCATAGAGGGGGGGGGGCTGATGGCCCCCTATAATGGGTCGCTGTGACCGATGTCGATGGCCAGCTATGGGAATTTGACATTCACGACGCATGTACCAGGGGCGCCTGTAGCTGCACCCACACCATAGGTGGCGCGGCTGCTCAGCTACTCCCCTGCTGCTTCTTTACGGAAGCCTTCCTCAGGGTTGATAATGACCCCAACTGGGACTACGCAATGAGGGCGGTGATATTCGGTTTCCGAGTTATTAACGATGGCTGCGATTCCGCCTATAGCGGGCGCAACTATGGGTCTAGCACGGGTGTGCTGACCCATGCTGCCATGTCCAGGAAACTCCAGCGGGAAATTGATGCGGGCATACTGACAGTCAGGGGCACCCCTGAGATCTGCACCCACCCTATTGGCACGGTGCCTAAACCAGACTCCATCGGCTTCTGTACGATCATAGACTGCAGCGCCCCAAAGGATTCATGCGTTAACCTCTTTACTGATCAATGTGCTACAAAATTTGCCTATAAAAGTATTGATGACGTAACCGACAATATGCTGTCGGGTGAATATATGTCGGTCGTAGACATCTCCGACGCTTACATGGCAGTGAATATCCACCCCTCCAGCACCTGCCGACAGGGCCTCTCCTGGCAGTTTAAAAAAGGTGTGACCGCATATATGAGGGACAACCGCCTGTGCATGGGGCTTAGCTCTCGTCCCTTCGTATTTTCAAAATTGTCTGATTTTATTGTGCGGTGCATGGTGCGCAGGGGCCATGACAGGGTGACAAACTATGTAGATGACTTTTGTACACTTACCGACACATTTGACAGGGGGGTGGCGTTAAACCAAACTTGAAGGGACCCTAGAAATTTGTTTGGATTAACCGCTCATTGGTTTAACCAAACTTTGGCTTCGACTTTGAGTTGGCTTTGGCAAAAACGTGGGTGCATTATGAATGTAATATACAATGTATGTGGACACTTTGATTATTATTTTTTATGTATATACAGTATAACCCCATTAAACCAAGGTTGGTTAAACCAAACGATTGGTTAATCCAAACTTTTTCCGGCAGCCCTGCAAAATACTACCAGTTATCATATAAAAAAAGTCTCAGATGACATTATAACGACATGAATGTTTGGTTTAACCGTACTGGAAGTCACCTGGTGGGCTGCCGAAAAAAGTTTGGATTAACCAATCGTTTGGTTTAACCGAGCTTGGTTTAACGGGGTTGTACTGTATTTATATATAGACAGGATTCCTAGTCACGTGTTGAATACATTATATATACAGTAAAACCTCCTTAACCCACCTCCTCCACAGATCGACCACTCCTCTATATCGATTGCTTTATTTGGGTCCCAAGAATACCATTGTAACCATATTCTAACTCCATAAACCGACCACCTCCCTAAATCGACCACTTAAAGTCTATCCCAAGGTCGGTCGATTTAGAGAGGTTTTACTATAAAAATTCCAGGGCTCGAATGACAATGGGAACGCCCGTAGTTCAGATGGAGGCCGAAGGTGGCGCCACCAGTATGTAGTATAGGAGGTGAATACATATAATGTACTCAACACCGGACTAGGAATCCTGAGAAGGACTCCGCCTCCGACTGCTACTGCGGGCCCTTGAACGACTCTCGCTCCCGCTCCGTTCCTCCAATAGAGATAGCATGACCGGTCCCGTGCCTGCTCAGTCATCGTCTCCCTCATTCTATCATGCGTTCGGTCAAGCATCATGTTGGGGACATCCTTGCATAGCTCGCGCTTGGTCCGTTCTAACTCTGAGAGCTGCTTGCGCCTCTCCAAGTTGGGAATCCTCTAATTAATCTCCCGCTCCTCCTTTGCCAGGACTTCCTCATCCATTAAGAGTCCATGGTCCTCTCCAGCCATCGAAACTTTCCCGCCTTCAGCTATTATATCGCCTTCTCTCTTAGAACTTGCACGAGTAGTTCGCTTATTAGAAGCCCTAGTTTGACAGTTTGCATGGACAGGCTCAAGGTGCACCACACCACACCACAAAATGCACAATACACCCTTGGCATAGCCGGTGCCAGTACAAAATGGCCAGTACAAATGGCCGGTACCAGAAAAAAAAGGAAAAAAAAGAACTGCGAATGGAAGAATCGGCTGCAGTGCCGGGCTTGAGAGGACTGACGTGGTCCACGAGCTACCACTGGTATACACCTAACCCAGCACTTCCCAGCGGGGCGGCCACGAATCAGCCGACGAGTTCCCATGGTAGCCGCGGGGGAAGCATGGTGTGATTCCTACACCCGCATATACGTTGACATATATAGATGGCTATATATAAATATATATACTTTGTATATATGCTCGAGTATATACTGGTGTAGGTGGACCTGGATGCACCCTTGTGTTGGCGTCAGGTAGACGCCGGCTGATCTTCCATGCCGCGTGCGGCCCAGTACTACCAGCCAGCGCCACTTTCGGGCTAACCCAGCAGGTTCAGGTTCGAACCACCAGCTGGCGCTGCTGCCGAAACACAGCCCAGATATATATATATAATGTACTCAACACGTGACTAGGAATCCTATTTATCTGTTAAAGTTGCATCATTCGATGGTTTTAAGTTTCTGCCATTTAAACATTCTTTAAAAAAAAGTAATTATATTGATCATTATGACCTACTTTACTATAATTTGAAGTTAACTCCAAAGTTAGTTTAAAATAAAGTTATTTGAAATGAAATCATTCCTAATTAATGTTGGCATACACTTAAAAATTCGGACATTATCGGCTTAAGCTATTATATTGAATTAATGTTAACACATGTTTAATATGTGGACTACTGTATAAGTTCCATACATGTAGGATCAAGTCTAACTCAGTGTGTTGATCATTTCATCAGACTATACAGCTTTAATATTTACTTCCTCTGGTTGTCATGTCATGTGATTGCTCTAAACGTGAATGTTTTATTGCTGAGTTTTTCTAGGTACCATCGAAGTTGGCAATCAGACCACATTCAGGACATTTTTCTCATTAGGTAATCAGTGTCCCATGAAACATGATGCAAATCTTGTCCTAGTTGTTTCTGTTAAGCAGGAATTACAGTAAGGAGTCCCCCACAATGCATCACTTCGGCGATACCAAAGTTGATACCTTGTCATGTAATGGTGGGGCGGGGAGGGGGGGGGGGATTCTTTGTTGGGGTTTCACGTTCTAGCAACATCTAAAATCATATCCGGACGGTTACCGCCGTCATGACAGTGCTGCCTCGCTGGGAGGCTGGCTCATGGTCCCCATGACCCGATATCACACTCAGTCACATTATCCTGATACTGAGCAAACCAGTCCTTGCCCAATCCTATCAATGTGGAGTGGCAGGGTAGGGAGCGACAAGAATCCATTTTGTAAGTTATTGGATTGACTCTGTCAGGGTTCAAACCCACAACCTCCCACATGGAAAGCCAGTGAGTGCTTTGACATATTCAGGCACCCTGCCAGGTGCTAGGGTAGTGGTGAAGCAGACGATCACAATTCACAGGTGTGCACAGGTGCACTCTCCTCCACGGGTGGCATATGCCACGCACACAAGTACAGATACGGGGATTTCCTTATGGTGAGAACCATAGCCACGGAATGGCACGGACCAGACGGGATGGCTGAATGAGTTGAGCGTCCGACTCCCGTTTTGGAGACAATAACAATGACCCACTGATTCGAACCCTGGTCGAGTCAAATAAATTACTTGAAAAGTGATACTTGTCACTTCCTAGCCAGGTGCTCGGAATTATTGGGATAGGGCAAGTAATGCTTGGATCAGTGTCAGGATAATGTGACTGAGTGGGATATTAGGTCATGGTGCTGGTGGTATGGTCTCCCAGTAGGGCAGCACTAGAAAGTCACCATGAGTGTGCACTGTCACAAGTTGGTACCCATCCTGATATAACCTTAGGTAAAGTTCAATGCTCGAATCTGTGGCTCTGTAGGCAGGCTACGGTGAAATCAATAGCGACAAAGAGAAAGGAAGAGTGTAAAGTGTGAAGAAGAAGGGAGAGTCAAGCCCTCTGGTTTGTTATTTATATGGTACATGGGTTGATTGTAGAGTATCATCCTACCCCTTTCCCCCAATGGGAAACAAGCATTCTTGGCCCTACCAATAGGGATCCAGCATTCCTGGTCCCCATGGATACCAGTGGTCTTCCCACCACCACCAGCTGTATGGCCCCATTGCCACCACCAACCTTGACCTTTGGGTGTGGTGATCCCTATCCCAGCAGAGGGTGGAGGCCCTAAGTGCAATCACACCCAGACCTGCCAGCACCACTATGTCTATTTACATCCCACTCAGGCACCACCAACCCATACATATATACATACATGCACCTGGTCAGGTACACTGGTCAGTAATAGAACATTTGCATTCCCCCCTATGCCGAATATCGGAATATGTTACATTTAGATGTTGCCAGGACGTAAAATTCGAACAACCAACCAAGGGAATGGCAGGAATGTGGGTTCGAGTCCCGTTCTAGGCATGTCTCTTCATTTGCAAAAACATGTCACACACCAGTACCCATCCAGTCTCGCTGGTCTTAAGCGCCATATTTAGAAATAACTGCGATTGGACATTATTAGATATTACCAAAATATGTAAACTCTCGTCGAATATATTTGATTAATACATGTTGATTACGGCCATTTCTATACGTATAATATAGTATACTCCTTATATGTACATATGTGATGCATAACGAATTATATGAGTATAAATTATAGGGGAACAATGTGTTATTAACATTATTGCTCCTTATGTGCATTGGTGGAGTCCCCCCCCCCTATAGAGGGGAGTGAATGTATGTGGGTGCCCCCCCCCCTTGCACCTCATACGCAGGAGGAATTTATATATAGAGAGAGACATAACTTTATACATATAGAGAGAGACATATATATATATATTTTTTTTTAATTCATATATAATATGCGTGCATAGTGTGAGAGCTTGAAATAGATCGGGTAGGAGGGCTCAAGTTTAGAATAGGAACTTATTAGTGTTATTCTAGTTTCCTCTCTCTCTCTCAATGGTTAGCTCGCCCACGGGGGAGGGGGGTGGCATATTTAAATTGGTATAATAAAGGGGCTGTCACATTAGGGTTTTTTGCGGGAGCGTACGGTGGCGTAAGCGCGTTACGTCAAATACGTCGGTATACGCCGCCATACGCTACGCATACGCCATCATATGCCATCATATGCTGTCATATGCCATCATACGCCGATCCTCCAACAAGCCTGTTTCCTTGCTCAAAATTTTCAGCGTATGGCAGTGTATGGATCATATGCTGCTCATACGCTAGGTGTATGCTATACATATGCTGGCATAGGTTATGCATAGGTTAGGGGTATGTCGGAATAGGTTGGCATATGCTCGATTGACACCCGCCGGGTGTCTCTTGCGTACCCCCAACGTTCTGTAAAAGTGGTGTCACACTATGGCGTATGGCGTTAGCGTATGGATTTTCGACCCATATGCCATCATATGCCGTCATACGCTTCGCATACGCTATGCATACGCTACGCATACGCCGGCATACGCCGGCATATGCCATCATATGGCGTCATACGCGCATCCACCCCAAATTTTGTTGAGCATGCTAAAAAATTAACGTACGCTATGCGTACGCTGACATAGGTTACGCATAGGTTGGGTGTACGCTGAACTTGTCAATCACAACTGTCAAACCTCATCACAGTACGCCACGCATAGGTCGGGATACGCTTTGAATACGCCGCCATAGGCTCGGGGTAGGTTAGGCATAGGTTAGGCATAGGCTGGGCGTACGCTTCCGATGCCGCTGGGACCTCGTGCGAAGCGTATGACGGTGTATGATGGCGTATGACGGTGTATGGGTCGAAAACCGCACACGCCGGCATACGCTAATGCCATATGCCGTAATGTGACAGGGCCTTCAAGAGAAAAGTTAAGTCGCCTGGGGTCTTGTAGTGCCGTAAGTACAGGTTCACTTCAGTCGTGACTGGGTTGGCGCGTGACAAGTATATATGCTTAGTTTGAAGCTTGCACCTTTCGAAGTGAGCTCTGGTAGATATATCTATTGTTTGTATTAAAGGAAAGTTTGTTTTATCTAACGACGCCTTTAGACCACATTGATTTTTATCATCGGCTATTGGACATATTTCTTTGGAGGAACCCCACTGCTGCCACATAGGCTACTCTTTCCGACAAACAGCAAGGGGTCTTTTATATGCACGTTCCCACAGCTTTTGATAAACCAGTTGGGGACCACTGGTTGGAACGGAAAATAGGCCAAACTGCAAATGGGACCACTGAGCAGGATCGATAGGATGATGCACACCTTCACAGGTGGACACTCTACTGCCTGAGCTGTGTCCCGCTCCTAATGCTGGTATTAAAGTTGCATAGTCCGATGGTTTTGAATTTCTGTATTTTTTCTGAGATAAATATATCAGATCGATCACTAGTATCTACTTTACATTAGTTCAAAGTTACTTTTATTTTAAATGGTTAACTTTTGAGATATTTTGAGTGGAAACATGGAAAATTAGTTTTGACAAGCTTGCCAAAACTCTCACACCATAGACTTCTGCAGTAACAGGTTCTGTTAAATTGACTCAGTATTGCCTTCTATGGAGAAACAAATGCTTAATAAGTGCATCAGTATGTAAAATCAAATCTAGATAATTGGTTTAGTTTTGAAAATTTGATATTTCATCGGACTATGCAGCTTTAATACACAGCCACTATCCTGTTCTCAATACCCCACTTCTCATCCTATCACCGTAGTTAGTTGAAGTTGCATAATCACAAGCTTTTGAGTCTCTAGTTTTTCAGATAATTATATAATATTGCTCAGTATAATCTATTTTAATTTAGCTTGAAATAACTACTATTTAAAGGGATAAACTTAGGAAACATTTTTAAGTTGCACAGTCCGATGGTTTTGAGTTTCTGTCATTTTCTGAGATAAATATATTAGGTTGATATTTATAATATACCTTACATTAGCTTGAAGTAACCTTTTTTAATGGCTAACTTTTGAGATATTTGAAGAGCAACCATGCAAAATTAATTTTGACAATCATGCTAAAACTCTCATAGGTTTCTGCAGTAACAAGTTCTATTAAATTGCCTCAGTATTTCCGTCTATGTGGTGACAAATGTTTAATAAGTGCACCAATATCTAAATTAGATATGTAGATTCAAAGCTTGGTAATTGTTTTGGTTTGGAAAATGTATTACTTCATCGGACTATGCAGCTTTAAATGAAAACATACAAAAGTGATTTTGGTGTGCACGTCCAAATTCTGGCTATTACAAGTTTCGGCAGCAACAGGTTCTATTAAACTGACGTCGGACTAATTGTATACAACAATAAATAAGCAATGAGTGCACCAGCATCTAAGGATCAAGTCTAGACGAGTGTTTTGGTTTCTAAAATTTGATGTTTTCATAGGACTATGTATAAATTATATATAAATTAGATTGAAAATTATAATCTACTTTTCTTTCTTCTGATGTAATTTTTATTTGGAGCTATCAGCTTTATAAATCATCATCATCATGATGCTGTCGGTCGCAATGCGACAAAGACTGCTTTTATTTCTTAACCGCCACTATTTCGTGCGGTTGCGCATTTTATAAAAGCTGCTTGCAAAGTGTTGAAGTGCTGCTAGCTTTTGCAAGTTACTAGCAGCACTCTCTCAGGGAGCAAATAGAGGTCTCACACTGGCAAGAACACGTCAAGACAGGCGCAAACTATTTGTCCCTGCAGTAGCTTGCCGGGAGATGTTGGGAGTTCCCTTCAACACCGCCCTTAATGCTGCCATGGAAGCATGGTTTTCTGTTAGGGTTTGCTCCCTTAGCCTTTGATTCTATCAAGAACCTATACCACAAGGCAGTGGTTTATAAATTTGCAAGGCAGGGGCGTCAAACTCCCTGAGGTATTTTAGCAGATAGGTACTGCATTACCCGCATACCATACCTTTATAAATAGTTGAAGTTAAAACATGTCGAATTAATTTGGCAATCATGTCAAAATCCTGGATACCATAGACTTAGCAGTGTCGGGTTCTATCAAATTGATAAAACCATTACTTCAATGACCAATCAACGTTTGAATTGGAGAGCATCTAATTTTCAAAACCAAAACATTTACCTACACTTGATCCTACGTATCCATGTAAATATTATACGGCAACTTTCACTTGTTAAAGAAAATGTAAAACATAGATGCATCTCTATGAAGATCACAGCTTTCCATTGATATGAGGCTCATTCTGATCGGTCGAGGCTCAGAAGATCAGTAAAGTTTTTTTCTGGGGAGTAGCAAATGCAATGACAGTTTGGTCACTTTCCAAAAGTGGCTGCGCATAGTTTGAAACGTGATGCGCACCAAGGGATTCCAGCTACTAAAGTGAACCAATCACACTCTCACATATAATAAGGCCAAAGATGGAAGGTAGAAAGATTGCTTTGGTCATTCAATCATATTTCAAGCATAAGTATGCATTATTTGTGTCGATACAACAGGGAAAACTTTAGCAAAAGGCTTGGGCCTTGTCCTATACGGTTATAGAGTGAGTGGGCATGCCTAATTAAATACATAATTACACCAAGTTGGTCGTTAAATTACCTGCAGGTAGATGACTTAGGTAAATTGCTTCAAATTCCCAGGCTGCAAAAGGATGCTTTAGCGATATAGCGATATAGTGAATGGTAGACAGGAGGTGTGAACACTTATTTGTCTCTCATTTTTGCTTGAGTGCAAGTAAATAAGCAACACAAGGAGTAATTAGTAGCATGTGGTGAATAAGGGGTCAAATTTCCCTGGATCATCAGCCCATGCTTTTTCTAATCTATTCTTGAATGAATTAATTGACTACGCATCAATAACATTTTGTGGGAGACTGTTCCATATATTTATGATCCTGTTTGAGAAACTATGTTGCCTTAACTTTGAAATGGCTCTGGGTTTTACTAGTTTGAGAGTATGGCCCCGACTGCTTTATGCAACTTCCCTCAGAGGTTTCACGGCAGATATTCTTCTATTACTGTGGAGTCCCTAGTCGTTACCCCCTTCATGACTTATGACCTATAAGCCTACATGTTTGCACCTTCCCATTCTTCATATTTCTCATTGAAGACTGCTTCCTAACAGGTCCGCCGCATAAACCTACATGTTTGCACCGTCCCATTCTTCATATTTCTCATTGAAGACTGCTTCCTAACAGGTCCGCCGCATAAACCTACATGTTTGCACCGTCCCATTCTTCATATTTCTCATGTCTGTGCTTCTGTGTGTGTGTCTCTGTGTCTGTGTGTGTCTCTGTGTATGTGTGTGTCTCTGTGTCTCTGTGTGTCTCTGTGTCTGTGCCTGTGTGTGTGTGTCTGTGTTTCTGTGTGTGTGTCTGTGTGTCTGTGTCTGTGTGTGTCTCAGTGTGTCTCTGTGTCTTTGTGTCTCTGTTGCTGTGTGTGTGTCTGTGTGTATCTCTGTGTCTCTGTGTGTGTGTCTCTGTGTCTGTGTGTGTGTGTCTGTGTGTGTGTCTTTGTGTCTCTGTTGCTGTGTGTGTGTCTGTGTGTGTATCTCTGTGTCTCTGTGTGTGTTTCTGTGTGTGTGTGTGTCTGTGTGTGTGTCTCTGTGTCTGTGTGTGTGTCAGGGGAAGAAGTGTGCCTGGGAGAAATCGAATGGGCAGATCTAGGAAAGAGAAATGAGGAGAGTTGAGTCAAAGGACCATGTCTATTTGCCCTACGGTGACCATCCAGCGAGCCATAGACACGGACAGAGTAAGAAAGTGAAAATGCCGGCGGGCACCCCCTCCTGGAACTCTTTTCAGACATATCAAGGAGGTGCCAGGCCGGCAGAGAGGTGATAGAGAGAGGTGTGGACGAAGTGCGGTCCGGACAGCAAGTGTGTGTGTACTTTTTATATACTTCACTGCATAACTCATAACGCATAGCGCAATACGCATATATGGATTGCTGGCATTCGCATAACGCATAACGCATTAAGGGCGCATTCCATATACGCGGCATGCGTAATGCGAATGTGACAAAAAATCGAAACGCCTTGAAACCTATGAGCTACATTCCATACACGCGTAATGCGAATGCGAATGCGTCAGAAATTCATTATCCCGATCGGTCCCTGTAGCGATCGGTACGTAATGCGTTATGCGTCAAGCTGGATGTGAATAGAAACCTGAGTCTGATGTCTCCATTAGTTTAACACCAGGAGAGGCGACTGAGCATTACGGAACAGCCTCACAGAGGGGTGCTAATTGGAAACACATGGTGAGCTGGGCACCAGGGAGACATAGGGTTAGGGGAAAGCTAAAAATGCTACCATATGCACAGAAATATGAATACTTATCTATAATTTGGTTATAATAAAGGTAGGAACCCCCATGTGACATACAAAAAGTTACATAGATATACATGCAATATTTGGTCACATACAGAGCAGTATGGAGAATAATTGTTTATTTTTATTTTTTAAATATAGCCAGTTGTGCGCCACATAACGCATTACGCATTACGCGTATATGGAATGCTGGCATTCGCATAACGCATAACGCATAACGCGTAACGCATTACGCATTACGCGTATATGGAATGCGCCCTTTACGCGTATATGGAATGCGCCCTTTAAGGTGTCCCTGTTCTATTGCATAGAACAATCTCAATCCGCGCGTACCCCGGATGCATGCCGCTCTGGGCTATCTAGGCGTCCCTGACTCACGGCTTGGACTCAGGGGACCGCAGCCTAGATTATGGCATACATATCTGCCAGAGCGTAGCTAAGCTTCAAATATGTGCAGTCACCTTCGATTGTGATGACTGGGCGCGGTGGACTAATCGGTAGAGCGCCGGCCTCACGTGTGGAAGGTCGGGAGTTCGATTCCCGATCGAGTCAAACCAATGACTTTAAAATGTATACTTGTCTCTTCCGAGCCCGGCACTCAGCATTAATAGGATAGGGCAAGGATTGGTTAGCTCAGTATCAGGATAATGTGACTGAGTGGAATATCGGGTCATGATGCCGGCGGTCTGATTTCTGAGTTCTGAGTGCACACTGTCACAAGTCAGTACCCGTCCTGATATAAGCTTAGATGTTGCTAGGACGTGAAACAACAACTAATAACATCGATTGCCGAGGCACTGGTCTTCCAGCCATGTATGTGGCAATACAGTTATTTACAATATATGTACATGTAGTCTGATATTATCATCCGCAGCTGGTTCAAGTCAGCCGAAATAACAATATTAATCATTCCAAGACTTAGATGTGGTATAGTTTGACAATTCACATATGAGATAGTAATCATATGTCGTATACATACATACTGTGTTTAGACCATTACGTTACAGAATGGTTAGTATACCTGTTGTTTGAATTGTCGGAGATAACATTTTGATCGTCAGGTTCTGTCAGTCCTGTTAGTGTACCAGGCGTCTCGCTACATAGCATAGGGGATGGCGGGCCCACCAGCTGTTGCCAGCATGATTTGCCTTATTTCAGTAAGCCCGCATCCCTTGGCAGCAACTTACGCATACTGCCTATAGAGGGTATTCCCGTGACGTCAGTAACCGGATGCGCGGCCATTGTGGCGATATCAACCAGAAAACAACCCATTGAGTTTGCCGGGTCGCACAGTGCAAAACATCAGTTTTATTCAAAGTTAATAGAAATGCAGAACACTAACCATATCTTTTTGTTAAACATGTTTTCTATATGTATTACAAACGGTCTGTATCTAGGTGGTGTGGTTTTAGAGATATTTCACTTTTTCTGTATGAAGATTGCTCACGGCCATTGACAATGCATTGAGTTTGCCGGTACGCGCAGTGCAAAACGTCTATTTTATTCAAAATTAATAGAAATGCAGAACCCTAACCTTATAAATTTAATATAATCTGTTCGTTGAATGTGTTTTCTATATGTATTCCAAGAGGTTTATGTCTAGGTGGTGTGGTTTTAGAGATATTTAACGTTTTCTGTATGAAGATTTTTCACTGCCATTGACAATGCAGTGAGTTGGTTGGGTTTGTTATTGTGGTTGTATCGCTACAATGGCCGCACTTCCATTTAGTGTGACCTCTGTGCATGCCCTCTATATGTTTCCACCAGCTCTACAATTCCCGCCATCCCTTTCCTGAATAATGGGGAGACGTCTATGCACCCCTTAAAGGGGCAGTAACATGACCAACACAACTTTCCTTATTCACAATTATCATAATCAAATGTGGCTAGTATAGTTAGTATATTTTATAGGGGAAAATTACAATGGGATGAAGCTGCCATGAACAAGCTTCATGCAATTCAGCCCACCCTTGGCAAATTTTCAGGTGCTTGTCATAGAAATAGACGTGGAGAGACCGTTGTTGCTCGTATGTGAATTGAACATAGCTATTTGACTCATAGTTACCTTTTCAAAGCAGAAGACCAGCCAGAATGCATACCATGTGGAGTGCCTCTGACTGTGAAACATATTTTGATTGAATGCATTGACTTTGCAAATGTTCGAGCACAGTATTTTAATGTAGCAAGTATGAAATGTTTATCTGACACTGTTAGTACTGCCTTAGTTTTATCGTTTTTAAAGCATATTGGACTGTTTAATAGGTTTTAAGACATTTTGATGGCATTGTATAGCCCTTAGTGTGCTGATATGCCGTTAAGCATTTATTCATTCATTCCAATCAAAGCTGGGTCTCTGTGTGGTCAAACTGGCTATTATGACTATTAAAGAAAATTCCACAACCATGCATTGAATTACTCATACTCATACTCATCCGCTTCTAATTTTGTTAGGCTTATAGCCTGTATCAGGTCGATGCATGTCAAAATTTGATTTACTAGGATTAAACGCATCGAGTACCGGATGTATGCAATATTGCAGCCCCCTCCAATGCTTATCCAGTCTGCCTTTGAAGGCGTTGACGGAAGGCGCCTCTATGACATGTTCAGGCAATGCGTTCCAGGCATTTACTATCCTGTTACTGAAGAATAGCTGTCTGACAGGTTTTATTGCTCTTTCCTTCTTCAGCTTGTATCGATGACCTCTAGTTTTACAGTTGGCCAGCTTCAGGTATCTAGCATCAACCGCATATCTTCCAGTGCTTCTATTATCAAACTGGAATTGTATGCAGTTACTATTACAACTGATAGCTTCATTTACAATATGTATAATGTGTTACTATCAAACGGGAATTGCATGCAGTGTATTATTACACTTGATAGTTTCATTTATCTATCAAACAATTTTACTGTATGGCTGGAAGGCAAGTGCTCTGGCGCCGACAAAAGATATCAGTCAAAGAATAAACAACATTGGGATAATTAGTAAAAACAAATAAAAAAATGTTAAAGCATTAAAAAAAGGGGCATTCAGTCCTTGTGACCTTTTTAGTTTAGTTCAGTTGCTATGGTGGTTGGCATAGGCTACAAGCAGTCTTTAGGAAATACAACTGAAACATGCCACTTATGTATTATTAATTATAGAGATGCACAAGAAGAAGCAGTTCATGCAATGGACATCCCCATGAAATGGATCACAAAGTTTAATTTGACTAATATAATGAATTTGAAGCCCCTTGCCTATGGCTTCTAAGCCATATAACGCCCCCCCCCCCCAATCCATTCCCGGTCTGGCGTCACAGAATGTAGTGCTTGAGCTCCAACTCAATATGTAGGGGCTGATTTGTCTAGAAGTTTTATTCAGAAATTCCCACTGCTGTTTTAGTAGATCTAAGTGCAATACTATTATATTTAATATATACAGCGAATATGAATGTAAGGAATGTTACAGTCGTGTGTCTGGATCTGTAACTATGGCAGCATGGTTTTGGTTCCTTTGATTAGCAGTAAATACAGGTTGGAAAAGATTACCACACACACAAAAGATTGGTTGGTTGTTGGGGTTTTACGTCCTGACAACATCTAGGGTCATGTCAGGATGGGTACAGACTTGTGACAGTGCACACTCATGGCGACGTTATACTGCTGCCCCACTGGGAGCACAGACCACCAGCGCCATGACCTGATATCCCACTCAGTCACAATATCCTGATGCTGAATCAGCCAGTCCTTGCCATATCCTAATAATACAGAGCACCTGGCTAGTCAGTGACAAGTATCAATTTTTAAGTCATTGGTTTGACTCGACCAGTTGAACCGACACACAAAAAGAAATACAGCAGAAGATGTCAAAAGACTTAACTTGTCTATTCTGACTGCTGGGGCGTGAGGTTGTGTTAGTAGTCAAAAACGCGTTGAAGGTCGTGCACACACAGGATACACCCTTTTTATGTCAGCCAAGCAAAAAACTTGAGTATTACTTCTATTATTTTGTTCATTCACCCCTCATCTTCTTTTAGCGATGTACTGATATAACCCCGTCTTACTGTCACACCGCATAATATCTATTTATATTGATATATATCGCTACATATATAGCTTTTATATAATGTTTTAACGTTATTCAACTATGTACCATATATATATATGAATTTGAAGCCTGTTGCCAGCATGAACGAAATATGTAAGTAGTATAAGTAGTATAAAGGTTATACGAATATAGGCAGCGGAAAATATATATTTTATTATTTGTTATTTGCTCAAACGGCCTGTTGGCACGTCTATTTGGTAAAAAATATATAAGTTTGTTTGTTTGTTGTTGTTATATCAGGACGGGTACCGACTTGTGACAGTGCGCACTCATGGCGACTCTATAGTGCTGCCCCACTGGAATACCAGGCCACCAGCACCATGACCTGATATCCCACTCAGTCACATTATCCTGACACTGAGCCAACCAGTCCTTGTCCTATCCTAATAATGCCGAGCACCAGACTAGGAAACAACAAGTATCAATTTTGAAGTCATTGGTTTGACTCGACCAGGATTCGAACCCACGATCTCCGAAAATATAAGGATTTTAGGTTAGGATTTATATATTGGCAAAGAGCATTACTATTCTTGGGCGACGGAGTGGGGACCAGGATTATGTAACAGAGAAGCAATGGGTGCCCCACTCGCTTTGTGACATAAGCGCCTATGTGGAAATGTGATAACACATAGCGACCGAGATTGTGATGAGATGTTCATACTTAAGAGACGGTTAATAATTATTTAAATGTTTCCTCCATGCACCAGAAAGAATGCAAGTGGAGGGGAAGGGCATTTTTAATATATGTTTATTGTAACTGTCTGCAACTACCTGTTACCACAGGGCCAATGGCAAGCACACCCAGCCATCCAGCATACATTATGGACACCACCTACAGCTGGGGGTTGATTGACAGCTGCCCCTATTAGGGCGTCGCCCACCCAGGCTGTAGAGGGTGTCTGATTGGCTGGCTGTGTGAGCCCAGTCATCTGCATTCCTTATACCTGACACACAGACCCCACTCTAGAACTCTGGGAGAGGACTCTGGAAGAAGCACTCTTGGCTAGGCTCTCTAGCAAGAGACACCTCCACTTTCTACACTCAAACTAGCAGCATCTATTCAAAAGACACTGAGCTGTGTGCAACAATCATTGGACTCAGGTTCAATGGGCTGTTGTCACTGATTCCTTTATACACCAGCAAGAGTCATGAGGATCTGTGTGGGCAGTTGGTAAGGAGTCAGGGTGATAGGTCGCCAGTACGTCAACAGGAGTTCATGCCAATAAAGCACAACTTTCTTCACTGTCAATCTTGCGTGACTTGTCTTCCTTTCCTCCTTATGAGTTGTTGAGAGTAACGCCAGGTGGGAACTGACAGACAGTTGTCAGAACACACCTGGGGAGACTAGTAATGTGCGGGGCTCAGACGGCCGAGTCCTGTCATTATTACATATTGTTTGCACTCCGCAAATCATAATATACATATATATATGTAGAGAGAGAGAGAAAGATAAGTATATAATGATATATAAAAAGCATTAAAATATCAAGTGGCTATGGCAAAGAACACAAAATTTACCCCTATTAACATATATACAAAATAACCACTGATAATGCATGTAAGTACATGATTCCATGACACGATATACATATAATATTCCTATCATTACATTTTCTTTTACTACCTGTGAAGAGCCGCACCAGTATCTCATCATAATCATTTGTTAAAAATGTAGCTTAAGTTTAATCATCCATTACTGTCATCACTTGTTCACTCACATCATGGAGACCAGCTAGATAAGCATCGCTTTTCTGGGATCCTTTCTGTCTGTAAGGAATTTGTATGCATTTATTGTATCACCTCAGTTGATTGTAAACATACCTTACAGACAATTAAAATAAAAGGAATTGATTGAATTGTTAGGTTAATAAAAAAAAAACACCATAATACAAGCTAGCGATCCTGTGTAGATACCGGACACGGTGGGCTAATCGGTAAGAGCGCTGATTGATTAGCTTCCAGTGCGGTGGTCATGGGTTCAGACCCTGGCCGATTCAACCGAATGACTCACAAAATTGATTCTTGATTGCTTAGCTTGGCACGCGACATTAATAGGATAGGGCAAGGACTGGTTAGTCCAGTATTAGGATAATATGGCTGAGTGGGATATCAGACAATGGTGCCCGTGGCCCGGTATTCCACTGGGGCAGCTTTAAATTGGGTTTTTACCAGACTGGATGGACGAATCAGTAAGCACGCTGGCCGGCTTCTCATACGGGAGGTCGTAGGTTCAAACTCCGACCGAGTCTAACAAATGCATTACAAAATTGACAATTGTATCTCCCTAACCTGACACTGGGTGTGACTGGAATTTCGGATAATGAGTGCCGACGGCATGGTATGCCAGTGAGGCAGCACTATAACATGGCAGTATAATGTGACTCAGTGGGTTGCCAAGATATAATGCCTACGGCGCGGTATCTCATTGGGACAACACTACAATGTGTGCACTGTCACAGGTCGGTAGCCATCATGGTATAGCCTTAAATGTTGCTAGGACGTAAAGCAGCAATGACTCAAACCAGGCTCATTGTGAGTTGGTCGCTAGGAGGGTTTGTAAACAAAGGGTGGGTGTATACCGAGGCTGGAGTTCATAAACCGTGACAACGCCGTGTGTCAAACCAAGATAAGAACTGCCACTCTTAAATCACCCAATCATTTTCCTCTGTGATAAGAAGTGCCACTCGTAAAGTCTGCAACCATTCTCAGGGGTGGTAAGAACTAATGTGATGAATATTGTTCACCAAAGCCATAACACTTTCTTTTGTATTTCAATAACTAGTTATAGGACCAGACGGGAATAATTACTCAACTATGTCAAAAGATAGCCATTTAAAATAAAAGTAACTTCAAACAAATTATAGCCATTAAACCGATACGTGTATCTATACAAAACTATTTTTTTAAATTATTAAAGACAAACTCAACACCATCGGATTTGTCAACTTCAGAATCCCTAACGTTAAAATAGCAAACCACACAATATTTTTTTCTCGTTATATGTGTTGTATGATTTATTATGCAAATATTATTTATGACAGAGTACACTTGTATAGCTCGCGGGTGGTGGTTAATACATAAATACTATATTTTTATATGCACAGCAACCCACTTTATTTATTCGTTTGAATTCCCTCCACCACAGAATGACAGATGTTTGGGAGGGGACCAACACGGGAGCCGCCTGGTCAACTCTCTCAAATGCAGACAACCAGGTTACTATGGCTCAGCTGCGTATATGCACCAAAGCTACGCTGATGCCTCGTCCGTTCCAACCAAAATTTGACTTAATCAATAAATGGTCGGGCATTTTTGGAAGGTGCCAGCCAGAGATGTTCTCACTCAAACTATACCTGCTTTGTTTGTTCTTAACTCTGGTTGGTTGTTGGAGTTTTACATCCTGGCAACATCTAAGGTCATATACGGACGGGTACCGGCATGTGACAGTATGCACTCATGGGAGACCAGGCCACTAGCACCATGACCTGATACATTTTCCTCACACTGAGCCAAGCAGTCCTTGCCCTATCCTAATAATGCTGATCGCCTGGCTAGGAAGCGACAAGTTTCAATTTTTAAGTCGTTCATTTGATTCTACCAGGGTTTGAACCCATGGGTTTAAATCCCACGATCTACCAAGATGGGAGACAGACCCTCAACTCATTCGGCCATCCCGTCTGGCTGGTTGGGGGCCACCGTTCAAACAGGAGCCAGGTCGTGGGTTCGAACCCTGGTCGAGTCAACCCAATGACTTAAAAATGTATACTTGTCGCTTCCTAGCCAGGCGCTCCGCATTATTAGGACAGGGCAAGGACTGGTGTGCTCAGTGTCAGGATAATGTGATTGAGTGGGATACCAGGTCATGGTGGTGGCGGCACATCACTATAAAGTCACCATGAGTTGGACAGCACTATAAAGTCACCATGAGTGTGCACTGTCACAAGTCGGTACCCATCCTGATATGACCTTAGATGTTGCTAGGACGTAAAACAACAACAAACAAACAAACAAAACCCTACATAAAGTCGGGGACGGGTCCGTCTTTGTTTGAAAGCCTCCCTCTTGTTTGCATACAAAGCCTGTTGATACCAAAATACAACATCTACATTATCTATCCCAGGGATTACTTGTTAAAAGGTTTAAAAAAAAGTAAACCCACAGAACATCCCCACAAAATACATATGTACATGAATGATAGAACGTCAATGCTTTCTCCACATCCAGATTTCTCGAAAATAAAGCGTGCCTAATCATCCATAATTCATTATTTGACTTTTTTTTAAATGGAAAATAAAGAGTTTAAAAGTAAAATAATGAGTCATGGATGACTCGGCAGATTTTATTTAGCAAATTATGAGGGTTTTAAGTCCTAGCAAAATCTGGGATCATTCCGTTAGGCGCATCGCCTAGTGGCAGTGTGCAATCATGGCAGCCACACTTTGGGCACCATTGACTTAGATGCTTTTAGATTTTTTGCCGCATTCGCATTCGCATACCGCTTTAGCCTTCAGTTCTGTCAAGAACCTGTACCACAAGGCAGTGGTTTACAACTCTGCAGGGCAGGGACGTCAAACTCCCTGAGGTATTGCTATACCTGCATACCACCATATCAAGGCAATACTCACATTGTAAATGACCTCGATGATTTTGGTATTCTCGGCTCGTCCTTTGAAAACTGTGCCGATAACCAGCTGGCAGTTATTAACATTCTTAGACATTTGGGGTTCTACATTTGTTTGAATACATTACTGTTGCCCTCCACTTGCAACCGCTTCCTCGGTATTGAGGCCGATACAATTGCTTTTCAACTTCGCCTACCACGTGACAAAATAATCAAATTAAAAGACCACTTCCAAATATTTTAAAATAAAAACAAAGCAACTCGTAAAGAACTCGAACGCCTGGGCGGTTGACTTTCCCACTCTTCAACAGTTGTTCGCGGTGGTAGGTCTTTTTCCTCTCAGATATATGACACCATTAAGGCTCTTCGCCACCCTTTTCATAAATTTTGCATTAATTCTTCCTTTCGTGAAGAAATCAATTGGTGGCTAACATATGTCGACACTTTCAATGGTTATAACAAAAGGCTCGGCACTCATGCACATACTCATTCTGTATACTCCGATGCTTCTAACACAGGGTTTGGTGCCTTACACATGCACATACTCATTCTGTATACTCCGATGCTTCTAACACAGGGTTTGGTGCCTTACACATGCACATACTCATTCTGTATACTCCGATGCTTCTAACACAGGGTTTGGTGCCTTACACATGCACATACTCATTCTGTTTTCTCCGATGCTTCTAACACAGTGTAAAAATATACGGATTTTCGGTAAAGAATTATATATTGGCAGAGAGCATTATTATTCTTGGGCGATGGAGTGGGGAGAAGGTTATGTAATCTAAAAGCAATGGTGCCCCCACTCACATGATGACATGATATAAGCTATGTGAGATATATGTTCCTACATGATGCCTAAAGTTAATGAAGAGATGTTCTTATATAAGAAGCAGTTCAAGGTTGATGAAATGTTCCTCTATGTATTCATAAAGAATGCAATTGGAGAAAAGGGATATTTTTGGTATATACATATATATATCTAATTGTAACTGTCTACACCTACCTGCCCCTACCAGACCCAGGGCCAAGCACACCAGCCATACCACATTCCTTAGAGCCACACCCTGCAGGCTGGTTTGGGTGGCAACTCCCCATATTAGGGCATTGCACTGACCAGTCTGTAGGGGAGTGTCTGATTGGCTGGCTGTGGGAGATCCGGTCACCTGACCCCATTTGACCTATCATGACCACAAAGGTCTCATTCTAATTAATTATTCAAGAAACTTCTCCAGACACTCTGGAGAGGGATCACTCTACTCCTGGCTCTTGAGTGAGACACACCTACTCTTGAGCAGGAACCCCAGACACTCTGTCTGATGCTAGCAAAATTCATATATTCCAATTGAGTGTGTACACAGCCACAGGACTCCTGTCCCATGGACTGTAGGCACTGCTTTTTATACAGGCTAAAGTGGTAATAAGACACTGTGTGGACTGAAGGTGAGGGATTAGGGTGATAGGTCACTGATAGGTGAGCAGGAGTTGATGCCAATAAAGCACAACATCCTCACTGTCTATCTTTTGTGACTTGTCTTCCTTTCTTCCTTAGTCTTAGTTACAAGAGTTGGTAATATTGGTTAGTATGACTGCATCACAGGTGAAATGAAGGGGGAGAGTTTTGTAGTCTCATGGGGTGCTCACCGCGGCCGAGTAACCTCATGATTCAATAACAGGGTTTCGTGCCTTACACATGCACATACTCATTCTGTATACTCCGATGCTTCTAACACAGGGTTTGCTACCTTACAAATGCACATACTCATTCTGTATACTCCGATGCTTCTAACACAGGGTTTCCTGCCTTACACATGCACATACTCATTCTGTATACTCCGATGCTTCTAACACAGGGTTTGGTGCCTTACACATGCACGACTGGTGTGTCGGTTTCTTTCACAGTAAAAATGGTTCTAACTAACTTAGTCATCACCTTGCTGCCTCTCCTAGTGAATGGATTAATGCTCACATAAATGTTTGAGAAATGTGGGCCGTTGTCGCTGCCACTGACCGCTGGTGCAACATTTGGCTTGATAAGAATATTGTCTTTGTGACTGACAACAGTACTGTCCGCTCTCCTTTAAATAGCGGAAAATCATCAAACCATGAAATTATGAATTGGTTAAAATGACTCTTCTGGATATCAATCAAATACCATTTTAATATCTCGCCTGTTCATATTAAAACTAATTATAACGTTATATGTGATGGCCTGAGTAGATGGACAGATTAAACACACAAAGACAAAATATCTAGGGCCGACCATGACACATTACTTTGTTGTTCACACCTATTTGATTAATTGATCCTAACCGCCTTCTACTTCTAGCTGTGGCTGAACTGCATTTAGAAGCCAAACAAATTGCTTCTAATTTTTACGCCCCGAACAGCATCACCACGCGGTCTATGCAAATTCTTAAATATTTTTAATTTATTGATGAATTTGGGGGTTTACTATCGCCCACCCCATGCCCTCCTACGCAGGTAGCTATCTATATTGCTTGGCTATCTCACATTTTGAAATATTCTTCTATAACCAATTTGACCCTATCGATTATTCAAAATACACAATCAAAACCGCCCTAAGTGGCCTCAGACGAAACTTGGGTCAATCTGTAAGAACAGCTTCTCCCTTACTACCACATTTGATTAAAATATTCGCCAAATGGGGGACATGTTGCGTAGTTCATTTTCTGACACTTGGTTTGTCTCTAGGTGGTGTGGTTTTAGAGATATTTGACTTCTTCTGTATGAAGATTGCTCACGGCCATTGACAATGCATTGAGTTTGCCGGGACGTGCAGTGCAAAACGTCTATTTTATTCAAAATTAATAGAAATGCAGAACCCTAACCTTATAAATTTAATATAATCTATTCGTTTAATATGTTTTCTATATGTGTATCAAGCGGTTTGTCTCTAGGTGGTGTGGTTTTAGAGATATGTGACTTCTTCTGTATGAAGATTGCTCATAGCCATTGGGTTTGCAGTGTGACAGTGTGCCGAATAGGCCCACTCGTTCAGTGGCGAAGCGAACGGCAGGAATTTGAACTAAAAAGTCGGAGGTCCCCCATTCTCAGACTCACAAGGCCATACGGCCACTAGAGCAGCTATTTTGACCGGCTTCAGAGGCCTCCTCAGAAAATGCCAACTAACTGATTCTGGCTCAATGTTATTACTTTCCGATTTTTCTTTTTTTCCCCTGGGGATGATGATATCCCTTCGGAAATCGAAAACCATACATTTTCAAGAGCGCAAATTATTAATACCTATTTCAAAATCAATAATGAAGAATTATGCGCTGTATACTGGACCAAAAAGTATTTTGCTGAAACCCCATTGCCTGAAGATGCCCCAGCTTTTCAGGTCCCCTCACCGCATGGCAGATCGTAGATAAAAGATTCACCCGGT
Organism: Branchipolynoe longqiensis; assembly: GCA_030323885.1. Lineage (NCBI taxonomy): Eukaryota > Metazoa > Annelida > Polychaeta > Phyllodocida > Polynoidae > Branchipolynoe > Branchipolynoe longqiensis. The sequence continues at coordinate 13,433,875 of CM059191.1, forward strand.
ACTTGTAGTACACGGGTGAAGGACAACGTACTGTAAATACGGGCGAAAATAGCGTTAGTATGGAACATGACCTAGAAACTGTGGCTCCAGTATCAAATGGCTACCCATATAGGCACAGAGTTGGTGAAATGGGAGAGAATGCAAAAAGACAAGATGGCGGCCGCAGAATGCCGTCGATTTCACTTTTAAATTGCATTAAACTAGATATTATATTATATTTTTCAACTCAAAGGTAGCGGGCTATCAATAATACATATGTAAAGAATAAATGTTGCTTCTTAGATTGTGAAATTAGGCTCTCAATTCATTGACCCGTTTTTTCGACAGCTTTTACATAGGGTTGGTTTGCACCCCTATTGCAGCAGTACGGGGTGAATCTTGTATCTAGGCAGATCGATGCTTCTACCATATAAAACAACTACAATCTACCATCAAATTCTTTACTAAGGCTGCTGGCCTTAACCCCGACGATTTCTCATGATATTCCCTGTGTAGGTGTGGCTGTACATTTTTACATATGCAAGGGGCATCTCCAGAAGAATTAAAAACCTGTGGTGACTGGCGTTCTGATTGCCTTTACAAGTATATGACCATGCCTCTATCTGAGCGCATATTAAAAGACATGCGTGCTTCTAATGCCATTGACGAGAGTATTCGTTGATACTTTAATTAGTTTTTTTTTGTTCCCCCCCCCCTTATCCTCTATTTGGCTGGGTTCGGGCGTTCGCCCATGGCAGTTGCCCAGCCAGATGTCGTTAATTTACTTATCTACCATTTGATGGTTGTTGTTGATATTGCTTATTGTCAACTCATGATATCTTACAACTACTCATTGTCATTTGTTATCAATTGTTACCTTTACATTGTTGTTAAAACATCTAATAATATCGCCCATACTTCATTGCCTTCCTTCCGCCTACATATATATATATATATATATATATATAATATATTATATACTTCCTTGTATTAATTCAAGCTCTAAATTCATTTACATATATATTATGTATATATTAAAAGCTACCATGAGTGGCGCCAGCATCGATATTAGACCCAAAACAGTGAGTAATCCAAGGTTAATAATCAGTTTAGTACGTCATGCGCACTGACCATTATTTATATTCGCATAATAAACTACACAGCACATAACTGTGATTCAAAATCGAGAATATTAAATCACATGAACCACCTAAACACAGGCTAAAGGGCGCATTCCATATACGCGTAATGCGTAATGCGAATGCGAATGCGAATGCGACAAAAAATCGAAACGCCTTGAAACCTATGAGCTACATTCCATACACGCGTAATGCGTAATGCGAATGCGAATGCATCAGAAATTCATTATCCCGATCGGTCCCTGTAGCGATCGGTGCGTAATGCGTAATGCGTAAAAGATGTGCGAATAGAAAAGCATCAGTCGCATTTGTCCATTGATATAAGGTTGGAGGAGGTGACTGATAATTACGGACATCCGGGACAAGGTGGTGCGAACAGAATAGCATCAGTCGCATTTGTCCATTGATATAAGGCTGGAGGAGGCGACTGATAATTACGGACAGTGTGTGAATCTTAGCTTTACATTGCATTACTACATCTACGTGGTGTATAATGTACTAGATTAACACAGCCTCACCGGTGAAAAGCCTATCTATTCTTGCCGGACTAATTCACTCTAATCTAACTTCCGGTATATTAATATTTGCAATATATTTACCACTCCCGACAATAATTATCGCGTTAAACCCATTTATTAATTTGATAGCACTGCTAGTGCTAATGAACAAAACTAAGACTTGCAATTTTTTACCCAATCACAGTTAAAATCAATAACAATTAAACAAAGGCAAGAAAGCATCAATTCCACAAACACAAAAGCTCACCCTTCACACCACATGACACATACAGACAAACCACAACCACAGGAGCCCAGCAGTATTTGTCGATATTAATAATTTATTTCACCCTGCACTCACCTGTGTGTGCAACAGCCTGTAACGAAGGAGCAAAGGGGCTGTCACGGTCTGTTGAACATCACCAGACTCAACAGTCTTCCACATTTAGTTGAATCAAGGGGAAAGGGTAGTCATTGTCCATGATGATCCAGAACTGAAAGCTGTCTACCATAGTACAGTTGCAAGCTCATCCAAGTAATTAAAGTCCTCCTACACGCGCTATGGTTAAACAGGTGTAGCTATATACAGGTGTCCCATTCCTTTCCCTGCCCCTCCCCCATCCCACTTCTCCCATAACCAATGCGCGGCACTCGGCACCCCGCGCCCCGTGCCTCCCGCCCCCCGCGTCGGGTGCCCTGCACCCCGGGACTTTGCTCCCCACGACCCGTGCCTCGCACCCGGGCTTTGTGCCGGGCGCCCCGTGCCCCGTGCCCCGTGCCCCGTGCCCCGTGCCTACTCCGGTACCGTGACACCGTGACACCGCGGGAACCCCGGCACGGTCCCTGGCTCCGGCCAGCCTTGGGCCCGCACACTCACCGGAGACTGGTACTGTGGTAGTGTTATCCTGCGTCTTTAGCTCTTTGCACTACGGATGTTATGTGAGATATTCTTTGCTCCTCCACGACGGGTATCCACCCGTATGTGTCTGATTAACATGTATGGTCTCTCTGTGGCATTTGTCTGGCAGCTATTGTCTACTGGCATTTAGCATCCGAGAGGGGGAGGTGAAGTAATGTTTGTGTTGGAGTGTCGGAGGCTAGCATAAAATATACTAGACGGGGGGTCACGCTTCGCTACCCACCTGACACCCACCCACCCGACACCCACCGAGTTACCCACACACGCCCACCAACCATTCATTCGGCGATACTCCATTAAGTCGAACCCGACGCGATGGCCGAATCGGTAGTGCGCAGTCTTCGGGTGCGGAAGGTCAGGAGTTCAATTCCCGGTCGAGTCAAACCAATGACTTACAAAATTGATACTTGTTGCTTCCTAGTCAAGAGCTCGGCATTATTAGGATAGGACAAGGACTGGTTGGTTCGGTGTCAGGATAATGTGACGGAGTGGGATATCACTTTATATGTTGTGTTGGGGCAGCACTATAAAGTCACCGTGAGCGCACCCATTCATAAGACGGTAACAATCCCAATATGACCTCATAATATGATTCCAGGACGTAAAACTGCAACAACAATTCAATTCAATTTTTTTATTTTAACTCTCTGCATCCGTTTACCGGGTGGAAATTGGCACAGCTTTACATCTCTATACATAAAATTAAGTTCACCAGCCGAATCAATAAGCCTATGGTGTTTAAAGGAAGAATATAAATTTGTATATTATATGGATATCTAATACCCCAGTCACACGAGAGGCAGAGTTCGCCACCAACCTCCTTATGCCCAAAAGGACGCCAACCGCTCAGCGTCCCATTCGATACATTGATTCAAAAATGATGTCGGCGTCCTGTCGGCGTCCTGTCGCCATCCTGGCGGCGCCCTGGTGCCGATAGGGCAAACAGGTCGGCGTCAGGGCGCTGACAGGGCACCGACAGGGCGCCGACAGGACGCCAACTACTATATTGGTTGGCGACCTGGCGCCGTTCTGGCGCCGCCCTGACTGTATTGCCGGGCCGTCGCCGTATCAGCGCCGGGGCAGCGCGGCATCAGTGCTGGGGTGGTGCCGGGGTGGCGCCGTAGCGCCGACCACCCAGTGAGCGCGGCGTTGCATATTTTGGCGCCGCTAGGTCAGCGCCAGATCGCCGCCAGATCGCCAATCAAGGGGTCGGCGCCAGGGTGGCGCCAGGTCGCCAACCACTTCTGAATGGCGCCGACCAAACTGGACACAAGGAGGTTGCAAGTGCAGCACTTGCAACCTCCTTGCGTCCAAAATTTCCGAAATGGACACTGGGAGGTTGGCATCCTCACGGCGCCAGCACTTAAGGAGGGCGGAAGGAGGGCGCAATGAGGATGTTTTGATGTCGCGAATCGATCGTAAGCAAACACAGGCCTCGTGTGACTGGGGTATTAGTAGCCTGTGTCATATATTACAACTAATAATGCTCACAATATTAGTAGCATATATAAAGAGAGATAATTATATATATATATATATATATATATATATATATTTTACCTCGGTATACAGCTTCAGGCTAGCCTCAGGCTGGGGAGAAGGAAGCACGTGAGGTACCAGCAATTAGCATATTCAACTCACGACTGGATTACGTGTCGTTGGGTTGCTCCGGCAAATTTAGTCACATACAAGCTAATACGCAGTAAGTATCATAAAAACTGTGGTTAGCTTAATCATGATGCATTAGAGCATCATTATGGAAAGTTTAGACTTTCTTTGGTCCATTTTGGACGAGTTATTTGGTTATAAAAAACCAAGGATAGAATTCCTTCTCGAAGGATTGAAACCGATCATTAGCGGTTCTGTCAACACCCGAGTCACCGTGTGATTATGGGTAGAGATGTGGGCTCTGCCTCGTCTCCTCTGGAAATTCTCTTGTACTCTAATAGAGAGTAATGTTGGAGATGCTCCTGGGTTTCTTTTATAGACTCCCCACAAACTTTTCCAGGCGTTTCTCCGAGTTTCGTTGCATTTTCTCCAACTTGTTGACGTTGTAGTCACAGGTGGGAGAAGTGTGCGGAACAGAGGGATGGGCGGGCCGATACACTGGTCCCGACCCCGCGTAAGGTTTGGGCTTGACCCACAACCCATTCACAAATTTAGCTTATTACGCCTGTGTTATAACGGTATAAACAGGTTCTCTAACACCACTAGATGTCCAAATGAGTTTGAAACAACCATATTGTGACATATATAAATACCGGGACTGACCAAAAATCTTTGTTTCAGTTCCCGATGGCCACGAAGCGGAGTAAGCGCGGTGCAGCAGCAGCCGAGGGGCGTGTTCCGAGTGGAGTGGACAAGGAGTACGACTCCTCACCCGTGTTGTCGGCAGGGCCTTCGACACAGCCCGGGGCACATATTCTCTCCGAGGAGGACATAGTGCCTGACGGCGCCGCGGCTCAAAATTGGGAGACGTGGTTTGCGGCGATGGAGAGTCATATTATGGCTCTCAAACCACCGGTCTCTCGTAAACGGCGAATGCCGAGTGTCCAGGAGGAGTCTTCTTTTGAGGATTTCTCGTAGACAGACTCAGCGATGGAGCTTAGAGCTCCTCCTCCTTCTCCTAAACGGAGGAAGAAGAAGAAACATATCGTTTCTTCTGGTGATGATTTCACCAAGGAAAGGGGGAAGACTGGACTTCGCAAAAAGCGCAAGACCAAGTCCAAGAAGAAGAAGAACAGGAAAGATTCTTCTTCTTCCGATTCGTCCACAGATTCCACTTCCACGGAATCGGACTCAGACACACGATATGAAGGTGTCTATGCTGCCATTGGGGGCAAAGTGGCTAAGAAAGTGGAGAAGCCAAGGGCTAAGCGTGTGAAAACCACTACGCTTATGCATGAGAACATTAATGGCCATTTCCGCACGTTTAAACCGGCGGAGATTATTTCCAAGTTAGCAGATGAGTTAACAGGCATTAAAGGTGTTCCCAACTCCATCTTTAAGGAGATGGATCGAGATGTCAATATGACGGAGGACTGTAAGAGATTTGAGGGTGTGTTGCACACAGTGCACAAGGCGGTGCTTGGTACCCTAACAGCTATTGCTCCTGTGGCAAACAGAATGCAACGAGAAAATAAGTTCTCGTCTTTGGCTAAGACGATGGACAAAGGAATTGCATTGTTGGCGGCGGCAGGTAATTACCTGTCGTATCGAAGATATGAAAATGTCTTCAAGTCGGTTTGCACAAATGCTGGCAAAGAAGTGGCTCGCTCAAAGAAGATTACGGATAATGATGGGAAAGAGTTTACGCTCTTTCTTGCTCCAGAGCCGATTAAAGGGAAACCTTTAGATAACACGAAAATGTTTGGCGGTCAACTACAATACCTCTATAAAGAGGTAGAAACTGCAGCCAAGAGTGGCAAAAACATGGATGGTAAGAAGAAACAGGAAACTCCTCGTTTCAAAAGGTCACAAGGGGATTTTCGTCCACGGCGGTTCACCAGGGGAACCAGACCGGGCTCAAACTTCGGTCAAGCTTTTCGGGGCCGGGGCGTTCGCTCAGGCTGGACCGACAACACCGCACGGCCACTGGGCCGAGGTGTCAACTCGCAGAGACCCTTCCCCAGGGGCGGGTCCAAGTAGGGGTTGAAACACAAACGTTACAAGTCCTTCCAGCCTCTAAAACCACACAAACTGTAAGCAACTTTGTGGCTGGTAATATTAATAATCATATTTCTGAGTGGCACAAAATTACTAGTGACCAAGAAATTTTACAAATAGTTAGGGGTGGTCACATTCCCTTCACACAAATTCCGGTACAAGGCAGGATACCTTTTCCTTATAACATTGAACCGGTTGAACGAGAGGCACTAACTAAACAGGTACAAAAATTCTTTGAGAAAGGAATTATACAAAAAGTGACATACTGTTCAGGAGAGTTTATTTCAAACATCTTCTCGAGACCAAAGCCTAATGGCGAGGTTTGAATGATCCTGGATTTAACAATCCTTAATAAAATGGTTGAATATCGACATTTTAAAATGTTCTCGCTAGATACGGCATGAGATCTGATTACGCCAGATGCATGGATGGCTAGTGTTGATTTACAAGATGCATATTATATGCTTCCCATAAGGGAAAAAGACCGGAAATTTCTTCGGTTTCTTTGGGATAACCAACTCTATGAGTTTACCTGCATGCCAAATGGTTTAGCTTGTGCCCTCGTTTATTCACTAAACTGCTTAAACCTGTTTTCTCAGTAATGGCGCGGAAGGGTCATATAATGTTTCCATACATAGATGATTCCTTTATTATAGCATCAACACAAATTGATTGTGTGAATGCAGTTTTGGATTTATGTGCATTACTTACTAAATTGGGGTTTTATGTACATCCACAAAAGTCAGTGTTTAAACCAACAAAACAACTCAAATGTTTAGGGTTTATTCTGGATACACAGTCTCTTACAGTGTCGATAACAGAACAAAAACTAATTAAGTTTATGAATACAGCGACCCAGCTTATTAAGTTACCAAAACCTAAAATTAGACAGGTCGCAGTCCTTATTGGGATAATGATATCGTATGCACCCGCTATTCTATATGGGAAGGCCCATATTAAAATCTCTAGAAATAGATAAAAATTTAGCGTTAACACAAACTAAAGGGAATTTTGAGCGAAAGATGTTTATTTCGCAAGAAGGGCTACAGGATATTGCATGGTGGATGCAACACATAGCAAGTTCACCAAATCCAATCCGCATGGCAGAACCTAATACGGTAATTACTACTGATGCTTCGCTAGAAGGTTGGGGAGCTCATCGAGATGGGGTCACAACAGGAGGTAGATGGCTTGATGATGAAAAATCAGACCATATTAATGCGCTAGAATTGCGTGCTATTTATCTGGGCTTATGTAGTTTAGTAAAGGTACATAAATCACAAGTTAGAATACTAACTGATAATACTACTGCCATGGCTTATATTCGTAACATGGGTGGAACCAAATCAAAGCCTTGCAATCAGTTGTCTAAACTGATTTGGAACTGGGCACAGGCTCAACAAGTCTGGCTGACTGTAGCGCATATTCCAGGGTCACAAAATACACTTGCAGACCATAAAAGTAGAAATTTCCATGACCATTTAGAATGGTTTCTCTCTACACCTTTGTTTAACTTCATTTGTGAAAAATGGGGTACACCTAAAGTTGACTTGTTTGCATCACAAAATAATAACAAATTACCTTGTTATGTTTCTTGGCATCCTGAACCGGAGGCTTGGAAAGTAGATGCATTTGCTATTACCTGGGAAAATAATAATTTTTTTATTTTCCCACCATTTAGCATTATCAGCCGAGTTGTCAGGAAAATCGGTTTGGAAAGGACACATGCTATACTGGTGGTGCCCGATTGGGACACGCAACCTTGGCTGCCAGCAGTTTCACAACTGGCAAAAGAACATATACGATTCCCAAGAAAACTCGGGAATCTGACACACCACGGACCGCTAGTGGTTCACGGCGACGTGTCAACGACGCCCCTATTGGCATTCCTTTTCTAAGGAAACAGCTGCAGCAATTTGGACTGGACAAAATTACTGAGAATAGGATAGTATCTGATGCCTGGAGGCCAGGAACGGTCAAAATGTACACAACCTATTTAAAGAAATGGGGTGTACATTGTTTGTTAATGAAAGTCAAGCCAACAAATCCAACAATTTCACAAGTAGCTCGTTTTCTTCATTCTCTAGAGGATGAAGGACTATCCTTTGGGTCGATCAATGCGGCAAGATGTGCGTTATCAATCATATTACCTAGAATTGATGGCGAAACAGTTGGAAAACATTATGTCCTTTGTTATCTACTTCGCTCAATTTATCAAAGGAATCCTCCAAAACCAAAGTATAGTCGGTTTTGGGATGTTTCTATAGTATTTAAGTTGTTTCAGGCTTGGCCTCACAACTCGTGGTTAGATATAAAACAATTAGGTTTTAAGGTCGCGGTCATGTTATTATTAGTAACGGGACACATAGGACAGACGATTGTTGCTTTATCCTTAACTGGATTAGAAATAGACAAGAAAAAAGCTACGTTTGATTTAGTACAATTGCTCAAATCGAACACGTTAGGTGACCCTTTATCTACGGTTCACTTAGACTGCTTTCCGAATGATCGGAAATTATGTGTTGTGTCAGCCATACGGGCTTATATATCTAAGACAAAGGATTTACGTGCATCACAACAACTATTAGTGAGCTTTATAAAGCCACATAAGGCAATTTCACGAGACACCCTTGCCAGATGGACAATTACGGTGTTGAAATTGGCTGGAGTGGATATGGGCAAATACTCTTCCCACTCAACTAGAGGTGCCATGGTCTCCAAGGTACGGTTGCTAGGTATTTCTGTGAAAAGAATACTAGCGCATGCAGGATGGAAGACGGCTAAGTCGTTTGCAAAACATTACAACAAACGACTAGAAAAGCCTACCGGCATTGCAAAGCGCCTACTCGCCAACTAACAAGAATAGGTGAGAACAAAAATGTTGAATATTATAATAAGAATGGATGATATTAAGGATAAAATGAATTATGTAAAGGTCTCCCTAGCCTGAGGCTAGCCTGAGGCTGTATACCAAGGTAAAATAGTATAGTTATACGAATCTTACCTGGGTATAGATGATGGATAACTGTTGTTTTCCCGAGGTATAAGCCTCGGGTAGATGTGGGCTAGGGCCCACCCACCACGCCCTGCCACGTCTATCCCGTTGGTGTACCATTACGGGAAAATCATAGTATCCATTGTATTGAAAGATCATTTTTATCCTGAATAAGTAGGTTAAAATTGCTGGTACCTCACGTGCTTCCTTCTCCCTAGCCCACGTCTACCCGAGGCTTATTTTCCTGGGTTTCTTCGGAATTCCCCTCCTTTTTTTGATAGGCGTACCTCCGAATCCGGTAGTATTTTCTCCAACTTGTAGGCATTGTAGCCACAGGAGGGAGAAGTTTATGGGACAGAGAGAGTGGGAGGCTACCAGTTTACTGGTCCCTACCCCTCGTTTGGATTTGGTTTCGGTTCGCCGCACGGTTTCCCTTCGACAAACGGCTTACACAAACGCTTGTATTAAAATGGTGGAAATACGTTTTTAATACCCATGCACTGTCTTGGTTGTGATTCACTTCCCTGATACGCTTTCGTTGGTTATAGATAACCAAGCGCTGTATCTTATGATATGGCTAGGAAGTGGAGTAAGACAGAAGCGATGCAGCAGCTCAGTGAGGAGGAGGGGGTTGTCGCCAACACCTTTTGGCCAAAGTTTGCCGGCTCCACAGCTGCCTCCACTCCCTGATATGGAAGATAGGATGGCTAGGCTTATGACTAAGCTCAAGGAGGCTCTCTCAGGGAAGAGGGAGCCAATGCCAAAACGGACTCGACATTCTTGACTGGCAGGACCTATCAGACCAACCCGATTCGTCCTCTGACGATGAAGTTGCAGTTGTGGTAGTGACCCGTAAACGGAAACACAAAAGAAAACTTGACTCCTCTGAAGGAGACGAGTTCACCAGGGTGCGCAAAAAACCCGGAGCTTCAGTGTCAAAGAAGAGGAAGACAAAAGAGAAAGAAGAGCAAGTCTTCCGCATCGGACTCTTCATCCGACCCGTCCTGATATGGCCTTAGATGTTGCCAGGACGTAAACGTCCAACAACTAACCAAACTTCATCCGACAGCACGACAACCGACTCAGAATCGGAGACCGAGCGGTTTGGAAAGTTTGCCCGAATTGGCGGCAAAGTGGCCAAAAAGATTAAGGTGGAGAAAAAGAAGGTTAACACCACCACAGTGATGAGAAAGACCATCAGGAGTCATTTCCAAACATTTAGACCAGCGGAAGTTATTACCAAACTGGCAGAGCAGTTTACGGGTATTAAAGGAGTCCCAGAGTCCATCATTAAAGAAATGAACTCAGATGTAAAATTAAGTGAAGATCGCAAGAAGTTCGAACTATGCTTGCACACAGTCTATAAGGCGGTACTAGCTACCTTATCCACCATCACACCTATTGCAAACAGGATGATGACTGAGAATGTTTTCTCTTCCCTGGTGAAGGAAATGGATGCGGGGCTAGCAATGCTAACCGCAGCCAGTAATTTTCTCACTTCTAGACGGTTTGAAAACGTCTTTAAGGCAGTCTGCACTGATGCAGGCAAAGAAGTGGCAAGGTCCAAGAAAATTATGGACAATGACGGGAAAGAATACACTCTTTTCCTAGCCCTGAAACCTATTAAGGGCAAGCCACTGGATAAGGGAAATATGTTCGGTGGTCAGCTCCAGTACTTGTTCAAACAAGTGGAGACTGGCACCAAATGTGGCAAGCATATGGATGCCAAGAAAACAGCTGAAGAAATTCCACCAGGATTTTCGACACCGAAGGTCCGGCCAATGAGGACGATACGACATGGGCTACAATTTTCAAGCTCGAGGAAGGGGACAACGGCAGTCGTATGGTTGGGAAGACAACAACTGTCCCTTCAAGAGAGACCTCCACACACAGCAATAGTTCCCTCACCTCTCCAAGTAGAGGTGTCAACCCAGACACCATTGGCCACGGAAACGCCTGTAAGCAAGTTTAAAGCTGAATTTCTTTTAATTTTTGGAGGAATTGAGCTTAATTACTGATAATTTAACAGTTTAAAGTTTTGTGGACAGAATACGCATTCCCTTCACGCAAACACCTGTACAGGAAACTTCCTTTTCTATTTCGATTTAATTTAAATGAGAGGGTAATAGAAACAGAGGCCAATTTGTTTCCAAAATTTATTTAGAGAATCTACAATCCTTAATAAAATATAAACATTTAAAAAATGTTTTCTTTCGATACAGCCACAGATTTGATAACAAAGATCCTGGTTAGCTAGTGGGGATTTTAAGATACCTATTACATGATTCCAATTTATTTAATTGGATAAAAAATTCTTATGGTTTATCTGGAACGATGAACTTTACAAATTTACTTGTGTGCCGAATGGGTTAGCTTGTGCCCTTGCATGTTTACATAGTTGATTAAAAAAGTCGCAAATTTCATGATTATTTGGAATGAGCGTTAAACGACAATGTTTTTTCAACAAATAGACTTGTTCGCATTACGAAACAATTGTAATTTATCCAATATGGTTTGTGGGCTTCCAGAACCTAATGCTTGGCAAGTGGTTCATAGCTTTGGGGATAACACAATTTTTTATGTTTTCCCGCCATTCAGCATTATCAGCAGAGTGGCCAGAAAGATCAGAATGGACCGTGCACGCACGATTCTGATAGTGCCAGTTTGGGACATGCAGCCATGGCGAGCAGCAGTCGTTTTGGAAGCGAAAGGCTGCCTCAGATTCCTAAGACCACGAGGCAATCTGAAACACCAAGGTCCGCTGACCACTTATGGAGACGTGTTAATAACACCCCTCCTGGCATTCCTTTTTTAAATAAACATTTAGAACAATTTGGCCTAGATAAGATTACCCAACAAAGGCTGGTGTTGTATGCATGGCAAAAAGGAACAGTAAAGTTATACCAATTATTTAAAGAAATGGGGTATTCATTGTTTGATTAAAAAGGTAAAGCCTTTAAAATTAAAGCCTAGTATAGCTCAGGTAGTTAGATTTCTAAGAATGTTAGAAGATGAAGGATCAGGGTTTGAGGCGATTAACGCAACAAGATGTGCATTATCTATTGTGTTACCAAGATTAGATGGACAAACAGTTGGTAAAGACCAGGTGATACACTGGTTCCTAAGGTCTGTGTATGAACGAAATCCCCCAAAGCCCAAATATAGTCGTTTTTGGGATGTTTCAGTTGTATTTAAGTTATTTAAGTCCTGGCCTAGCAATTTGTATTTAGACATTAAGCAGCTAGGATTTAAGTTAGCAGTACTTTTGCTGCTAGTTACAGGCCATAGGGGACAGACAATTACGGCTTTGTCTCTATATGGACTGGAGATAGATAAAAAGGAAGCAACATTTGATTTGACACAATTGTTCAAATGTAATCGCACAGGTGACCCTTTGTCCACAGTGCATGTTAATAGCTTTCGGAGGATCAACGATTGTGTATAGTTTCAGCCATTAGGGCTTATTTATCCAAGACAAAAGACATATGGAATTCCAGACAGCTTTTGGTAAGCTTTATTAAACCACACAAGGGCATCTCAAGAGACACACTCGCAAGATGGACCATTACAGCTCTGAAGGCAGCATTAGTGGATACGGGACGATACGCTTCCCATTCAACAAGAGGAGAGGCATGGTCTCAAAAGCATGACTGCTAGGGATGTCTGTTAAAGGCCCTGTCACATTACGGCGTATGGCGGGAGCGTATTGAAAACCTACGTACGCCGTGCTGGTGCCGGCCTATGATGACCTTCGGTGAACTTTCGGGTGGGTTTGAGCATATGGGGGACCTATGAGGAGCGTATGAGGAGCCTATGAGGAGCCTATGGGAGCGTGCTGCGACATTTTTTGACTGTTTTGATTGGCATGTGGAGCGTATAAGGAGTGTATGAGGAGCGTATGAATATTTTAGGAGCGTATGAGGAGCGTATGAGGAGCATATGCGAAACCTATGCGCAACCTATGCGCGACCTATGGTATCTCTCCGCGGTCCGCCGCTTGGTGACTCCTGGGTATATAAAGCCTGGAGCAACAGGCTCCCCTCACTCTGCCACCATGCCTGCTAAGAGGAACACCACTGCTGCTGCTGATTCTGCTACTTCTACTACTACTACTACTACCAGTACTACTGCTACTACACCAGCCTCCAGAGCTGCTGTTACTACAGGAGGAGGACTAGGCCGTGGGAGAGGCAGAAAGAGGCAGACTTTGTTACAATGCTCTCCATCACGAGCCTCCTCACCTGCCTAGCCACCTCACCACTCTCCACACCACTCTCCAGAACACCACTCTCCACAACACTACTCTCCAGAACACCACTCTCCACTGGAGGAGCTGGAGATGGAAGTGGAGAGGTCGACGACGCAACGCTGGCGTCCCCGCTCCAGCTCGCCATCTCCTGCCTCTGCGGGCAGCTCACGGTCGTCGTCCCCTGCCTCCGCCGCCTCCACCAGCACTGCTGCCATCGGCACATCAAAGAGACGGAGGGCCAAGAAGAGCGACTGTTCTCTGTCGGTCTTCAAGGAGGGTCAAATGTTGGACTTCTTCGAGGAGAACCCCATCATTTGGAACATGAAGCTCACGGATTACCGCCGCTCAGACAGAAAGGCCAAGATGTGGGAGGACCAGGCGACACTTCTGGGGACCACAACAGTCCATCTCCAGAAGTGGTTCAAGTCGCTCAGGGACACGAACACGCGGCTCCACAAAAAAAAGAGCGGGGACGGAGCCGCTGACCTGACTGAGCGGGAGCAGTGGATCCTGCGCAAGTTCGGGTTCCTGCGGTCCGTCGTCCGTCACCGACCGGAGCCCTGCAGGAGTGTAAGTACATAATCTTTTTTCGTTCTGACAAGTGCGGCCATTAGTATCGTATTCTAGTTTGTTATGTTATGCTTTTGTTGTATTTATGTTTGTTTGTTTGTTGTTATTTTACGTCCTAGCAACATCTAATATTCTAGTAATTTGTTAATGTTATTGACAATAGATGTATCATGATATAATCGTTATAAATCCATGTCTGCATTTAACGTTAATTATTTTTGCTTTATATAATTTTGATTTACTGTTGACTTGTCGTGTCTTTTGTCGAAATATCGATTTGCATTCATGTTACTTATGTTATGTTATGATTTTGTTTTGCAGTTGGCCAGTCCTGTCGCGGCTCCGCAGCTTGATCTCAGCTTGGAGGAGAATGTCCCGACCGATGTGGAGGTGGCGATGGACGAGGATCTTCCATCCACTCCCCCCGCTACATCCCAAGAGCGGGGAAAGGGGAGAGGGAAGCGATCTGCCCAAGTCGACAACAACCTCCTTGCTGCCATCCACAAGAGGTTCGATGAGTCTGCCGACATCCTCAAGGTAATGCAGCCGCCTCCTCCTCCACCTCCACATCCACCGGCGGTGACGAAGCGAGTGGCATTCGCCAACTATATGCGGGACATGATCCTCACGATGCCGGAGGAGCGGTTTGTGTCAGTTTGCGGTGCACTCAACCGCATGGCGTCGCACCATCTGGAGGAGGAGGAAGGAACCTTCGTGGCCCCAGTGGTTTGTGTGGCTGCTCCTGCTCCTGCACCTGCTCCTGGACCTGCTCGTGTGTCTGCAAGTGAGGCATACCAGCCTCAACCCCACCAGTGGACTCACCAGCCACCACCGGCATCACCATGGGCTTCACAGACACACGAGTATGTGCAGCACTATATGGGGCAGTCGCAGATTCCTCATCAGCCACAGCCACAGCCGCCTCTGCCAAGTCTTCCGCCTCAGCCTCTACCTCCAACCTCCGTAGGTCACGAGGTGCCCACAGCTCCGCTGGTGGTACGGCCGTCACACACTGCTGGACAACTATGGACATTAGGGATGGCGGGGCACACGAGGGGCTCTCCCGGAGTCATGGTGCGCACGGGTGCTCCGCCCACTGTGGGTGCGGCATGGCCGGGGACTTGCGCTGCTGCAGACATTGTGACTCCGACACACGTCGACCCCACCCCAGTGAACTTGTCTGAGTCGGCCAGCCCAGAAGGACTATTGAACTTGTCGGGGCTGTCCGGCATATCTGGCATGTTGGGCGCAAATTTGGACTTATTCCCCTCGTCAGCCACACAGTCGCCAGCTGATGCCACTTCTAATGGCAAGGGAAAGAAGTGATTGTAAATATGTGTATATATGTAGTCTGTATATATTGTTTGTACATTTATATGTCAAGATGCTAAAATAAATAAATATACTGTCAATTTTAATTTTTGTGTCCGTATTCAGTAAAGGCATGCCATCATTTAATTGTTATATATTAAAGTACAATTAACATTAAAATTAAAATTAAAACATAAATAACGTTAAATTTAACATATTTATTATAATGTTTCTCCTTCCCCTTTCTCCCTTTCCCCCTTCTCTCTGTCTTCCTCTCTCTATCTCTCTTCCTCCCTCTCTATCTCCCTCTCTCTCTATCTCTCTTCCTCCCTCTCTATATCCCTCTCTCTCTATCTCTCTTCCTCCCTCTCTCTGTCTCTCTTCTCCCTCCCTCCCTCCCTCCCTCCTCTCGTCTCCCCCTTTCTCTCTCTGTGTCACTCTATTTTTTCCTATGTTCTTAGTATGTATGTAAAAAGAGAGGAGATTCATTACAATTACATTAACTAGATGACTTTAAATTAAGGAGCGAAAGAACGTAACAGACATGTAAAATTGTGTTTTCATATCTATAAAATGATATTGTTTATTTTATACTAGACATATAAACATTAGCATCTCATATAACAGGAGAGATGTCACAACATCACAGACATGTTTGCAAAAACATTAGACAGACACAGCGCATACAGACTGATAAAATGTTTTGTCAGATCATCCTGTCTTGCCATGACAGTGCTCCGGCAGGTGAGACGACCCAGTCTTTAATTAGATTGCGCTGTTCCTTTCCTAGCTTGGACGTGGTGTTGGGGTTAACAGGTTCAACGTTAATGTCACGAAGGTTGTGGCCCTCTCGCCAACCTCCAGGCACAAAGTTGTTGTTGGCTGTCTCGGGACGATCCAGCTGCATGTTCTGTAGCGCTGGGTAGCGTGTCCTCATGAGGTTGTGCAGAACCATGCACGCCTTGACGATGAGCTTCACGTTGGAGGGGTGGTGCTGCATAGTCGTCAGGAGCACTTGGAAGCGGTTGGCTAGAATGCCAAAGGCATTCTCCACCACTCTCCTCGCTCGGGAAAGCCGGTAGTTGAAGAGTCGCTCATCATTGGTCAAGCCCCTCTTGCCGTACGGCTTCATCATGGTCGGCCGCAGGGCAAAGGCGTCGTCACCGATCAGGAAATACGGCACATCCTTCTGGCCGTCGACGAGCAGTTCAGGGTTTGGAAAGCCGATGGTGCCACCTTCTGTGCACGCCTTCAGCTCGGAGGTGTTGTAGATCTGGGCATCGGACGCGGAGCCCATACCGCCAATATCTGCCCAGATAAATTTGTAATCCGCATCTACAAGCGCCAACAGGACCACGGAGAAAAAAGCCCTTGTAGTTGTAGTAGAGCGACCCACTCTTTGGAGGGCACCGGCAGGCGATGTGCTTCCATCCAGAGCGCCACAGGTATGGGGGAAGTTCCACCTCTCTGCAAAGAGGTCCGCGATGGCATGCCACCCTTCTGGAGTCATCGGACACGTCATGACCTCGGCCATGTACTCGTCGACGATGGCCTTGCAGACTTCATGCACTATCAGCGGACTGTGTGTTGTGGGGCACCCTCCACCCAAACTTCATGGAGGAGTATTTTGTGCCGGATGCCAGGTGCCGCAGAGTAAGTGCTATATTTCAGCGCCGGGTCGAGCGGCACCCTGAATGTGGACCGTTTTTTTGGTGATCCTGGGTCCCACTCGCGCCACAATCTCGTCAAACAATTGGGGAGGCAGCCGCATGAAGTTCACAAACGACGCGGTGTCCTCGCTGCGGAGCTCGACCATGAGCTTGTCGAACAAGCCAAACTGTGGCCGCCTCCAAATCCAGGGTCTGACCCACACTGATCGTCGCCGCCCGCTCCCTCCTCCTTCGTCTCTCGATACGGGACGCCAGAAGAACCATGAGGAGTAGAGTAAGCTCATGGTGATAAAGGGCAACTCTGTAGAAAAGCTGGAACTGTGCTTGCAGTGCCTGGGCATCCATCCTGTATGAGCAGCAGAGCAGGAATGACCGAAGGAATGGCGTGGGTCGCCTTTATATACCGAGACCATAGGTCGGGCATACGCCGCCATACGCTTCGCATATGCCTCCCATACGCCTCCCATACGCTTTTCATACGCTCTCATACGCAACGCGTAGGTTCTGCGTACGCTGCATACGCCCGAGATACGCCCCTGGTACGCCTGTGACGCAAGTTGAGCGTATGAGTAGCGTACGCTGGTGTACCCCTAGCATACGCCGGCGTACCCCCAGCGTACGAGGAGCGTATGCGGAGCGTACGCCGGCGTATGAGTAGCGTATGGCCCATACGCCCCCGTAGGTCGAGATTTTTTTAGCATGCACAAAAAAATGGGGACGGACGGATTTATGAAAGCGTATGGCGGCGTATGCCTCATACGCTTCACATAAGCCGTCACCTGACGGTGTATGAGTGGCGTATGAGTAGCGTATGAGTAGCGTATGAGTAGCGTATGAGTAGCGTATGAGTAGCGTATGAGTAGCGTATACGGCGTATGCCGACGTATATGACGTAAAGTGGCTACGCCGCCATACGCTCCTGCCATACGCCGTAATGTGACAGGGCCTTAAGAGAATCCTTGCACAAGCAGGCTGGAAGACTGCTAGATTGTTCGCAAAACATTACAACAAACGACTGGAAAAGTCAAGCGGCCTAGCGACATGCTTACTCACCACCTAACAAGACGGGTGAGAACGTTTCAAGTAAACCTTTTTGTGAATACTAATGAATACTGAATTGAAATGAATTGTGATATGATAATTATGTATTGATTTGAAATGATGGTTATGAAGTTATGTAAAAGTCTCCCTAGCCTGAGGCTAGCCAGAGGCATAGTACCGAGGTAAAATAGTATAGTTATAGTTGCAACATCTCTGGGAATGATAACATCACCGATATTAACAAGATCATTAGCAATAGCAGTATCTGCTCACAAGACAGCTTCATAACTAACCAAATTTCCAGCTGAACATGGTCTTTTGATCTTGTTGCCTGGTGGACTGTAAAACTAATACCAAAGACCCTATAATACTAAGACGGCTCACTCCCTATCTCTCCCATGGTAATGTAAATTTTGCAGTGCCACCTTGTGGTGAGTTTGATCAGCCAGCTGCTGGTTGGTATTATACATGAGATAGGTAAGTATGAATACACATCAATATGAAATTGCTATGAACAAATACCCTTCATCATCAGCATCATCATCAGCATCATCATCAGCATCGCCATTATCACACATCTTTCACATTCATATATACATTTATACATATAATATAGCACCTGTTTAACCAAGAGAACAGCTAGCGCACCAAGTGGTGGGTTTGATCATTTTGATTACACAGTACAGGCTGAGTGAGCCTTCTTAGTATTATAGGGTCTTTGCTAATACCTAGATGCTTTGGTGTTGTATGTTGCCATGTGATGCAAGACAGATAACATCCTGGGCGGTACAAAGGATTTTGTGATGCTGTTCATCTGCTTCCTAATCTAATGTTGGTTCAATCTCATCATTTGAACAAAGCAAACTAAAAAAATAAGTACAGACTCTCTGGAACTACATTTCCTGCATGACTGATGTCTATACCACCAATAATATTATGCGTTTGAGCATCTTTTATATCAGAACGGATTTTTTAAGCTACCCAAAATAGCCTTTTGTTTGTTTAATGACCCCCCAGCACAAAAAGTAGACATCGGCTATTAGTGCGGTATGTAATGTAAGGTATGTATGCAGGTATAGCAGGTATAGCAATACCTCAGGGAGTTTGACGCCCCTGCCTTGCAGAGTTCTAAACCACTGCCTTGTGGTACAGGTCCTTGACAGAACCGAAGGCTAAGGGAGCAAACCCTAAACAGAAAAACCATGTCACTGTGGCAGCATTAAGGGCGGTTGATGTATGGAACTCCCAACATCTCCCGACCAGCCACTGCAGGGACAAATAGATTTGCGCCTGTCTTGACATGTTCTTGCCGGTGTGAAACCTCTATTTGCTCCCCGAGAGAGTGCCGCTGGTAACTTGCAAAAGCCAGCAGCACTTCAACACTTTTGCAGGCAGCTTTCATGAAATGTACAACCGCACAAAACACCATACCGGCTCGGTCGTCGCCCGGGTTATCAAGGACCGCGCTGCTCGAGCTCATCTTCCGTCGACAGCGGAAAATCAGCTAGGAGGAACACAACGCAACACAACACAACTACTGACAATTGCCCAATGGAACGTCAGGACTCTTCTCGACCGAGAAGCAGCTGACCGACCAGAAAGACGTACGGCACTAGTAGCAATGGAACTGGCAAAATACAACATCGACATTGCCGCCCTATGCGAAACAAGGTTCTCAGAGTCTGGTAGTCTCAATGACCTGGAATACTCTTTCTTCTGGAGTGGCAAACCCGAAGGAGAGAGAAGGGAGGCAGGAGTGGGCTTTGCTATCAAAAAGGACATCGTCACAAAGCTGACAGAAATGCCACGGCCAGTAAGTGACAGAATCATGACGATGAGACTACCTTTGAGCAAGGACAACTTTGCTACAATTATCAGTGTGTACGCTCCAACAATGACAAACCCAGATGATAACAAGGAGGCCTTCTACAACCAGCTGGCAAGTATGCTCAGTGACATCCCTCACACGGATAAGCTACTGCTGATAGGAGACTTCAATGCAAGGATAGGAAGAGACAATGACAAGTGGCCCTTGGTCATGGGCAAACATGGAATCGGGAAATGCAACTCCAATGGTGAGCTCCTACTGGCTTTGTGCTCTGAGTTCGAACTGATAGTAACAAACACCATGTTCAAGCAGAAGGATGAACGCAAGACCACTTGGATGCATCCTCGTTCCAGGCACTGGCATATGATCGACTTCATCATCACAAGGTGCCGGGATAAGATGGACATCCACAGTACTCGAGCCATGCGTGGAGCTAACTGCTGGACCGATCACCAGATGCTAAGGTCAAAAGTGGCATTCAGAATACGAGAAAAACACAACAGGCAAGGGACAAATAAACCGACAAAGCTCAACACAGCAAAATTAAGTACCATCAGTCACAGGGAGAGCTTCAAGCGGGAGATGGACAGCGCTCTCGCACAATGGGAGGAGAAGGAAAGCCCAACACCAGATGAGGAATGGGCAGCGTTGCAGCAGGTTGTATACAACACAGCTAAAACTTATCTCGGCAAGCCAGACAGAAAACATCAGGACTGGTTCGACCCCAACAATCAGGAGCTACAGAATCTTATGAGCAGAAGAGACCAAGCCCACCAGAGAGTGTTGCAGACCAGGAACACTAGATCCACCACTGCAGCATACAAAGATGCCTGCAGATTGCTACAAAAATGCACCCGTGCATTGAAGTCAGACTGGTGGGAAATGAAGGCAGAGGAGCTGCAGAGAGCTGCAGACAGAAACAACATGAAGGGCTTCTACAGCGGACTGAAGGAAGTGTGGGGACCCGTGAAGAAGGGAGCTGTTCACCTGAAATCAACAGATGGAACGGAGACCTTTTCCGACAGCAAGAGAGTTGTGGCAAGATGGAGCGAACACTTCCAGAAGCTACTCAACGTCCCTGGTGACATAGATCACGAAGCTCTGAACAACATCCAGCAGCGCATTACCAAAACATGCCTCGATGAGATTCCAACCATGGATGAGATGGCTAGAGCAATCGCCAGCCTGAAAGATGGCAAAGCACCTGGGGGTGATGGAATTCCTGCCGAGGTATGGAAGCATGGAGGAGACAATCTGCTCAAAAGACTGCACCAACTAATCACCAATGCCTGGGAGGAGTGTTCTGTACCCCAAGCATGGAAGGATGCCAGCATTGTAACCATCTACAAGAAAGGTGATCGAACAGACTGTGGGAACTATAGAGGAATCTCTCTTCTTTCCATAGCAGGGAAGATCTTCGCCAGGATCCTACTCAACAGACTATCTATTCACATAACACCTGGTGTAGTTCCAGAGTCACAGTGTGGCTTCAGAGGTAACCGGAGCACTGTGGATATGATATTTTGTCTCCGACAGCTACAAGAAAAGTGCATTGAGCAGGACCGACCACTGTACATGGTATTTGTCGATTTCACTAAGGCATTTGATACAGTCGGGAGGACCGGGCTATGGCAGCTACTGAGGAAGTACGGATGCCCAGAGAAGTTCACAACTATGATCGAGGCTCTACATACAGGAATGATGGCGAACGTTAGTGCTGGAGGGGAAGTCTCGGAATCGTTTGGGGTTACCAATGGGGTCAAGCAAGGTTGTGTGCTGGCCCCCACGCTCTTCTCCATCTTCCTATCAGCAATGCTAGACGAGGCTTTCCGAGACATGGGGGATGGCATCTATATACAGTCCAGACAGAGCGCTGACCTATTCAATGTCGCACACTTCAGAGCGAAGACCAAGACTACTCAGATACTGGTGAGAGAGCTACTATTCGCAGATGACAGTGCACTGGTTGCCCACTCTGCTGAAGAGACCCAGAAAATAGTGGACGCTTTCTCCGATGCATCAAAGAAGTTTGGCCTGAAAATTAACATCAAGAAGACGGAGGTGCTGTACCAACCCAACTCTACAAGAACCCGAGAGGAGGAGATCATGGTTGACGGAAACAAGCTGAACTCGGTTCCGGAATTCACCTATCTCGGATGCACAATATCAAGTGATGGACGCATTGATGCTGAGATACAGAGGAGGATGGCCAAGGCTAGCGCATCTTTCGGCCGACTACGCCAGAGACTCTGGAACAACCACCATGTGTCCATTCGGGTCAAAGGTAAGATCTACCGCGCAATCGTGCTATCCACCCTACTATACGGAGCCGAGGCCTGGACAGTGTACAGACAGCAGGTGAAAAAGCTGCATGCATTCATGATGCGACATCTGCGTTCAATCATGAGGCTAAACTGGAAGGACAAAGTGACGAATAAGGAAATACTCGAACGGATGGGGCTGCCCTCTATGGAAGATCTTCTGATCAAAAAGAATCTCCGGTGGACTGGACACCTCATGAGGATGTCATCAGACAGGCTACCAAAGCAGATCCTCTATTCTCAACTGTCTTTTGGCTACAGAAAGAGAGGGCGCCCCCGTCTCCGGTTCAAAGATACCATCAAGAGAAACCTGAAGCTGAGAGACATTAAGACCGACTCATGGACACAACTCTCACAGCAGAGAGCTAAATGGAGAGCGGCAGTCAAGTAATGAAAGCAGTCTTTGTCGCATCGCGACCGACAGCATGATGATGATGATGATGATGAATGTAAGGAAAACAGCTCCCATAGGATTTTTGTGCTAAAATTGATTTCTTTTTGCAGTTCTGGCTTCAATAGGGTTCAGGCTAACAGAAAATGATGGGGTCCAAATTTTGAGACCCCTCACCCCTTCATGGGGGGTCATTTCCATTTTGAGACCCCACGCAACTGGCCATTCACCTATCTCTGGAAGTTATTGAGTTGATTTTCATACTTGAAGTGTTGATTTGTAGGTTTTCAGGTAAGCTGAGTTGATTTGTAGCACTTATAAACCAACCGGAAGTTTCCTACTTGCACTTCCGGTCAGTATATAGGGTCTCGCTACGTATCCTCACCATGTATGATCAGATTTTCACAATTTGTGAGACTTTTGTGAAGAACTCTGAGCTGATTCATTGCAAAGTTCCTCTGGGAGAGTTACTGAAGTATTTGCTAGCAAAACTGTCAAATCCGACATTGAAATTCTGAAGAATCAGTATGCTATTCATCGATGTCCATATCTGGAGTGTCCTCCCGACAGTATTTGCACAGTCACTGCCATAGCATTTATAGAGTGGAGTGCAGGGTAGGCCATTCTTCAAGCAGCTACACCTAATTCCCTTGCACCCTGCTTTGCAGCCACATTTGATGAGTTCAACTATAGCCTGTGGGGCAGGCAAGGCAAGACAAGAGTGATGGTAGGGTTGTTGGACCTTTTGAACTGTAGACGCGACACACGAATGTCTCCAATGCCATCACCTGTATGGGAAGCTTGCCATCGTTCATCTCATCAGGAATAGAAATACATCCTGATGCGCGAAAAGGAAGAGAGGAGGCGGGGGTGGAAATAAAAGGTTTTTATTTTCGCCTCAGAAAGCATACAGGGCATACAGGGTAAACGAGGAATAGAAGTAAATAATGAACAATGGATAAAATAAATGAAGAGCGGAGTAAATAGAGAAACAGAGTTCAAATGTCAGTGGAGTGAGGGGGTGCCGAGGAGCCCTCCACCGGAGGAAGAGAGAGTAGGAGGAGTGTAGGGTGGGTGGGTGGTGAAGAAAGGAGAGAGCTGGGAGACGGCAGGAGGGCGAGTGCCTGAGGGAGGCCAGGGGGCGGCCTTATAAGGGGAGAGGGAGGGGCGACAGCAGGTGAGTGTGAAAGCTGCCGGCCCGGTGGAGGGCGACAGGTGGCGAGCAGGGGCGTCGGGTGAGGCGTGAGCGCCGCGCGACGCGGAGGGCGGGGGAGGGGGCAGCGCGCCGCGCCGTCTGCCGAGGTGAGAAAGCAGCGCGACAGCGCGGGGCGGGGGGAGGGTCTCTTCCTCTCCTCGCATCAAACGTAATGCTTCGCATTACGACCGATGCGCGAAAAGGAAGAGAGGAGGCGGGGGTGGAAATAAAAGGTTTTTATTTTCGCCTCAGAAAGCATACAGGGCATACAGGGTAAACGAGGAATAGAAGTAAATAATGAACAATGGATAAAATAAATGAAGAGCGGAGTAAATAGAGAAACAGAGTTCAAATGTCAGAGGAGTGAGGGGGTGCCGAGGAGCCCTCCACCAAAAGTAGGTGAGGGCTCGAGGCGCGCCCGAGGCGGGGGGCCGGGGCGCCCGAGGCGGGGGTCTGGAGGTGGAGGTCTGGGCGGAGAGGGCTGGCGGCGCGCCCGAGGCGGAGCAGGTGGGGCGGGCCGGCCGAGAGGTGGGCCATGTCGGGGGTCAGGCTCCCTCTCGGGGCGGGGAGTGTCCGGGGCCTGCGTCGACGGGGAGCGGGCGGCCAAAAAGGGGGTCCGACGAGGGTCGAGCAGGGGGGCAGCGAAGTCCTCGGGGCTGGATGGGGTGGTGGTCGGGGTCTGGGCGGCGGTGTTGAAGGCGGTGTCGTGAGGATCGGTGGCAGAGGGTTCCTCCTGAGGCTGGGCTGGGATGCGGTCCGAGGTGTGATGCCCGAGGTGATGATCCTCGGCTGGGACTTGGCGGCGCTGCGATCGATGGTGGCTGGGAGGTTGTCGGCGGGGCTTGCGGGGCTGTCGGCATTGGTGAGGGTGAGGCGCCGGTGGGGTCCCCCCGGGCCGGCCGGGGGGAGGCCGGCGGATCAAAAATCCACCGAGGTGGCGGGGGGGGTCTGGCGCTCACGGGTTTGTTTCGTGATGCAGTCGGCCTCGCTGTGCATGGTGAGGAGGCGCCTCACATTGGCGCAGTATGCGCAGACGTGACGGCGCATGTCCCCCGCCTCACCGGTTCCAGGCCGGGCAGGGGGCCCCGTGGGTCTCCCTGTCGTAGGTGGCGCGGGCGTCAGCTTGGGGTCGGGGGAGGTGGGCGCCTCGGTGGAGAGGGTCGGGTAGGCGGGCAGGGGCGGCGGTGGCTTGGTCCTCGGACATGGCCAGGCAGTCTAGCCTCATGAGGTTGAGGGCTACCGGGTCATGCCAGCCCTGGGGGAGGGTTCCGTCCGCGATGGCGGTAAACAGGGTCTCTGAGTACCGGCGGACGGTTGCCCAGGGGTAGACGAGGTTGTCCCGGCAGACTGCTAGGTGGTGGTGGTGGAGTCCCTGGGCGGTGTGGGCGGGGAAGTCGGGATGGTCGATGAGGGTGAGGAGGGCGAGGGTATATTCGTCCTTTGTCACCTCTCCCCTCTTCACCGGCTTTCTCTCGGCCCCTCGTTTGACCAGGTCCGAGGGGAAGATGTAGTTGGCCGGGATCCCTTGGCGCCTCACGGAGTGGCGCGCCTCGGCGGATGCCAGTATCTCCCGGACGGCGTCGGCCGCGGAGGCGGGGCTGTGGCGGATGGCCTCCTCGGGGTAGGCCGGCGAGGTGACGGGTGGTGGTTGACTGGAGAGGTGACGGTACCTCTCGTACTCCGGGTGCGCGGTGCCGGGGAGGGTCGCCTGAGGCGGCGGCGGGGGCCGGGCTGCGGTGGCGGTAGGTGCCCGAGGCGTCGGGGCGGCCTGGCGCCTCGGGGGAGATGAGAGGGTCCCCGGGCGGGTCCCCCCGGTCTCCAGGGAGTCGATCCGGGCGTGGAGGTCGGCCGTCGCCTGGCGCGCCTCGGCGGCGGAGTGCTGTTGGTCGAGCTGCATACGCTGAAGCGCCTCCAGCAGTGTCGACATCTCGGGGCCCGAGGTGCGGCCCGAGGGCGCCGCGGGGGACGCCGGGGCGTAGGCCGGGGAGTCGCCCCGGCCGGCTGCTGGAGAGGGCCCCGGGGTGCCGGGGGCGGCCCGGGATCCCTTCCGTCGTCCTTTTCCTCGAGGCATCCTGAGGCTGAACTGGGGCAGAGGTCCGAGGTGGAGTAGCCAAGTTGAAGAAAGGAGAGAGCTGGGAGACGGCAGCAGGGCGAGTGCCTGAGGGAGGCCAGGGGGCGGCCTTATAAGGGGAGAGG
This sequence comes from Branchipolynoe longqiensis, assembly GCA_030323885.1. Classification (NCBI taxonomy): domain Eukaryota; kingdom Metazoa; phylum Annelida; class Polychaeta; order Phyllodocida; family Polynoidae; genus Branchipolynoe; species Branchipolynoe longqiensis. The sequence continues at coordinate 13,459,842 of CM059191.1, forward strand.
GAGGGGCGACAGCAGGTGAGTGTGAAAGCTGCCGGCCCGGGGGAGGGCGACAGGTGGCGAGCAGGGGCGTCGGGTGAGGCGTGAGCGCCGCGCGACACGGAGGGCTGGGGAGGGGGCGGCGCGCCGCGCCGTCTGCCGAGGTGAGAAAGCAGCGCGACAGCGCGGGGCGGGGGGAGGGTCTCTTCCTCTCCTCGCATCAAACGTAATGCTTCGCATTACGACCAATGCCTTGAAGCAGTCAATGGCAGGGTCATCTTCATCAAGCTTCAGGTATGCATTAACCCATGACTTCTTCGAGATTCCAATGAATTTGCCACCCCAGTGAGCACCAGAGAAGTTGTGGAGTCCAAGTAGACCTTGACATTTGTGACAGCCAATAACCTGAACTCTCTCAAAAATGTCTATTTCACGTTTCTTCATTCCTTTGCCAGTATGAAACTTCAAGGATGTGGGAAATGTTATTTGTCTGCTGGCGACCAGATCAACTAGGAGCAGGAGTATGTCAGTGTCAGGTGACCACCCGCAGATCCGTTGTGAAGCACCACAGACTGCAGATGCAAGGACTTGGTTTGGAATTGGTGTGTCAGCCTCTTCATGTGTATGACCATACTCGAAACCACGTCCCTTGATATAAGTATCATACACGACAACCAGCACGAATGAACATTTGCTTGCAAAATAGTCCAGCAGTCCCTAGCCAAACAGGCATGTGAGTTTCCTCTTTGTTGTTGATGCTGACAGTAGGTCCTTGATGGACATAGTGAGCTTCATTTCGGGATGAACTTCGTACTCAATGGATGTAGTCGATCGCTTCTGTCAGGTCTTGTTCTTGAATAACGGAGCATCTCCTCCTCCTGTGGTTTCACATTTCCTGAGTACCATGATCTGGCATCTTCGTAGACCTCTATCATATCAGGGTTATGTGAATGAAGCTTGTCCTTGAGAGTTATGCACTGGGCACAAACTGGACCTTTTGGAAGGGTGGATAATATGGCATCAAACCACATCATCATAATTGCTAGGCTGGTAGTGGTGTGGTACTTGAGTCCTCGCTTGAATGCTTTGCCACCAAAGATCCCACGAAGAGTTGCTGATATGTATGCACCACTTTCAATGGCACATGTATCCAGGCCACTGCCATCGACCGTTTTACCAAGAGCATGCAAAGTGGCAAATGCATTGTGGAGAGCTCCTGCTCTCAAGATCCAATTGGTGTTCCCAACTGACTGTTGAATCTTCAACCCACGTGAGTATAGGTCAAGGTCAAGCGTTATCAAAGTTTTCCTCTGTGGACCAACGACAGTGGTAGAGATTCCCTGGGTTAACCGAAGAACAGTGTAAAGAGTCCCATAGTCCGTGGGTGAGGTCTTGAATAATGGAGCAATCACCTCTACATTTGTGCGTGTTGGGCTCTCAGAAGACTGGGATAACAGCAGAGATTTGGTAGCAGCCCAAGTTGGCATCACATCTTTCTTTACCAATTTCTCTGGTTGGTGTATGTGTTCTTTGACTGAGAGTATAGCGTTGTCTGGAGCGCTGTCATTAGGATACTCTTCCTGATTTGATTGAACATTACAGCACTGGGTTGTGGCCATCTCCATGTTTTCATCAGTTCCAAAGTAGTTTGCAAGTGCCCAGGTGTGAGTGAAATCTTAAAATCTCAATGGGGTTGTTTTGATGATTGGGTCTTGCACCATGTTCACTTCAAAGGCCAGATGTGTCTGTGAAACAAGCTTTTCTAGTATTTCAAGTGGGCGGTTCATCAACTCCCCATCTTCATCTTGCTCGAACTTAACAGTCACTGTTCCATGGAAGGTTCCTTGCCCAGTCGGTGTGTCTTCCAAGAGGTCAATATTATCTATCACAAACCATGTGTTCAGACCCTTCTTGGCAAAGTCTGGAAGACAAAATCCACCAGCCTACCTCATTCGCTGGAGAACACACTGCTCAACTCGTTTCTATAAGTCAATGATCTTCAGGTAGTCACTTCCGCCATAGATAGCTGAGAGGTTCTCGCTGATATTCTTGTTGCGCACTCTAGAGTGAACAGCCAAGGGAAGACCAATCGAGAGAGGGGTTTGGACCGTTTGTCGGAATGCACTATCTTTCTTCGGCTGGTGTTTTACCTGGCGATCAGTCCGAGTATTCTGAACTAGAAATTGCCTTGTGACGTCAACAGTTTTGTCCACCTGGTCCCGTATTCCAGACACTTTGACGACTTCACTACCAAAGAGCAGGTGGCTCAAGAAAAACTGTAGTAAAGACAGATTTTCAAAGTTTCTGAAGTTTCCCGTGAAAGACGAACTGAGTTGTTGCATCATCTCTTCTCGCAGAAGTTTGGCGACCATTCTGAGGTGACCAACCTTTTCACCATCATCCAACATTGAGTACCTGAGATCCATGGCCTTGCTGACAGCAGTGGGGAGAACAAGATTGTCAGGCTCATTTCGTCTCAGTGAGGCGACACACTTTAACATCTGGAAGACGCTCGCTGATGAGTCTTTTGAGGTATTTCCGATAGTTCTCACTCTCGTTAATATCTATGCGGTACCTTTTCAGAATTGACAAGTATTCATCATTGACCTCAGCCATGCTCAATGTAACATCATCGTCACTAAGGGTGTTCTGAATAGCAAGGAGCAATTGTTCATCACATAGTGAGCGAATGAGCGATACATTACTGCGATCCGTCTTCGAGGATATTCTCTGTGCAGAGCGCAAACATGTCCGATGATAGTGCTTTTCAAGAGCTGATGCGTCACCGGGTACCTCAAGGTCAGCTATACAGACTCTGATCTCATTCTAAGGTAGATATTGTAATATATGCTAATAAGATGCATAATGGGATCCAGACATTGAGAGAGAACAAAGGATTATGTTAATGAGATGATGTCATCGAAAGTTTAGCTGGTGGTACAGAGCCCTGGATGGTGAATAAAGCATTCAGTATCCAGAAGTCAAAGTGTTCAGATGTTGTACTTTTACATGGTGTCAGATGAGGAAGATTGCAGCCCGCTAATACACTGTCGGGTCTCAGGCCGCCAGGACAGGTCATCCTCAGCAACAACGGACGATCGAACTGGAAAACATGGATCACAGCATATGATATATATGCCATTTGCTGCAGGTGTGGTAACGAAGGCAGAACGAGTGCAATGCTGCATCTTCCTACATGTCGCCGGTGAGGAAGCGCAAAAGGTATTTGCCAACATGTCCATCGCGCTCGCTGATCGAGACAAGATCGGACCGCTCACAGATGCATTTCAGGCCTATTGTACATGTAAAAGCAACTTAATACTAACACGCTACCCATTCAATTCTCATAACCAAGCTACTGAGAATATGTCTACGTATGTTACTGCGCTAAGAGACAGTGAAAGACAGTGAGTAGAGATCGGTGGAGGAGTCGCTGTTGCGCGATCGGTTGGTGGCTGGCGTTAAGAACACAAATCTGAGAAACAAATTGCTACAAACGTCAGATTTGATGTTAGAAAAGTGCATAAACATGTGCAAACTCAGTGAGTTCAGTTCTGATCAGTTAGAAGACAATAAATCAGACATAGAAGTCAAGGAAATTGATTTTCTCAATAGATGACTGTACGTACCGGTGCACCGGTGGTTCGTCCGTCTGGGCCGCCATCTGGGAAGTCGCCATCTTGGAAAGCTGGCGGTACCGGTGCAGGCGAGTTCAAAATACAATGTCTGAACTGTGGATATGAACATCGCCGTGGAGTCTGCCCAGCGAAAGGCAAGATTTGTGTCGTCAGTAGGAAGGTCGGGCACTTTGGCAAGGTCTGCCGGAGCAGGCTTGGCAGGGTTAAGGAGGTAACCGTGGAAGAGCCCGACCCTCACAACGTTGAACAAGGCCCGGATCCAGCGGAAGTCAATGTGTTGACGACGGATCTGTTTGTTGGGACCATCGACCACGGCACAGACAAGGAGGAGAAACTCTGGTATGCGACCGTCCGAGTGAACGGTCATCCAGTCAAGTTCAAGCTTGACACCGGATCGGAGGCAAACATTCTGCCAAGTAACATCTTCGACAGAGCGGCGCCGGGGCCACTGACGAACACTCACTATTCGCTTCTGACTTTTTTGTGGCATCAGATCACCCCGGACGGTGAGGCACAGCTTCGGATCGACGACAGAGACTTCATGTTCCAAGTGGTGCAGAACTGTCAGCCGATTCTCAGTAAGCAGGCTTGTGGTGTGTTAAACCTGCTGGCACGGGTTGACGAGGTTCAGTTCAGTGTGCCGACGACAAACATTTCCACACCAACCGACGAACACAGGGCAAGTGCCGAACATCTGGTAAGCGAATACAAATATGTTTTTCACGGTCTAGGTCTCATAAAATCAAATGCTGTCATTCATATTGATAAATCTGTGCAACCTGTTGTTGACCCGCCAAGGAGGATTCGTATGCAATTCAGGACAAAGTGCACAACGAACATAAGCGTATGATGGAAATGGGTGTTATTGTTAAGCAAGATGAACCCACTGAGTGGGTCAATTCTATAACTATCATAAAAAATATTTTTTAAATGAATCTGTCTGGATCCGACTAAGTTGAACAAAGCTATCAAGAGAGGGCCATTTCCAACCAAAACCATTGACAAAATTATACCTAAGACGGCTAACGCTAAATATTTTTCAGTGTTAGATGCTATGGTTGGATATTGGCAGATCGAGTTGGACTATGAAAGTTCATTGTTATACACATTTAACACTCCATGGGGCCAGTACAGGTACACCCGTCTGCCTTTTGGCATCAAAACAGCCGGTGACAATTTTATTCAGGAAATGCACCGCGTCATGGACGATGTTACACCCGGTATCAGTATAGTCACGGACGACATTTTGGTATTTGGGTCAACCGTGGAAGAGCACAATGACAGGCTCAGAGCAGTGTTAGACCGAGCTAGGTCGGTTAATCTCAAATTAAACGAGTCAAAATCGTTGATATGCAAAACTACAGTAAAGTATGTAGGCCATCAACTTACCCAGCAAGGTGTGAAGCCAGATCCAGATAGAATACAAGCGATTGTAGACATACCAGAGCCGCGTGCCAAGCAAGGCATGCAGCGATTTCTAGGCATGGTTGGGTATGTGCACAAATTCATACCTAACATGTCCGAGATTGCCAAACCACTGCTCACGCAGAGCGAACAACAAGCTGCATATGACAAACTCAAAGAAAAGTTGAAAATTGTGCCTGTGTGGCATTCTACGATGTTGAAAAGCCCATTGTTGTTCAGGTAGACGCTTGTCAGTCGGGTTTCGGGGCTGTGTTAATGCAGGATGACAAACCGATCGCACTTGCATCTCATGCACTTGACTCAGCGCAGTGTGGCTATGCCATTATTGAAAAAGAAATGCTTGCCATATGTTTCGGATGCCAGAGATTTCATGACTATATCTTTGGTAAGGAAGTTCAAATTCAAATGGACGCCAAACTGTGGGTGGTGATAATACAGAAACCCATTCATAAGCTGTCGGCATGAATGCAAAGAATGCGAATGCGTTTGCAAAATTACAACGTTGAGTTGTGTCATGTTAAGGGTTCTCTGATGTTTTTTGCAGACATGTTGTCATGAGCACAAAGTGCCAATGTAGGTCACACTGACCTGTTTGATGATACACTTAGTGTCGCTGCAATCATCCAGTCTGTTAAGTAAAATTGTCCGGGAGTATGAGAGAGATGTATTAATGTCCATGTTAATATCACATATTGAGAGTGGCAGGGACATCACACGCATACAAACACCTCCATGTCTACGACAATACATTCCATACAAAGATGAGCTCACGGTAGAAAATAACTTAGTAATGAAAGGCAATCGGGTTGTGGTACCTCCAAAGCTCCACGGTACCTCCAAAGCTCCACGGTGAAATGCTTGAAGCGTTACACGAGACGCACTTGGGCATCACTAAGTCCAAGCAGTTGGCACGTGACTGCATGTTTTTGGTCTAACATAAATAAATAAATTGAAGACAAAGTCAGTCGGTGTGACACATATCAAAATAATCGGAAAAGTTTGCACAACGAGCCTTTGTTGAGCCACCCAATTACATGTCAACCTTATGAAAAGATAGGGGCAGATTTGTTTGAGATAAATCATGAAAATTACCTGATTACTGTAGATTATTACACAAAGTATCCTGAGGTAACATTTTTAAAAGATACAGCATCTGTAACAGTCATCAAGGCTATGAAGGATAACTTTGCAAGGCATGGTTTTCCGAGCCAGGTGATTTCGGACAACGGCACGCAGTTTAAGAGCCACAAGTATAAAGAATTTGCTAACCATTATGGGTTCACAGCCACATATTCGAGTCCGCAATTTCCCCAAAGTAACGGCCAAGTCGAAAGGTTTGTTCAAACAGTGAAAAACTTTTTTTTTAAATGTCTAGAAACAAAGACAGATTTTCAGTTGGCTTTGTTAAACTACAGAAACACTCCGTTGCCCGTCTTGAATGCATCTCCAGCTCAGCTGCTCATGGGCAGAAGGCTATGGGGTGGATTGCCTTTGACGGAAGAGAATTTAATGCCAGAAACACAGAACCCGAAAACAACACAGACAAAGAAATGACAAAGAGATCAGAAAATTGTTCACAACAAGAAGTGTGGTAAAGCGCACAAGCCGGTGAAAACTGGCGACAAAGTGAAGTATAGGAATCATACAGGAGAGTGCAAGAAAGGAGTAGTGATAGGGAGTACGGGTGTGTCAGGTAGAGAGTATCAAATTTTGAACGAGTCAGGGAATATGTTGTATAGGAATAGAGTGCAGATAATAAGAGCACCTGAGTGGAGGCAGCCCAAGCCAGTCGGGCAGGCACAAAGTGTGCCGACGTCGCAGTCAGTTGTAAACAATGCAGCTAATCTAAGTAGGACAGGTCGAGTGATTAGACCGGCAGACAGGCTAGACCTATAAATAGTCAGTTGCAAGTTAGACTCACACACGAACACATGTGCGTGTAGGTTAAGTATTGTTGGTTTCAGAGACTTTGTATTATTGTGTCAAAGTGGGCAATGTGTCATTTTGGAGGCTGAGCAGCCGGACAGTTCAAAGGACATGGTGCACTTGGACATTCGATAAACCTGTGGCTTAAGTTAAGTGCTTATATATTTTATTATTATTGTATGCTAAACTTGTAAGCTCAGAATTTCTGAGATAGCCATTTTGAAATCCGAGATGGCCACCAAAGTTGAAACATGCCAGCCTGGAGACAGGCCTACCTATAGACATTTAAGACATTTTTTATTCACAATTTCTATACATTATTCCACAAACATGTACTATTCTGTTGACAATATAAATTGCAGGAACAGTGTAGGCCTAAACATTAGTGTAATGGGAGAAGGGCCAGACGGGAAGGCCGAATGAGTTAAAGTGTCCGTCTCCCGTGGTGGTAGATTGTGGGGTCGTGGGTTCGAACCCTGGTCAAGTCAAATCAATGACTTAAAAATTGGTACTTGTCATTTCCTAGCCTGGCGCTCGGCATTATTAGGATAGGACAAGGAATGGTTGGTTCAGTGTCAGGAAAATGTGGCTGAGTGGGATATCAGGTCATGGTGCCAGCGGCCTGGTTTCCCAGTGGGACAGCACTATAAAGTTGCCATGAGTGTGCACTGTCACAAGTCGGTACCCATCCTGATATGACCTTAGATGTTGATAGGACGTAAAACATCAAACAAATAAAACTATGGGAGAACATGTCTCCAGACATATATAGTTTGGGTAGGACCATTCGAATTATTTTTGTATCTCTGAGAAGTGGGGTAATTCTTGTTTATTTTTGTTCCTATCTCGGGAGCGGGAGGGAATTATTTTAATAATTCTTTTTGTATCTGAGAAGGGGGGGGGTGATTCTTTTTGAATCGTTGAGGTGGTGGGGGGTACTTTTATTTATCTATTCATGGCTTGTCTTTGGTTTTTTTGGGGGGGTGGGGTTATTTCCTACCTCTATTCACACAGCGGATGGCTTGGTATTTGGGGGGGGGGGGGGCTTTTACATTCTTTTAATTATTGTTTCATATATCTCGGGGGGGGGATTTTTCTTTTCTTTTTATATCTCGGGGAGGGGGAGATTATTTAATAATTATTGTTGTATCTTTGAGAGGGGGGCAGGGGGGGGGGTAATTCTTGTTTATTTTTGTTCCTATCTCGGGAGAGGGAGGGGATTATTTTAATAATTATTTTTGGGTCTCTGAGAGGGGGGGGGGGGGGGTCTTAAAGATGCTGTTGGGAGTTCAATATATGTGAACTATTTAGCATTTGTTCAGTCTTATTAAAAAATATGAAATATAAATTCTCCTGTGTGTCTTGTTTGTCCGAGTGTGGTGAATTGTGTTCCCGAGATAGTCAAAATATAAAAAAAGAAGTAGGGGGCCTGCCCCCCATATAATTAAATAATCCCCCTCCCTCCTGCAGTAAGAAATAGCAGAGATACAAAAAGAATGATTAAAATAATCCCCCCCCCCCCAGCCAAGAAAAGATAAATAAAAGTCCCCCCCCCCCCTCAGAGATAACAAAAAGAATTATTAAAAGAACCTCCCCCTCCCGAGATAGTAAAAAAAAAAAAAGAAGAAGTCCCCCCGCCCTCCCCGAGATATATGAAACAATTAAATGAATGTAAATGCACCCAAAACCAAGCCAGCGCTGTGTGAATGGAGGTGGGAAATACCCCCCCCCCCCACAAAACCAAGCCATGAATAGATAAATAAAAGTACCCCCCCCCCCCCTTCAGCGATACAAAAAGAATCACCCCCCTTCTCAGATACAAAAAGAATTATTAAAATAATCCCCTTCCCCTCTCGTGATAGGAACAAAAATAAACAAGAATTACTCCTCCCCCTCAGAGATACAAAAATAATTATTAAAATAATCTCCTCCCCCTCCCGAGATGACTGACACTATAGTGACAGTATGAGTGCAGCGATTTGCCGCGATCGTTGACGGTGTGGTGGTTTCAGCGGGTTCCCGTGCTCAGAGGTGTCCCTCGCTTCTGCGCTGCTTCTGCGCATGCGCGGATTTCGCATCAACGGGCCGTAATCGATTAACACGACCCGGGCGACTCGGGTCATCCCAGTCGTCAGAAATTCAAATAGAACACGGCGAGTGGAGTCGACAAATACACGTGCCATGTGCATAAAAAGAATAACTTAGATTAATTAAATGGAAATATAAGTGAACTGGGCCATCATAAAATACTTTAAATCCTATTTTGCTGTATTTTTATCGGTTATTAAAAAAAAAAAAAAGATTGTCCACCCGAGCGCGGAGAAGCGTATTCGATTATTCGACCCGAGTTTGTAGGATATGCGCATGCGCCAATAAGTGGCTCAGGTGACCCGAGTTGATGCGAAATCCGCGCATGCGCAGAAGCAGTGCAGAAGCGAGGGACACCTCTGAGCACGGGAACCCGCTGAAACCACCACAGGTTTGAATCTGGCTCGATTTTGACACATGTGCAGACGTTGCTGTTCGATTTTTACGCATGCGCAGAAGCGATGCGGAGAGCTGAAACCGACGGAGGGCTGAAACCGCGACACCTGTCGTATATATATCGGTATCGATGTACGCACGAAGGAAAGACTGGTGTCCCTCGGAATCCGCATCACCCACCGAGAGGAGTTGTTGTTGCCGATAATGTTAAATTCTGTTATTAACATGCAGCAGAATAAGTATTATTATGGTAAAATAAGGCCTCTTTGAGCTCTTGTCATTTTTTGTAGTTTCCAATCCCGGTGTACAGGTGTTTCTAGGGTGGGTTTATATCTATATATATATACCTCTAGGTGATGCCTGGACATGTGGGCTGCGGGTGGTTGCGAAGACTGCCGGGTGTGCCCATTTTAGCTCCTCCCGGTCTAGGTACCATTTCAGGTGTTCATACACACAGAGTTCTTTCACTCCGTATTCGCTGAACCTCAAAATCAGTGGGTTTTTAGCCGGATTTTTCGACTTCATCTTTGTTGTGTACCTTATCGTACAGACCCCATCCTCCCAGATGAAGTCCCCCCTCCGCATTAGACCTAGGGCTTGCAGCCTTTGTCCCATTGCTAATAGGAATAGACATACTGTCCTCCTATTCAGTCTGTCTGTTCCCAGTTCTCTTGTAGGTCCCCAGCTCTGGAGGAGATCCAGCAATGTCTTTGGATCCCACATCCTGTCATATCGTGGTGTTGCGGGTTTGAGATTCCCGATCCCTTCCACGAGCCTAGTCACTAACTGGTGCTCCCCAAAGGGCTTCCCCCCCACCGTTACGAAGGTTGATAGCAACGATTTAACCGTGTTGATCGTGGTGTGTGCCGCCCCACCTGCGAATAGTTTTTGCAAGTATTCGATCCCCTCCTGCAGTGTAGGTTCTGTAGGGCTAATACCTTGGTCTTTGCAGTGGTGGTTCCAACGGTTCAGTACTAGTGTATATTGTTTCTGAGTGGCATTCGCCCAGGATGCTGTTAATGTGCTCGCCGTGTCCTCCGACATGCCCATTCCTTGAAACATCTCACCTAGAGTGCGATTGCTAGCAATCTCAATTTCCCGTCTAATGGGAATACCTTGGTTCTGTGACCTCTCTGTGTCAGGGTACCTTCCGGCACCGTTATCTCGAACCCGCCTGCGAAACCCGGTTCTTGTTTGAGTAGCGGGTACCAGGGTTGCGTTGGCCAGTCCGGGATGATGAGTATCCCTCTCGGCCTGTCTTCTTTGATCTTGATGAGGAACCTCGACAGCAGGCTGAATGGTGGAAAGAAATAACCATGAATATATGACCAGTTCATAGATGGTGCATCGGTGCCATATGCAGTTAATTCAAACTCCCGTGAGATATATTTATCCATTTTGTGGTTCCACCTCGTGGCGAACATATCTATCTCGGGTGTCCCTAGTTTGCAAAACACATACTTTAATACCTCATCACTTAGCTCCCATTCCCCTGCGTCCGTGAAAGCTCTCGAGGCCTTGTCTGCCTCCCTCTACTAGCTCCCAGATAGCCTCTGTCTCTTGGTGGCATTGTTTTGATCTGGCTGAGCCCCCTTTCTCAATACATGCAAGTGTTGTTGTGTTGTCTGTGTACACCCTTATGTACTTCCCTGTCAGCTTCTCACCTTGGTGACCAGACGATATGGCCGAATGAGTTTGAGCGTCCGTCTCCTGTGCTGGTAGATCGTGGGGTCGTGGGTTTGAGTCCCGGTCGAGTCAAACCAATGACTTTAAAATTGATACTTGTCGCTTCCTAGCCAGGCGCTTGGCATTATTAGGATAGGGCAAGGACTGGTGTGCTCAGTGTCAGGATAATGTGACTGAGTGGGATACCAGGTCATGGTGCCGGCGGCCTGGTTTCCCAGTGGGACAGCACTATAAAGTCGCCATGCGTGCGCACTGTCACAAGTCGGTACCCGTCCTGATATGACCTTAGATGTTGCTAGGACGTAAAACAACAACAAACAAACAAACAATCTCACCTTTGTATGGTAACATCCTTCTGACCGCCCTTAACTCTAATACGTTTATGTGTGTGGACTCGCTTACTACCTCGTCCCACTGGTCCCCATAATGTAAGTGGTTGGTTTGGTCGTAGTATCCCCACCCTTGCATTGAGGCATCTGTGTAGAAGTACACATCTACCGTCTTCTGTGTGTAGTCTCTGTACGTCCCTGAGACGTTTTCCGTCCAGTAATCTAAGGTCTCTCGCACCCTCCTTGTTATTGTGCATTTTCCCTCATAGCTTCCACCCGCTTCTCTTAGGTTCCAGTTTAAGGCCCTTACTATTGTTTTTGATCTAATGTGTGCCCATCTGTTTCCTGGATCTGTCGCCACTAGTTTGCCTACCAATCCCGCTAGCAATCTTGTCTTTATTGTTCTAGCTGTCAGTACCTCTTTAATGAGTGACTTGAGTTCCTCGTACTTATCTTTAGGCAGTGAGACTCATAGGTTATTTGTGTTTATTATAAAAACTAGGACTGTCAATTCGCATGTTGGTGTGATCTCTGATTTTTCTTCATTAATGGTGAAGCCCAGTCTCCTCAGGAGTCTCAGCGTGGTGTCCACTGCTCTAACCACCTCCTCCCTGCTGTTCCCCATTATTATTGTGTCATCTATATAGAAACATAACAGTATGTTGTACTCTACTCTGAGGTGGCTCATCACTGTCTTCATTATCTTTGTAAAGATTCTCGGTCCTGAACTCAGTCCATTGGGTAACACTCTAAATCTATACCTCTCATTGTTATACACAAATTGTAAGAGGTCCCTGTCTGCCTCTCGTATCATCAGGCTGTGATACGCTTGTGATATATCAATGCTCGCTAGCCACGCCCCTTTGTGTATCAATTGCATCACCGTTCTCAGTTGTTCCATCTTGAAGTGCCTGTAAGTTACTGTTTCATTCAATTTTGAGAGGTTTAAGATGGGTCTAAAATCTCCCTCTTTTTTGGGTATCAGAAAAAAGTGTGACACAAACGTTCTGCTTATCTCTGACGCTCTCTCAACCACCCCTTGTCTTAACATTTCATTTATTTTTATGTTTAAGATGGCCCCTTGTCCTTGGTGTCTGACCTCGGTATTACATATTGTGTTGGCAGGCTGTCTAGCTCAATGGTTACACCCTTCACCATTTGGAGTATCCACTTATTACTCGTGATACTTCCCCATTCACCCGCATTTTGCGATACACCCCCTGCTTTGAACTCAGTATGATTTTTACTTACATCTACTGTCTGCACTGTCGGCCCCGGTAGGTGTTGGCATTGTTGTTGTTGTTGTTGCCATCTCTGCCCCGCCCCCCTCGTTGGGGGCGTGGCTGCGTGCCTGAACTTTGCCTGTGGAAGTGGTGCTGTCTCGTCTCCTCCCCTCTTGGCCGTGGGATTTATTGTTGATGGTGTTGTGGGTGGCGGCCCCTCCCCTGACCGCCTCTGAAGTTTCCTGGCTTCCTCATGGTTGGTTTGATCCCAAACCCTCGTATCAGTGTACTAGCAGTTTTCTGGTTGGTCTCGAGCTTCGTTACTTGTGTCGTAAGGTCATCCCCTAGCAGGTATTGGAAGCCCTGACCCCGATCCTTCTTTGCTAGTGGTCTTATTTGCGGTAGTAGGGTCGGTCTGAGATTGTCCCTCCTCAGGCCCAGTAGTGCATTATTCGTGCGCACCAGTACTTTCAGTGTTGTTACTAGTGCCGTCACCATCTCCTTCGCTTCCAGCGGTTTTCCACATTGTATGTTATCCAGTGCCGTAGCCACCGGTGTCGCTGCGAACTGTAGCCCCCACTGTGCCGCTGTCAGTGCCGTATCATTGTCTCTCACCCTTGCTGGTAGGGTTGGTTCCAGCTCCGGATTTAGTCTTGTTTTGGCTACATTGGCTGGTCTGGGGAGCGGGCCGTATAGGTCCGAAATTTTCGTTCTGCTTAGCGGATTTTCCCATAGCATGTTTATCAGTTTCGCCGTGCTTTCCACTAGGTTCTCCCCTTCTGCATCCAACAGTGCTTTCTCCGTTGGCAGGAATTGTTCTAGGTATGAACCTCCCGTGTGCATCTCCGCTACTGTCGGTATCGGTTGACTCTCCCTCACCTCACGTCCTGGTTAACGTGGGTGTGGTCGTCTCGGGTGGCACCCATGGCGTTGGGGCCAGCAGCGGCACTCTCCTGCTCTCTGGCTCGGGCGTGTGTCCCGGGTAGGCCGGGGGCTCGCTCCCCCCCCCTATCTCCTGTTGACCTTAGCGGGGTAAAGGCCGAGGCCCTCGGACTCTGTTGTCTCCGTGTCTGTGTGGGTGTTCCACCTCTGTCACCCCGTCCCGTGACGGAACCACCTTCTGTCCCTTATTTCGGCTTGTAGCTCGGCTCTCCTGACCTCCAGCCTCTCCAGCTCCGCCCCGTCCTGATATGACCTTAGATGTTGCTAGGACATAAAACAACAACAAACAAACCAGCTCCGCCACCGGCGTTGGTACGTAGCTCGCACCTCGCCATTGATCCGCACTAGCTGGGTTTGGTGGGAGGCTGTAGGTCTGGGTTAGGTCTGCTACCACCATCAGTAGGCCGGTGTGCAGGTCCCCCATCGGAGGTGGAGTGTATGTCGGTGCTGTTGAGGCTAGCACCAGCCTCATACCTCCTCCGTCCGTTCTCACTACCGTGCCCTCGGCCGGTTCACCTTTCCCTGTGCTGTCCGTTTCCGAGGCCGTATCAGTCCTCTCGTCCATGGTGGGGGTGGCGTTCCCTACCTCATGTGGGTCCACCTCGGACACCAAGTCCCTGTCCGATTCATGTGGCAGAGGTACAAAAAATGCTACATTCGGAGAGGTTGTGCACTGCATTCGGAGAATCGGTGAGCAGGTTCATGACTTACAGTAGTGAACCTTTTAAGTTGGCCTGACATTGTTAGGAAGCATGCATGCATATGTGTATATAAATTTGTTATGCATGGTATTGTCCCCATTCCACCACAGTGTTTTTGTTCGTTTTAGAAACACTTTTATCTGTATGAAAAACAATCAATTTATTTATATTTTTATTATTTTAGATTCAGACAACACTGGTTATTTGGAGTAAATATATATTTGAGAATTGGATGCCTGACTTATAAACTATTTAAACTACCTACCCTTTGTATTGCCATTGTAACACAAGTGAAATAGCATAGCCATAACCAGGAACTTTTGGAAAATAAATTCTTGGAACGAATTAAAGCTCATGCCGCGAGCCACTAGGTGCCCCCCCCCCCCCCCCCCCCCCCCCCCCCCCCCCCCCCCCCCCCCCCCCTCCCAAAGAAACTGATTAATTTACAGGCTCTGAAATGCCATTTCCAGCAATTTTTAGGAAGGTTACATACTGATTTGTTTTTACTAAGAAAGATTGCAATTAGAATTCCCCCCTCCCCCCTTAATTCAAGAAACTAAAAACAAACAGCAAGGAAGATATTTTTGCAAAATGGTCCCGGCCAGTGAAATGCCCCCATTCACCAAACTACCATAATGGGGGACATTGCGATGTTGTGGTTCATACACTTGCCATTGGCGTCGCCACTGAAGTAGTATGCTCCTCTGTACTGACTATGCCTGTATACTGATGTACTGACGGTGTAGTCCTGTCTCTTGACTGTAGTCTGATGTACTGACTAGTCCTGTGCACTGGCTGTAGTCTGGTTTACTGACATACTGATGGTATGATCCTGTGTACTGATTTTACTGACTAGTCCTGTGTACTGACATATTGATGGTATGGTACGTTGTAATGACTGCGACCCTGTGTACTGATGGTATTGTTCTATCTACTTACTGTAATCCTGTGTACTGACATACTAACTGTATTCTGTACTGACATACTGACGGTATAGTTCTGTGTACTGACTGTAGTCCTTGCACTGACTCGTCATGTGTACTGACATACTGATGGTATGGTCTTGAGTACTGATGGTTGTCTGATGTACTGACATACTGATGGCATTGTCCAGAATACTGACTAGCCTGGTGTTCTGACATACTGATGGTAAGGTCCTGAGTACTGACTGTAGTCCTGTGTAGGTCTACTCTTTGGCCCAATATACTAACATACTGGCATTATGGTCCTGTGTACTGTCGGTATGGTCATGTGTACTGACTGTAGTCCTGTGTACTGACATACTGACTGTAGTCCTGTGTACTGACTAGCCATGTGTACTGACTTACTGATTGTATGGTCCTGAGTACTGACTGTAGTCCTGGCGGTATGGTTCTGTGTGCTGACTAGTCTGGTATACTGACAGGATGGTTATGTGTGCTGACTGTAGTCTGTTGTACTGACTGCAGTCCTGAGAACTGATATACTCACAGAATAGTCCTGTGTACTGACTAGTCCTATGTACTGACTAGTTCAGTGTACTGACCTACTGACAGGGTTCTGTTCCAAAAAGGCCCAAAGTAAATAATTTGAAATTTTTAAAAATTAAAATTTGAATAATCCCCCCCCTAACCCCAAAACCAAAAAAAAAAAGGGAAATTTTTAAAATTCAGTTTTATTAAAATAATAGGGGCCTTAATTTTTAACTGTTTTTCCCCCTGAAAATTTTAAAAACATAAAAAAAACTTAAAAATTCAAATCAATTTGGATTTGGGTTTTTAGGTTTAGCACAAAAAAGAAATTAATAAAAACCTTTAAAAAAAATTTGAAAACGAGTTTAAAACCCCTTTACTTGGAAAAAATTTTCATTAATGAAAAACTTCGCAAAAAAGAAACAATAGGGGAAAAGATAATTTTTAAATAATTTTTAAAATTATATTAAGGATTTAAAACTTATAATCAATTTTAAATTATTTTTTAAAATTTAAGAGTTAAACGTGTCAATTTATCCCTTGAAATTTAAAATAAATTATTTTATGTCAAGAAAATTTTCCTGTCGGGAAATTAATCTTGAAACAAACTAATGTTAATTAGATTTTTTCAATTTTAAAAATTTTGGGTTTAACTGAAAAGGTCTCTGTGGGGGAATCTGTTTCACCCCCGGAATATTTCCCAAAACCCTTTGGGGTTCAACCAAAGGTTGAATTTCAAATCCCCACGCAGTCGTTTTTACAATCCTTTCGGGAAAAAGGGCCCCCCCGTCCCATTTGGCTGGGGGCCCTTGAAAAAACCCGGGTCCACCTTTTTTACCCCCCCCTTTGAAAAAAACCCCCCAAACCATTTCAGTTTTTTACAAAAAGAAAAAAGGGAAGAAAAAACAAAGGGTAATAAAACCCTTTTAAAGAAAAAACCAAAAAAAAAAAAAAATTTTAAAGGAAAAAGGTTTTTTTGGGGGTGAAATTCCCCAAAAAACCCAAAATTGGGTTACCGGGTAACAAACAAACCCCCCATAATTAAACCACCGGGGTTTCATTAAACGCAAAAAAAACCACTAAAAACCCTTTCCCTTATTTCCCCCAGGGATTTTAAAAAATCCCATTCTTTTAAAAATTCCCCTCTTCAATCAAAAATTTAATTATAAGTTTTTATGCAACCCCCCCCTATTTTGGTTTTATTTGGGTTGTTACATTTAAATTTTGCAATAACAAACAAAAAAAGGGTGTTGATTTTTTGGGGTTTTCTTTGGGTGGGGGGAGGGGCCCCGGTTTTTTAAAACGGGGGGAAAGTGGAGTTAAAGAACCCATGAATTGGGGGTTTTATTTAGGGGGTTTAGGTTTGGGGGGGGAGGGGGGGCCCCCAATTTTAGTGGGGGGGAGTCAATTTTGGTTAAAAAAGGTGGTGTTAAATTTTTTTTTTTAAAAAAAAGATTAATGTGGAAATAATCTGTGAATTTCTTTTTTTTGGGAAAAAAAAAAAAAAGTTTTGGGATTAAAAAATTTTTTATATGGAAAGGATTGTTATTCGAGGGTGAAAGGATTTTTTGGAAGGGGGGTAGGGGGGGGTTGGGGGGGGGGTTTTTTTGGGGGGATTTTTGGTTTTGTTTAAAAAAAATGGTGTTTGCTGGAAGTTAGTCCCCTAGATTCAAAAGGTGTAAAAAGTTTATGATTGAAAGGGTATTTAGAAAAGTGTTTGGTGTATAAGTTTAAGTGGAAAAAAACAAAAAAAATTATGGGGATTTAAGGTTGATTTGTTTTTGTTGGGTGGGAGGTGTTGCATTTTACTGCAAAGCCACCAAAAACCTAGATGCTGAAATACTAAAACCAACAAATCTGTCAAATGAGCACATAGAACTACTATGGTCCTTAATAAAAAACGAAAAACAAGCAAATGTAGCCATAGCAAGACTCTATAGGGCACCGTCAGGTGAAATTGAAATATTCCTTGAAGCCCTAGAAAGCAGCATAAACACTGTACAAAAAAATCAACAAATGCAGAAATCTTTGTGCTAGGGGACTTCAATGTGAATTACAGCAGCAATGAAAAAAACAAAACTAATGCTGCAAAGCACCATTAAAATCTTAGGCCTGCAGGAGGTCATCACTGAAAGGACAAGGCTAAGCAATAATAGCTCAACAATCAATCTAATATAACCCAACTCAAACCATGCCACAAAATGGGGCACTAGAAGCTGGGGCATAAGTGACCTCGAGCTGGTATATGTAACCAGCAAAAAGTTTAAAAGCACAAAACACTATGAATACAAAATGGACAGATCCCTAAAAAAAACTACTCTACCATTAACAAATCACCTTCACCTAAATTTAAACAGCATCACACAGAACAGATGAAATGTGTCCCATTAGGAAACTAAAAATACAATAAAACCAAGACCTATGGGTAGATAATGACCTACTAACACTCATTACAACCAAGAGAAAACTAGGTGACAAAGCAAAGTGCACAAAAGCACACTGCCAGAAACAACTCACTCAAAGCGGTGAGAACAGCAAAAAAAGTAATACATAATAAAAAAGGACTGGGATTGGGGAAGCAACACAAATAAATTCTGGAATAATGTAAACCTGCTATTTCCCCAACATAACACAGATGAATGCATAAACCTCCAGGACAATGAAGGCAACACACTCACAAATAGAGATGCAGCCAACAAACTAAACTCACACTTCGCCACGGTAGGACAAAAACTATTGAAAGAAATATTTTAAAAACTAGGAAAATAAATCAGGAATTACACAGGATGAAATCCCCATCTGCAAAACTGATATAATAGAGCTAACAAAATTAATAAATGACATAGACACAAATAAACCAAGTGGAATAGATGACATCCCCACAAAAATATTGAAGGAGACACTACAAGCCATCCTGGCCACCATGGTAGACCTATTCAACATCTCTTTTGAGCAGGGGCACTTCATCACAGCCTGGAAGATGGCAACCATTACCCCATCCACAAAAGTGGCAACAAGCAATACATGGGAAAGTATAGGCCAATATCAATTTTGCAAACTCCAAGCAAGCTAATTTAGAAAATATTCCAGACATAAATGAGCACCTGAAGAAACATAATATACTAAATAAAAGACAAGGAGGCTTCAGAAAATTGTACTCCATGTCAAAAACTATAGCAAACCTAACAAGTGACATACTGGTGTCAATGAACCAAAATAAATTAGTTGGGGCAGCCATCATTGACATCAGCAAAGCTTTTGACACTGTAGACCATGATACACTACTGACAATTTTTTTTTTAAACATGGGGATAAAATCTAACACCAGGAGCTGGATAAATTGCTACCTAACAAAGAGGCAACAACAACAAATTAAACAATACCCTATCGGACCAACAGCCTGTCACGTGTGATGTACCCCAATGATTAGTCCTAGGACCACTACTCTTTATAAGCTATATAAACAACCTAGAAAGATGGCTGGAAACAGAATGCCTCCAACTATATGCAGATGACAGTCATTTATACAAAAAGCACCTCAGAAGAAGAGGTAATAACCAACCTAAACAAACTCCTACTAAAGCTGGACGACTGGTGTGAGTCCAATAAAATAACCATCAATGCAGGCAAATCAAAAACAGTACTCTTCTCGCATAAATTAATGCCGGAAAGAAACCTACACTGCAAGCTAGGAAATCAAATACTAGAAAATGTAGACCACTATAAATACCTAGGCCTACAGCTGGACAGTCAGCTAAATGACAACCTATGTATAACAAAAATCATACAAAAAATACACAAACTATGGCTATTTGCAAAGCTAAAGGACTACATGACACAAGAAATGTTAATAAAAATCTTCAAGGGCATGGTGCTCCCGTACTTTGACTATGGGGATGTAATATACATGGGCGTGAAGAAAGAACTGCTGAAAAAGCTGCAAATATTGCAAAACAGAGCCCTGAAGACCTGCCTAAAAGTGGACAAACTGCACCCCACCTATGACATACACAAAAGAACTAAAGTGAAACTGCTAGAAAACAGGAGAATAATTCACCTAAAAACATTAGTGTATGGATATAGTAAAGACATTACACTCCTAACACAACCACAAAGGAACACTAGAGCAAACAATGCACCACTGCTAAGGCAAACCAGAAGTCAAATCAAAGCTCATGAAAGAAGCACACTGGAAATGGCTGCCAAGGTATGGAATGCCCAAATGCTGAAGAAACGGCAAATTCCTGACCTAAAAACATACAAAAAATATCTGTGCAAAATAAAACTAGGAAAGCTCCCCTAAGCTACACTGCAAAGAGGCATGTGATATGTCACGGCCCACCAGCAGGACAGCCCATGGGAGGGAACCTAGCCCACACTAGCCAGATAACTGCATTTACGAATTACATACAGGCCTATGACATGTAAATAGAATAGACTAGTCTAGAATTAAGAGTAGAACAAAAAATATTTTCAAGAAAACCCAAAAAACTAACATAGATTACTAAACCCAAAATATAACAATACGAATCACAAAACAATAACTGCCCAGCATTGAAAACAAGCCCGAACACTCGAGCTTATATGCTATGGACAGCATAAACTCACATCACAATATATTTTTTTTAAATGCCACTATGATTCAAAACAATGCCGCTATGATTCAGAACAATACCGCTATGATTCAGAACAATAGCGTTATGATTCAGAACAATGATGCAATCATTCAGAACACTGCCGCTACCATTCAGAACAATGTCGCTATCATTCAGAACAATGCCACTACCATGCAGAACACTGCCGCTACCATTCAGAATACACCACTACATTCAGAATGCCATGGTACATTCAAAAGACTCCAGTACATTCCGCCACAGTCAGAACACTATGCCACATTCAGCGACATCGTAGAAGAAAATAGATTCTCTCAATATCTTTCTAGCAGGTCTCCTCACACTGTGGTACAACATACATTCAGACTATGTGGGTGATGTGCCTGCTGTGGTACAACATACACTCACTCTGTGAGTGGTGTGCCCGCTGTGGCAAAACATACACTTAGGCTCTGAGAGTGAAGGTGATGTGCCCGCTGTAGTACAACATACACTCAGACTCTGTGAGTAGTGTGCCAGCTGTGGTACATCATACTTAGACTCAGTGAGTGGTGTGCCCACTGTGGTACAACATACACTCAGACTCTGCGAGTTGTGTGCCAGCTGTGGTACAACATAAACTAACGCTGTGAGGTGGTGTGCCTGCTGTGGTACAACATACACTCACTCTGTGAGTGGTGTGCCAGCTGTGGTCCAAAATACACTCAGACTCTGTGAGTGGTATTCCCGCTGTGGTACAACATACACTTAGACTTTCTGAGTGGTGTTCCAGCTGTGGTACAACATACACTCAGACTTTGTGAGTGGTGTGCCTGCTGTGGTACAACATACACTCACTCTGTGAGTGGCATGGCAGCTGTGGTACAACATACACTCAGACTCAGTGAGTGGTGTGCCCACTGTGGTACAACATACACTCAGACTCTGTGAGTGGTGTGCCAGCTGTGGTACAACATAAACTAACGTTGTGAGGTCTGTGCCTGCTGTGGTACAACATACACTCATAATCTGTGAGTTGTATTCCCGTTGTGGTACAACATACACTTAGACTCTGTGAGTGGTATTCCCGCTGTGGTACAACATACACTTAGACTTTGTGAGTGGTGTGCCTGCTGTGGTAGAACATACACTCACTCTGTGAGTGGCATGGCAGCTGTGGTACATCATACACTCTGTGAGTGGTATGCCCACTGTGGTACAGCATACACTCAGACTCTGTGACTAGTGTGCCCGCTGTGATACAACATACACTCAGACTTCGTGAATGGTATGCCTGCTGTGGTACAACATGCACTGAGACTCTTGTGTCGTGTGAGTGGTGTTCCAGTTGTGGTACGCCACCCACCCCAAATTTGGAGGCGTGCATGTGGAACCTCTTTCCGCTCTGCTGCACACACGGATATTACCGCGCTCTTCCAGCACACAGCAGGCGGTGCTTATAAGTTACATTACACCCACCCGCCCTCCCCCTAATGTTGTGTAGTTTTGAACTGCGGCAAGACGAACAGATTAGCCCATTAGTCATTAACCCAGCTTTAAACGATCGCCTACTCTGCCTGATGTCGTAATGTTTACTGGTGTATTGTGTTGCATGCTGTGTACTATGTACTGCTCTGTCATATGTTGTATATTGTGTAGTCTTGTACTGTGGGTTATGTACCGCTCACGATATACCGCATAATGTTGTGCACCATGGGTTATATATACTATTGATATACTATACTATACTGCGGTACTAGATACTGTGTAGTTATACCATATTATTAATTATTAGTATGGGTATTGTTGTACTGCAGACTATAGTGTATTCTGCACTACATGCTACACACTGTATAGTGTGTGTTGTGTTACACACAATGTGCCGTACAGTGGTGCGCTGTGTGCTACACACCGTGTAGTGGTGTACTGTGTACTACACACACCGGACACAGTGCAGTGTGCTTACTACACACTGTGCGCAGTGCAGTGGTGCACTGTGTACTATACACAGTGTAGTGGTGTAATATGTACTACACACTGTACAGTACAGTGGTGTATTATGTACTGCACTCAGTGTACAGTACAGTGATGTACTGTGTACTACACACACTGTACACTATAGTGGTCTACTGTGTACTATACACTGTGTAATGTACAGTGGTGTGCTGTCTACTACACAATTACACAATGAGTACAGTACAGTGGTGTGTTGCCTATTACACACAGTGTACAGTACAGTGGTGTAGAGTGTACTACATAATGTACAGTACTGGAGTGTACAGTGTACTACACACAGTATATCGTAGTGTACTAACCACTGTGTAAAGTGGTGTACTGTCTAATGCACACTGTGTACAGCGCAGTGGTGTACTGGCTACTAGTACTACTACTACAACACACACGTCCTGATATGACCTTAGATGTTGCTAGGACGTAAAACAACAACAAACAAACAACAAACTACAACACACAGTGTACAGTGGTGTACTACACAATGTGGACAGTGCTGCCTGCTGCCTGCTGCCTGCTGCATGTAGGCTGCCCCACCCCCCGGTGACGCGCTCCCCGACCAGCCTTCACAGAGCTGAGCGGACAGCAGGCAGGCCAGACGACATTTAGTGCGGCACGAGGCTTCTCGTGAACGCGCACCACTTCCAGTGACAGGACCGGAGTCTATCGATCTGTTTCAGAGCAGACGACACTTGAAGGTGACAGACAAGGTGAGGGAGGCCTGA
Organism: Branchipolynoe longqiensis; assembly: GCA_030323885.1. Taxonomy (NCBI): domain Eukaryota; kingdom Metazoa; phylum Annelida; class Polychaeta; order Phyllodocida; family Polynoidae; genus Branchipolynoe; species Branchipolynoe longqiensis. The sequence continues at coordinate 13,482,950 of CM059191.1, forward strand.
CTGTTACTATAGTTAGGCCATGTAGTAACCAAGTCAGGGCCACATACATGGATTCCACTGCACAGCAGGGAACAGTGGGCCGCACACTGACGCACATCTATAGCTACACACTGATGCACATAGGCCACACACTGATGTGTATATATGCTGCACACTGATGCACATAGGGCCACACACTGACGTATACATGTATGTATGTATGTATGTATATATATATTTTACCTCGGTATACCGCCTCTGGCTAGCCGCAGGCTTGGGAGAGAAGGAAGCACATCCGGGTCCAGCAATTAGCATAAGTGACTCACAACGGGAGGACGTTTGTGAGTTGCTCCAACAGGATTTATCTACTAACTCTACTTAATCACAAAGTAAGTAATGAAAAATTTAGTATAAACTGTGTATGATGCATTATGGCATCACATTATGAAAGTTCAGAACTTTCTCAGGTCCAATTTGGACTTTGTACGTGTTTTTTACTTGAGGATAGAACACTGCGTGCCGCTGGCACTTACGAAACCGATAGTCCTTTGTTCTATCGACACCTGTTTTTGAGACAGGGAGAAATGGTAACCCGAGTTGCTCATTTCCTAAGAAAATTCTCCCGGATCCTGAATAGAGGATGTTGTTGGGGATGCTTCTGGGTGTTTTTTATAAACACCCCAGACCGGTTTTAAGGCGAACCTCCGAGTTTCGTAATATTTTCTCCAACTTGCTGGCGTCGTAGCCGCGGGTGGGAGAAGTGTACGGAACAGAGAGAGTGGGCGATCTTTGGATCGATACCCCCCGTTTGGTTGGTTTCGTTACCATAACCCTGCGGCAAAACTTAGCTTCATGCCTGTACTGAAACGTTGTAATACACGCTATTCTGTACCATATACCTCAACCCAGTTTACTGGTTACACTTTGTGTCGTTGAGATGATTCCGGTTAAGTAACACCTTTGTCGTTACAGGAACCGATGGCCACTCGGCGGAATAAGCAGTCTGACATGATGCTGCTAGTGTACCTTATGACGTGATGGGTTATCTTGTGACGTAATGATGTATCTTGTGACGTGATGCTGTACATTGTGATGTGATTGTGTACATTCTGATGTGGTGGTGTACCTTGTGACGTGATGCTGTACATTGTGACATGATGGTGTATCTTATGATGTGATGGTGTATATTGTGATGTGATGCTGTACCTTGGGACTTGATGCTGTACCTTGTGATGTGATGTTGTACCTTGTGACGTGCTGCTGTACCTTGTGACGTGATGCTGTACCTTGTAACGTGATGCTGTACCTTGTGGTGTGATGCTGTACCTTGTGATGTGATGCTGTACCTTGTGACATGATGTACCTTGTGACGTGATGTTGTACCTTGGGACATGATGCTGTACCTTGTGATGTGATGCTGTACCTTGTGATCTGATGATGTATCCTGTGACATGATGCTGTACCTTATGATGTGATGCTGTACATTGTGATGTGATGATGTATCCTGTGACATGATGCTGTACCTTATGATGTGATGCTGTTCCTTGTGACATGATGGTGTACCTTATGACGTGATGCTGTACCTTGTGATGTGATGTGATGTTGTATCTTGTGACGTGATCATCTACCTTGTAACGTGATGCTGCTCATGTTGCAGAACCTGACTGCTGCTCGTGGTGTGCGCGCGCCGATACCCCGACATGCACACCCCGGACACGGTGCGCAGACGCAGGGGCCGTCACCCGGAAGTGCTGACGCGGGCCGCCACCGACCTGCCCCCTGGTGCCCTGCCAGCCCTGCCAGCCCTGCCCATCCTGCCCGGTCGTAGCGCCACGGCCACTACCCTGAGCACTGGGGGTCCCGGGGCCGGAGCCGGGAGACAGGCCGAGCCGGGCACGCTGAAGCTGACGGTGCGTGTCAAGACAGGGCGGAGACTGGCGGGCCCCGCGCCGGCCCGCCCCGCCCCAGCCCGCCCTGCCCCGGTGCGCCCCGCCCTGACGCCGGCCGACTCGGTCTCGGACGGCTGCTTCTCGGACTCGGACACGGACTCGGACGGTACGGTCCGTTGCTTGCGGGTGATTGACGGACACCGGGTCGCAATTCACAGCACTTAGCAGTGGGGCGTAGAGCTAGTGTAAACAGGTAGTGTTGTACAGATGGTGTTATACAGGTAGTGCTATAATAGTGTTACACAGGGTGGTTGACGGCCACGTGAGCCTCCCACAGGCACTGGGTCGCAATGCACATCACTCAGCAGTGGGGCGTAGAGCTAGTCTAAACAGGTAGTGTTGTACAGATGGTGTTATACAGGTAGTGCTATAATAGTGTTACACAGGGTGGTTGACGGCCACGTGAGCCTCCCACAGGCACTGGGTCGCAATGCACATCACTCAGCAGTGGGGCGTAGAGCTAGTCTAAACAGGTAGTGTTGTACAGATGGTGTTATACAGGTAGTGCTATAATAGTGTTACACAGGGTGGTTGACGGCCACGTGAGCCTCCCACAGGCACTGGGTCGCAATTCACAGCACTTAGCAGTGGGGCGTAGAGCTAGTGTAAACAGGTAGTGTTGTACAGATGGTGTTATACAGGTAGTGCTATAATAGTGTTACACAGGGTGGTTGACGGCCACGTGAGCCTCCCACAGGCACTGGGTCGCAATTCACAGCACTCAGCAGTGGGGCGTAGAGCTAGTGTGAACATGTAGTGTTATACAGATGGTGTTATACAGGTAGTGCTATAATAGTGTTACACAGGGTGGTTGACGGCCACGTGAGCCTCCCACAGGCACTGGGTCGCAATTCACATCACTTAGCAGTGGGGCGTAGAGCTAGTGTTAACAGGTAGTGTTATACAGATAGTGTTATACAGGTAGTGCTATAATAGTGTTACACAGGGTGGTTGACGGCCACGTGAGCCTCCCACAGGCACTGGGTCGCAATGCACAGCACTCAGCAGTGGGGCGTAGAGCTAGTGTGAACAGGTAGTGTTATACAGATGGTGTTATACAGGTAGTGCTATAATAGTGTTACACAGGGTGGTTGACGGCCACGTGAGCCTCCCACAGGCACTGGGTCGCAATTCACAGCACTTAGCAGTGGGAGTGTAGAGCTAGTGTTAACAGGTAGTGTTATACAGATAGTGTTATACAGGTAGTGCTATAATAGTGTTACACAGGGTGGTTGACAGCCACGTGAGCCTCCCACAGGCACTGGGTCGCAATTCACAGCACTTAGCAGTGGGAGTGTAGAGCTAGTGTTAACAGGTAGTGTTATACAGATAGTGTTATACAGGTAGTGCTATAATAGTGTTACACAGGGTGGTTGACGGCCACGTGAGCCTCCCACAGGCACTGGGTCGCAATGGACAGCACTCAGCAGGGGAGTGTAGAGCTAGTGTAAACAGGTAGTGTTATACATATAGTGTTATACAGATATTGTTATACAGTCAGCTCAATACAGGTAGTTGTATACAGGTAGTGTTTTGAATAGTGCTATACAGGTATTATTATAAAATAGTGTCATGCATGTGTTTCTATGATACAGGTAGTATTTATTATAATACAGGTAATCTTATAAAGTATTGTTATACAGGTGTTGTTATAATATAGGTATTGTTATGCATTGGTATTGGTATACATGTATTGTAATACATGTAGTTATAATACAGGTAGTTATAATACAGGTAGTTATAATACAGGTAGTTATAATACAGGTAGTTATAATACAGGTAGTGCTATAAAAGTATAAGGTTATATCACGCATGTGGTGTTACGCATGTGTTTCTATACAGGTGTTGTTATAATACAGGTAGTTCTGTACAGGTAGTGTCACACATCTACTGTTACACAGGTGTTGTTATACAGGTATTGCTCTTCAGGGGATTATAATGCAGGTAGTTTATACAGGTGTTGTTATAATACATGTAGTCCTATACAAGTTATGCGGGTAGTGTCATATAGGAAATGTTATAAAGGTAATACTAGACAAATAGTGTTTTAAAGAGGTTATGTTATACAGATAATGTTATACAGGCAATATTTTGCATGCATTGTTATCCAAGTAGTGTTATACAGGTACTGATATAAGGGTAGTGTTTTACACATAGTTTCCCCGTCCTGATATGACCTTAGATGTTGCTAGGACGTAAAACAACAACAAACAAACAAACACGTAGTTTTTGTTGTTGTGATTGTTTGTTTATTCTGCTCATAACGAATATACAGGTAGTGATGTGAGGGTAGTGTTATACACGTGGTGTTATACAGGTAGTGATGCATCAGTGTGCTGTAGGTAGCATTACATGGGTAGTGCTACACTGGTATCACTATGCAGGTAAGGAGTGGTATAAAGCAGACAAATAATCTTATACACACTGCTTCCCTGTCATTTTGAATCAGTACAGAGCTAATTCCGAATTTAACTGCACTTTTATATTTTTTAAATCGTTTGTGTCGAAACCAATCAAATGCCAGTCGCACACAACGAGACTGAACCCTTTAAGTTGAACCCATCTGCTGGTTTCCAGAGGCCACGCTGCCTGGTTCCCCTGGGGTCCGCCAGACGGCCACCGCCCACATTCTGGACACATGCAAGCGGGTGAGTACGCCGGCAGTTGTACACCTGCCACAGAAGGCTTGTTTGTGGCAGGTGTACACAGAGTGTTGCCTGTTACTTATACCAGCAGGCTTGTTTGTGACAAGTATATACAGAGCGTTGCCTTTTAATTACACCAACAGGCCTATTTGTGACCGGTGTACACAGAGTGTTGTGTTAATTATACTAGCAGGTTTATTTGTGTCAGGTGTACACAAACCGTTACCTGTTAATTGTACCAGCAGGCTTATTTGTGACACGTGTATACAGAGCGTTATCTGTTAGTTATACTAGCGGGTTTATTTGTAACAAGTGTACACAGAGCGTTACCCGTTACTTGTACCAGCAGACATATTTGTGACACATGTACACAGAGTGTTACCTGTTAATTATACCAGTAGGCTTATTTGTTACAGGTATACAGAGCTTTTGCTGTTAATTATACCAGCAGGTTTATTTCTGGCAGGTGTGCATAGAATTTTACCTGTTAATTATAGTAGCAGGCTTATTTGTGGCAGGTGTACACAAACCGTTACCTGTTAATTATAGTAGCATGCTTATTTGTGGCAGGTGTATACAGAGTGTTATGTGTATACCAGCAGGCTTGTTTGTGACAAGTATACACAGACCGTTACCTGTTAATTATAGTAGCAGGCTTATTTGTGACAAATTTATACACAGAGATGAAAGATCTCCGCGATTTTGCGGATTTTCGCCATTTTTACGGTACTGCAATCCTGCAGCACAATCAGTGTATGCTAATACGTTATTCAAATGCCGCAACACTATCAGGGTATACAAATATATTGTTCAAATTCTGTAGCACTATCAATGTATACCAATATATACGAAACCTGACTTCCCAGAATTTCCACAAGATTCCCTGACAGGGCTGCCTATGGGAGAATATCCGCGTTTTCGCGGAAATTTGCCATCGGTTTACAGATAACCTTGTCGTAGGCATCGATTTCCGATTTTTTGGCCGGAGACTACTTTCATCCCTGTATACAGAGTGCTATGCGTTAATTATACCAGCATGCATATTTATGACAATTGTACACCAACCGTTACCTGTTAATTATAGTAGCAGGCTTATTTGTGACAAATTTATGCAGAGTGTCACGCGTTAATTATACCAGCAGGCATATTTATAACAAGTGCACACCGACCATTACCTGTTATTAGTGTTAACTATAGTAGCAGACTTCTTGGTGGCAGGTGTACAGCAGAAATTGCAAGCTGCTGAACATCATCCCCAGACAGCACTTCCTGAAGCAGCTTGGCAAGCGAACCTTGAGCATGCGCAACGAGAACCTGGACCGGAAGGAGCTCAATGCAATATGTGCAAGCCTCGTGGTGAGTTGGGGCGAGCAGTTTTTTTCTTCGGTATGAAAATAAGTGACTTTTGCGACGTTCTGACTTTGCCAATTTGTGAACTACTACCCTTAAATCTATGATAAATTAAAACTATCAACAACAACAACAATAACAATTAAGAAGGGCAGAGGTTGATTCTTCAAGTCAGGAAATATTTAATTAATTTATCACGTAACCGGTACTTGTTATGACATATTGTGGAGAATAAGAACTTATGCAAGTATTATTTACCTGTAAGTTATTCGGTAGACCCACAGAGAAGAAATCTAACAGCATTAATCGTATGTACCTATACTATGTTACTGTCCGCCTGCTCCAAGTGACTTGAGCACGAGTGGTTTGCTCCCAAGTAGGCAAACCCCAGTTTGGAGTTGCTCGTGAGATAGGCTCCCCCCCCCCCTCTTTTTTGGTTATGGCTATCTCAGCTATCACTAGTGCCTGGCCTTAATTATGTTAGTTTATTTGGTGCCACATGTGTTACATTTGGGTATATATACCTACCCCATGCGCTACACTATTATTCAATTTATTGCCACGCTCCTTATTTATAAATAACATAATTTGATATTAACAGCAAATGGTAACAGAATGTGATCAGAAGCAGTGCAAATACTAAAGCTATCCTCACCGGATTAGCGCTAACCCTGCTATGGAAGAGGGTTATGATAACCAGGGTTACAGTCACGAGGCTAGAGCTAACACCACTTCTTGCATACCGTTTTTGCACCGCTAACCCGGGGCTCGTCTACCTTGTGACTCTGACCAGAATTTGGATTAAGAAACCTAATAAACAGTAGGTTCTGCTGTCAGGAGCGCCAGCCAGAAATTTGCTTCTTGACCAATCAATTGCTTCTTCGTTGTCAATACAGTACTAGAACCTAAATAACATTGAAGACAGCAGCGCAGTTTGTGATGCTCTGTTAGCTGAAGTTGAGCTCAGTAAATAAGGCGACAGCGGCTGGAGCTGAAGCCGCAACTTGTAATATCTAATAGACACTGTGTTGCTTCTCGATGTGAGAACCTGGAGAAGCCGTTCAGCCTCGACCTGACCGGAAACCGCCTCGCGCCGCGCTGCGTCCACTACGTCTGTCAGCTGCTGTCCCGTAACCGTCACCTCAGCGACCTGGTAAGGACTGCTCACCGTCACTCACCCCTCACTCACCCTCAGTCACACCTCACCGAGCTGGTACGGCCAGCTCACCGTCACTCACCCGTCACTCACCCTTCACTCAAACCTCCCTCACCGAGCTGGTAAGGGCTGCTCACCGTCACTCACCCCTCACTCAAACCTCCCTCACCCTCAGTCACATCTCACCGAGCTGGTAAGGGCTGCTCAGGGCTGCTCACCATCACTCACCCCTCACTCACATCTCACCGACCTGGTAGCGACTGCTCATCTGTCACTCACCGTCACTCACCCCTCACTCAAACCTCCCTCACCCTCAGTCACACCTCACCGAGCTGGTAAGGGCTGCTCACCGTCACTCACCCCTCACTCAAACCTCCCACCGAGCTGGTCACCGTCACTCACCCCTCACTCACATCTCACCGACCTGGTAGCGACTACTCATCTGTCACTCACCATCACTCACCCCTCACTCACACCTCACCGAGCTGGTAAGGGCTGCTCACCGTTACTCGCTGTCACTCCCCGTCACTCAGACCTTACTCACCCTTCACTCACACCTCACCGACCTGGTAAGGACTGATCACTGTCACTTATCGCCACTCACCCCCTAACCCACACATCACCGACCTGGTAAGGACTGCTCACTGTTACTCACCATCACTCACCCCTCACTCACACCTCACCGACCTGGTAAGGACTGCTCACCCTCATCCTAACGTTACCCGCCACTCACACCTCACTTAACCCTCACTCTCCGTCACCCGCCACTCACCCTCACTCACCCCTCACTCACTTGTGACAGTGCGCACTCATGGCGACTTTATAGTCCTGCCCCACTGGAAGACCAGGCCGCCAGCACCATGATCTAATATCTCACTCAGTCACATTATCCTGACACTGAGCCAACCAGTCCTTGCCCTGTCCTAATAATGCCAAGTGCCATGCTAGGAAGCGACAAGTATCAATTTTTAAGTCATTTGTTTGACTCCACCAGGGTTCGAACCCACGACCCCAAGATCTACCAACACGGGAGACGGACGCTCTAACTCATTCGGCCATCCCGTCTGGTGGTAAGGGTTGTTCACTGTCCCCATCTCTCCCACACCTCCCTCGCCTATCACTAACTCCTCCCTCGCCTTCCCCTCACTCCTCCCTCACCTCGCACTCCCTCCTCCCTCACCTATCACTCATTCCTCCCTCACCCCATGGTTATTCTTACCAGTTCTAACTGCAATGCAGTTGACATTTCCAATATATCAGAATGTTGAAAATCTCAGGGTCCATACACATGTGAAGATATGGAATTCAAGGCTTTTCAAGGCTGTTTTTGATAGGAATTCAAGACTATTTTCATTTCGATTTCCAGAAAAAAAACACAATAGCAAATGGTGTTTTCAGACAAATTTAGATCAGTGGGGACATTTTAATGGAATTCAAAGCTTTTCAAGACTAATTACCCAAAATAGATTAAATTCAAGGCTTTTCAAGACATTGAAATGGGGCAAATGAAGTTCAAAACTTTGGAAGACTTTCCAGGCCCCGTACGGACCCTGGAATCTACCCTATAGCGAATAGTGAGGTTAGATAAAAGCCTGTACCCCCATCTTTAATTGACAGACGTTGGCGGAGAGTGAGCTCGGTACGGAGGGGCTCCAGGTTCTGGTTGACTTGCTCCCAGCCTTCCCCACCCTCAGGGCACTGGACCTCTCAGGTATGTGCCAACCAAGCTGTCACGTGATCCTAACTTGGATTTTGTACATGAAGACTCGCTATGGCTTAAAGTTGCCTAGTCCGATGACTTTGAATTTCTGTCATCTTCTGAGATAAATCAGTGCTGCTACTCTGGATTTTATAATAAAAAGTATAAAATCTGTATTCAAATTCACTATTAGTCAAAGTATGCTTCACACTACTTTTCTCAGGGTCTTTAAAGCTGCATAGTCCGATGAAATATCAAATTTTCAAAACCAAACCAATTATCTAGATTTGATTTTACATATCTAACTTAGATACTGATGCACTTATTAAGCATTTGTTTCTACGTAGAAGGCAATACTGAGTCAATTTAACAGAACCTGTTACTGCAGAAGTCTATGGTGTCAGAGATTTGGCAAGTTTGCCAAAACTAATTTTCTGTGTTTGCACTCAAAATATCTCAAAAGTTTACCATTTAAAATAAAAGTAACTTTGAACTAATGTAAAGTTGTTACTAATGATCAAACTAATATATTTATCTCAGAAAAAATACAGAAATCCAAAACCATCGGACTATGCAACTTTAATTGCAGGGAACTGTTTGTTTATAACCCGTCTCTCTAATTATTGGCATGTGAGTCTGTCTATCTGTGTTTAGTTCTATTTAAAGTTGTATAGCATCAGATGAAGCATCAGATTTCCAAAACCATAACAATTATCTAGAATTGATTCTACATATCTAACATTTGTTTTGTATTTTGTTTGTTTGTTGGTCCATTAGTTGTTTAAGCAGGGGAAATTTCAGTCATAGACGACTGGTCTTCCTCATTCCACTGCTGGTCGATAGAAAGCCCGAGCCTACACTTTTACTGACCCAAGGGATTTTTAACCTCCCACACCACATAGACATGGTATCAGAGCAACCAGCCTTTGATGACGCTGTAAGTTATACACAGCGGTGGAAATCCAAATTGGCAGAGCTGGGGGCACGGGGAATCGAACCGCCGACCCTCAGATTAGGAGTCCGACCTAGAAAAAAGTCAGACACTCTAACCACTCCGCCACAGAGAACATAGATCCTGATGCACTTATTAAACATTTGTCGCCACATATTATGACATAGATGGGAATACTGAGTCAATTTAATAGAACCTGATACTGCAGAAGCCTATGGTGTCAGAGGTTTGGCATGCTTGCTAAAACTAATTTAACATGTCTCAAAAGTTAAATCCATTTAAAATAAGTTACTTCAAACTAAAGAGTAAGGTAGATTATAACAATCAATTTAATATATTTATCTCAGAAAAATAACAGAAGCTCAAAACCATCGGACTATGCAATTTTAATTAAAGACATCCTATCCAGAAATGTAAGCATTCTCTGGCCTACGTCATTCTGAACAGATGAGGAGGGTCATTAGGGCGGACTGACACGAATAGCCACAGCTTGACCACAGAGACCCTCAGACCATCGTCGGGCTATAAATAACTATCAAGACATACAGATTTTGACTCGTCACATTTTATCGTGATAATTGTGAATGAGTAAAATTATGTTGGCCATGTTATGCCCCCCCCCCCCCCTCCCTCCTTTTAAAATTGTATGATTTGATGGTTTTGAGTTTCTGCCATACAGTAAAACCTCTCTAACCAACCACCTCTACAGATCGACCACTCCCCTATATCGATCACTTTATTTGGGTTCCACTGCTATTGTATTGTAATGATAAAAAGAAACTCCCTAAGCCGACCACCTCCCTAATTGGACCATTTAAAGTCGGTCCCATGGTCGGTCGATTTAGAGAGGTTTTACTGTATTTGGTTCCCTAAATCTATTCAGATGATGGCTAGAATCTACTTTACTTTAGTTTGACGTAACTTAAAGGGTTAACCATATAAGTATTTGAAGCTGCGTTGTCTGCATTGTCTGTGCTACCTGTGCGGTCTCTGGTTGTCTCGTGCAGTGTCCGACCTGTGCTGTGCTGCTTGTGCGATACTGTGATACCTGTGCTGCATGTGCTGTGCTGCCCGCTGTTAATGATTCCTGTGCTGTGGTGTGTGTGTGCGGCCTGTGATGTGGTGTCTGCGGCCTGTACTATGCTGCCTGTATTGTGCAGGTTGCACTATGCGGTATGTACTGCCTGTGCTGTGCTGATTACTGTGATGTGCAGTCTATGTGGGATGTGCTGCCTGTCCTGTGCTACTTTTGATGTGCTGCCTTCCTGTGCTAGCTGTGCTGTTCTGTCTGTGCTGTACTCCTTGTGCTGTGCTGCCTGTCCTGTGCTACCTGCGCTGTGCTGTCTGTTTTGGGCTACCTGTGCTGTCTGTCCTGTGTTGTCTGCCCTGTGCTGCCCGTTCTGGACTACCTTCCTCAGTTCCGGTGTTGCCTGTCCTGTGCTGCATGTCCTGTGCTACCTGTGCTATGCTGCCTTCCTATGCTATCTTCCTATGCTATCTGTCCTGTGCTTCCTGTCCTGTGGTGTATGTTCTGGGCTACCTGTGCTGCCTGTGCTGTGCTACCTGTGCTATGTTGCCTTCCTGTACTATCTGTCCTGTGCTTCCTGTCCTGTGGTGTATGTTCTGGGCTACCTGTGCTGCCTGTCCTGTGCTACCTGTGCTATGGCGCCTTCCTGTGCTGCCTGTCCTGTACCTGTGCTGCCCGACCTCTTGCCTCACTGTGCCCTCGTGTTGCAGGCAACAAACTGCGGGACGACTCGGGCCGGCTACTGGCGCGCCTCGTCTCCGTAAGTCAGCGTCCACTCGCCACGACTTCCGGTACTACTTCCGGTCGCTCTGCCTCAAGCGGAGAACATCTCTCTTAATGCCTCCGAGCCAAACAGAAGCAATGCTGATTTAGGTTCACTTCCTGCTTACATTGCTAACTCCGCGCCATCTTTGCGTAGCACGTGGCTGTCATTGTACGCGTCTACATATGTGTACACATATTTGTGTGACGTCATCTACACATGGAAATGTGACGGCAGCGCCTCAATGTAGCCGGTATAGTAGGTTCAAAACACTCCCTTTGAAAACACCATTCTGATGTTATTTTGAAAAGCAGTGGCTTAGTTTATTGGGGTTTGATGTGTTAGCAATATTTAAGATCATGTCAAGGATGAGTATCAGCTTGTGACAGTTGGCAATCATGGAGGGATATCGGGTCATGGTGTTCGATGGTTTTGAGTTACTGCTATTTTCTTTCATGAATAGATTATACTGATTGTTATAATCCACCTCATTTATTATAAATGGTTAAAGCTGCATAGTCCGATGAAATATCAAATTTTCAAAACCAAACTAATTGTCTAGATTTGATTTTAATATCTAACTTAGATACTGATGCACTTATTAAACATTTGTTTCTGCATAGAAGGCAATACTGAGTCAATTTAACAGAACCTGTTACTGCAGAAGTCTATGGTGTCAGAGTTTTGGCAACCTTGCCAAAACTAGATTTTCCATGTTTGCACTCAAAATATCTCAAAACATTACCATTTAAAATAAAAGTAACTTTGAACTAATGTAAAGTAGATACTAGTGATCGATCTAATATACTTATCTCAGAAAAAATACAGAAATTCAAAACCATCGGACTATGCAACTTTAACTTTTAGTGAAAACAGACCAAATTAGTTTTGGCATGCAGGTCAAAATTCTGACCTTATAGGCTTCTACAATAACAGGTTCTATTAAATTGGCTTAGCATCCCCTTCTAGTTTTATGGAGCAACAAGTGATTAATAACTGCACCTGTATCTGAGTATGTCAGGTCAAATCTAGGTAGGTATTTTGGTTTTGAAAATTGGTTCTTTTATCGGACTATGCAACTTTGATATAATATGACTTGCCATGCATTACAGATAATAAATCGAAACTTGAATACATTACAGCTGCTGTTATTACCACACATTCACATGGTGAGGTGACGGTGTTCGGCTACAATTGCTGTTGTCACCACACATTCACATGGTGGAGTGGGGGTGTTTGGCTACAACTGATGTTGTCACCACACATTCACATGGCAGGGTGGGGGCATTCGGCTACAACCAGTGTTGTCAACAGACATTCACAAGGCAGGGTGGGGGCGTTCGGCTAAAATTACTGTTGTCACCACACATTCACATGGTGGGATGGGGGTGTTTGACTACAACTGATGTTGTCACCACACATTCACATGGCAGGCTGGGGGCGTTGGACTACAACTACTGTTGTCACCACACATTCACAAGGCAGGGGGGCAGGCGTTCGGCTACAACTACTGTTGTCATTACACATTCACATGGTGGGGTGGGGGCGTTCGGCTACAATTCCTCTTGACACCACACATTCACAAGGCAGGGTGGGGGCGTTCGGCTACAACTACTGTTGACACCACACATTCACAAGGCAGGGGGGGGGGGCGTTCGGCTACAACTACTGTTGTCACCACACATTCACATGGTGGGGTGGGGGTGTTCGGCTACAACTACTATTGTCACTACACATTCACATGGTGGGGTGGGGGTGTTCGGCTACAACTACTGTTGTCACCACACATTCACATGGCGGGGTGGGGCGTTCAGCTACAACTTATGTTGTCACCACAAATTCACCTGGCAGGGTCGGGGCGTTCGACTACTCTAAATACACTTCAGGTGTGCGAGGCTGTAGGTGCGATCACCGGCTGACGTTGTTAGGCCGTAAAACCCCATGACTGACGCAGGATGCCTTCTCTCCTTCAGCGGGCCCCAGGGCTGAGCTGGCTGAGGCTGAGCCACAATGAACTCAGTGAGGACGGCGGGGTCTACCTCGGCGAGGCTCTAGGTAAACTCAGGCTTCTCTTCTGTCCCTTCTTACACAGCTACTGGACGCGGTGGCCTAATCGGTAGAGCGCAGGCTTCCCGTGCGGAATGTTGGGAGTTCAATTCCCGGTCGAGTCAAATCGATGACTTAAGAAGTGACACTTGTCGCTACCTAGCCTGGCGCTCGGCATTAATAGGATAGGGCAAGGACTGGTTGGCTCAGTGTCAGGATGATGTGACTGAGTGGGTTATTGGGTCATGGTGCCGGCAGCCTGATTTCCCAGTGAGGCAGCACTATAAAGTCACCATGAGTGCACACTGTCACAAGTCGGTACCAGTCCTATTATGACCTTAGATGTTGCTTGGATGTAAAACTCCAACACCCAAATAACCAACCAAATCTTACACAGGTTGTACCTCTTTAATGCTTCATTCCATATTTCGACAACTCACATGTTCAGGCACTGACCAGGGATGAGAACAGGTCAGACATAAAAAGGCGGGTCATTCATTGCCCACAAGTCAGGAAACCGCTGATCGCTGGGAAATTCTCATATCGACAAGTGTCAAAATCAATCCCGAAAGTTGGGAAACCATTCATTCTCATCCCTTGATGGACGCCCTGCGGACTACCGGTTTTATTTTTGGTTTTGGGCTTTTTATTACACTACCTATAACCCATGCTATGCACATGTTAAAAAAAACAAAAAAACTAAGCCCCGCATCAATCCCTGGGCCAACATTGTGTTGAACTGTCATTATATATATTTATTCAGTCTCTGACTATATTCAAAGACCATGTATATACCTACGTTCTCTGCTATATTCCGGACTCCTGCACAGTCCGATTTCAATATAGTGCCACCATCTGAAGGAATGTGTCTGTACCATCAGGCAGTAAACCATATCGGTGGTGCTATCTAATGGTGGAGTTAACAACACTCATGCTTAGGTGACTCAAAATGGATGCCACTCTGGTCAAAGTGACCAAAGTTAGTAAAAACCATCAAAATTAATATAAAATGTGTATGGTAGGCACAAATAAACATACTATTATTTATTAACAACCCAGACCTGGCAAAGCATCAGTGGAGTACGAGGATGTACATTGCAGTGCCGATTAACAGATGAGTCCTGATCAGAATAACCCTAAAACTTAACCACCATTTGGTGACAGTATTCGCGGCACTGGTAGCGGTGGGGGTGGGGGTGGCGCCACCTGGCCCACCGTGAAGAGGGGGTGCCCCATAAAGTAGTCCACAACATAAGGGTGGCCAAATGAGGAATCTTACCGTACACGCCTTTATACTCGCATAAGTTTTTTTACATCACATATATATGAAACAATAAAAGCCTTCTTTTTAAAAGATTAATGGTTTTATTATTTCCATTTGAAACTTGGTTCTACCTTTGAGAATACATCAATGTGTATGTTGATTAAACATTGGTTACATTGGGGGGTTCCCTTAGGGGTGTTAAGGGACATTTTCTGTAGTCCAAAATTGTCTGTAATTCAGTAATAGCCAGGTTCTCAGGTTGAAATGCTATCATAGTATCATTGGTGTGGCAGCCATATATTTAAGACTAGCATAGCACTGTTAGCAGCAATCATTTTGTTTTATACTAGCAGTGCTAATGACCCCTTAACCCTCACCTTATGTAATACCAGTCCAGTTTGTGAAAGCAGTAGTCCTAATAGTGACATTGCAACTGTAATCACGATGGTTGTGAGGTTCCGTTCTTCTGCTTGTTAATAGTGTTGCTTTGCACTTTTTGTGTAGTTCTATCATAGGATATCGTTTGTGTACTTGGAGGCATATTTTAAGGGCTTTATTTTGCATTACCTGTAGTTTGTTTAGTAGTTTGGTGTTTCCTCAAGGAATTTTAAGAAAAATGTACTAAGATTAACTCCTAACAAAAATCTTAGTTAAAATTCTAAGTTCTATGTTGTATTAGTTTCTGCACCTGTGGGTAGCTGATATACATGATCATGCATTCTGATATTCATGATCATCTAGGTCAGACTCCTAATCTGAGGGTCGGTGGTTCGATTCCCCATGCCCCCAACTCTGCCAATTTGGATTTCCACCACTGTGTATAACTTACAGCGTCATCAAAGGTCGGTTGCTCTCATACCATGTCTATGTGGTGTGGGAGGTTAAAAGTCCCTTGGGTCGGTAAAAGTCTAGGCTCGGGCTTTCTATCGACCAGCAGTGGAATGAGGAAGACCAGTCGTCTATGACTGAAATTTTCCCTGCCAAAACTAATGGACCAACAACAACAACAACAAAAAAAGGAAAGATAAGACACAGAGAACAAGGGGGGAGGAGAGAGAAGAGAAGCGAGAGAAATGAAAAAGGGATACTTATCCGCTTGTGCGCTCATCTGCATCAAGTCAGGTTCACGATGATGCAGTCCGATACTTTGGCTGCTATTTTGTGTGCGAATGTTTATGTATATTGCACACCATTGTATAGTCCATATGCATATTGAGTCATCCATTTCCCTTTTCGCAGCTTGTGGATGTACGTCGCATATCTGGGCGTCCTTAGGCTTGTATTTGGTAGTCCTTCATTTAATCTATGGACGAAGCTGTTTATTTCTGGTATGCATCTGTTTATTAGTGTTTGGTAGCCGGGGTGGTCATTTCTTCCTGTATATGTTTCAATGTCCATTCCCACCAGTTCACAGATTACCAGTGTTTCCGTTATTTGTAGCATGATTGTTTGTGCATGTCAGAATTCCTCCGTCATATAAAGGAACAGGGAATCTTTATCCTGGAACTGTGGAGTTAACTTCCTCCTGCCTGTTTTGATGGTCAGGTCACAGATTCCTGTCATTATGTATTAGCTTTTCCATATTGAATTTCTGGAGAATTTGGTTTACTCTCCTGCTGGTCCCAGCGCCAGGATAGGTTTCTGTATAAACTCTGAAGTTCTGGTGCGTTTTCCACTTCAGTTCCTATTTTGGGTGTGATGGTTTTTATCCTGGAATCTCCAAATAGCAGGATCTTTGAATCCATGTTTCTCTGTTTGGACATTTGCGTTCGGGATGTGTATTGTTTACGTGCTCAATTGGGCAGAAATGTGGTCAAAAGTGTGCCGCATATCCGCTACAGCATGTGTGTGTATCACAAACGGATTTTGCTGTTTTGTGTTTACGTCCGCCTCATTTGGGTGGAAGTGCATTCAAAATTGTGGTGCGCATACGCAAAATTGCTATTTGCTATTTATTATGTTTGTTATTTATTATGTTGTTATCCTGGCCGCAAGGCAGGATCTTTAATTTAATGTTTTTCGGTTGGGATGTTGTGCGTTTGTGATGTACATTGTCTCCATGTCGTATGTGAGTGTGTCACAATATGGATTTCGCTGTTAATTGTAGTCCTGTGCCCCAGTAGGGGCATCTCGTGGATTCCCTGAAGGCTTTCCCGGGCATGTTTAAGATTTTTTCTTTTCGCTCATCATTTTGTGTGAATTTGGCCATTACAATGTCCTCCATCACTTTTTCGTTTGTTTTTATCCAGTCTGGGGACTGCCATACTTTTTTTCATAGTGCCTTGATGGTATATGGGTTTTCAGTTGCTTCAATGAGCCGCATGATATCAAATTTATTGTGGTATTTAGTCATTGCTGAGCAGTAGTACTGCTCGGCCGAGTTGTAGATTTTGCCATCTTTTCCCTTTATTTTGCATTTGAAAAGGTTGCTGTAGGGGGCATTGTGCCCCTAGAATGAAATTCGCCAGCTGTGTTCTCTTGTCGCCGCAGTCTCTGGCTTTATTCCTTCAACCTTTATGTTCTCAAATTCCATCGGTTTTGATATTTTTCCTTCTATTTAGACATTTTTCCCTCTCATTCTGGCTGGGGTTTTGTCATTCTTTTCCCTCACCAGCATGTACATTTGCTGTACCATCTCTTCGTCTAACATCTCCTTCTCGGTCCTGTCTGGCCTGAGTGTGACATTTTTAAAATCTTCTTCATTGTTCAGTTTTTGCTTGTTTCTGAATAGCTCCCTTCTTTGGCTTTCCTTTTCTAGGTGGATTTTATCTCTCTCAGCCTGGGCTCCTTTGGCTGCTCTTTAGTGTTGTCGTTGGGGTTTTCCTCATGATTTTCCTTGGTTGTTACTCGGATTCGTCGCTCTGTTTGTTTGGTCCTTCATTTCTTGTTCTTTTCCCGTTCTTTTTTCCCAGTCTGTAGGCTTTTTTTACTACTGTCCAATCAAAGGAGCATTCCACTTTTTTTAGCAGGTTTGAAACCGTGCTTTCCATGGACTCACCTTCTTTTTCGGGGATGCCCTGTGTGATTATGTTTAGTTTTTTTAGTTTTCCACTGCTGGTTGCTGTAGTGTTTCCACTGCCGTTTGTGGTAGCGGATTTTGTTTGTTTGTTGTTGTGTTGCCATCTCTTTTGGGTTCATCTTTTTTGTTTAGTGTTTCGTGTGTTTCGTCAGGCTTGCCAATTCGGTTGGGCCCAAGCCCACACGGTCCAACCCTACGCGTTTAAATTGGGCTTAGCCTTCGGATCCCTGTCCTTACGGAGACATGCCAACCTCACCCGATCAACACCTGAGTTGTCCCTACCCTCACGATCACCGGCCATCACAGCCTCCTCGAGGGTACGCTTTACCCCAATACATTGTATAGGCCAATGACCAAACGCAAAGCAACGACCACATTCATGATTGCGAGCACGCGTATCTTTTTTAGCTACGCGCCTGCGTGCAGATAACCCTGAGGGACCAGGTCCACTCATTGGTACCTGCGCCGCAGATTTCTGCTCGCCCATCATATCACGGACCCAGTTCTGCACCAGCTCCTTAGTGATCGGTACCCCCCGCCCCCCCAAGAGCTCCCTCGGAAGTTGCCACCCTCATGATAGCCCCCTCCTGTTGAACCCCGGAAGTTATTACCATCATGATAGCCCCGCCCCAGAATTGCTCCGGAAGTTAGCACCGCCGCCATCACTCCGAGGCCCCCGTGGCGCATTATAAGCCGCCACCTCAACCTCAAACTCACTATCCCACCCATCTGAGAGCCGAATAGCCTCCACCGCAGTCGACCGCCCAGCATGCAGTGCCTTGGCGCAGTAATCATCGACTACTTCAAACATCTCTTCAACCAGGAGACGATTAGAAGCCACCTCTTCTGCGGAAATGCGCCGTGCCGCGTTTAGATCTGCTAAATCGCATGAGAAAGATGCAGCATTGGAGACTCTTAATTCATCCAAAGCTTGTCTCTCCTCCGCCATCCGGTCAAACTGGACCCGCTTCCAAGCCCGCAGACAGCGAATACGCATCGACTCCTGATGCTCTACCCCCGTCTGCGACCCCGAAAACGTACGACCCATAGCCAAATCATTCTCTAACGCGAACGTCAGCGAGTCATCAGCTATGGGCCCTTTCTCCAAAGCCGGGTAAATTTCCCTATGACAGGGTTCATAGGGGTCAAAATGCCCAGTCCCCATCCCCACAGAACGGACTGCCGAACTCCCCCACGGTGAATACTCCAGCGGCGCTTCCCGCACAGAACTCCCGCGTACACCCAGACCTAAATCATCACGATACGCGATCGAATTGCTACCCTTACGTACACCTGCCCCCATGTGAGTATTGATCGACAGAGACCGTATATCATCGAGAGCGAAGCCCACCTTCATTGCACTCCCCGTAAGGCCCTCCCGAGTAGTTTTGTCACCTGAGAGAACCTTATGCATCACGTCAGACGCCACAACATTTTTCAATGCTGTGACACTATCTACTGAATGAGCGGCCAACTGCTGCTCAAGGGTGTACTGCCACCGGTGTAAACAACGGCACAATACTCGGCGGCGGACTGCCACTCAACTGCGCTAACTGTGCCCAATGGCTATCAGACGCCGCGACGCCTTCAGCGACCCTGGGCGACACCACCGGTGCAGGCACGGGAGTGGCTACGCCCCCCCCGACCAATGTGGCCCTCCCCGATGACGCTGGCACCTGTATTTGGAACGAACGTATCACAAACATCCCCTACAGGCATTGACAGAGCACGGTGTGGTGTACTCACCACAGAAGCATCCGCGCTCACCGACGGTCCTTCCGCGATGGGACGCCCACCACCATCACTTTGGTACGGGCGCCCACTACGCAGACGGGCTGTCGACATCCCCTCCATACAAATTCATTAAGAGAACCTACCTTCGGAAGCCATGGACCAGGTCCAAGACTCACCCCTCATGCAGAAGGCAAGCTGGTCATGGCACCAATGTAATGGCCCACGGCCCTCCGACTCTCACACTGCCATGCGCACACGGAAGAACGCCAAGATCCAATATAAGTACACTTCAACTTGGTTTATTGAACCAATCTGCTCTGCGCGGCGTCCACAGTCATCTGACCGCCCCCTGACTCACCAGATCCCACATTGACTCTATAGGTGGGTGGGGGGTTGAGCCACACGCAGTAGAGGGCAGCCCAGTCGGGGTTTGCCCGGTGGCTAGCCTGCCGCCACCTAGCGCAGATCAGTGTAACTGCGTAGGTGTGCGGCGTAGTCTCCGCCGCTACCGCGTGGTAGTAGGGCTCATGTACAGACTACTACACTGTTTTTGTAGTTTGCCTTGTACGCCATCAGTAGTTTGTTAAGTTCTTTTTTGAGGTTTTGGATATTTCTACATTTATTTCAGCATTCTCCGTGTCTGCATTATCCACATGTGTCCTGGTGTCATCTTCCCGTTTCGACCTGTGTGGTTTTGTCTTGACCTGGTTTATTTCATCTAGTATCCAGTCGTTGATTATCTTTGTGATGTTTTCTCCTAGTATTGTGGTTATGACATTTTCTTCGAAGTCATTTCCGTTTTGGGGGTTTGTCATTTTGTTCTCAGTTTTAATCCTCTGTTTGTCGCCTATAGCAGCTGCCACCATTTTTAAGGGTCGCACCTACCTTATTCGTTATTGGTATGTTTTTGTTTGGATTTCTTCCTTATTATCCTACCAATGCATAATTTGCAGTAGTCCTGTTGTTCCAAGTGCTTAGGGTTATGCCTTTGTGCACTTTCCTGGTAGTAGCACTGTTATTTCATTAGTAATCCAAACTATTGTATGGAGCCTCCTTACACGGCGTGTGTCATCGGCGCCATTTTAAATGTGGTTAAATGTGGCTCTGCACCGGTGTCCTGACAGTAACTTCTACCTCTACACCTGTGTACTTACAGCAACTTCTACCTGTACACCTGTGTACTTACAGTAAATAATACATCTACACATGTGTACTTACAGTAACTGCTACCTCTATACCTGTGTCCTTACAGTAACTACTACATGTACACTGGTGTACTTTCAGTAACTACTACATGTACACCTGTGTATGTACAGTAACTGCAACCTGTACACCTGTGTACTTACAATAACTACTACCTGAATACCTGTGTACTTACAGTAACTTCTACCTGTACACATATGTGTACTGACAGTAACTGCGACATGTACACCTGTGTACTAACAATAACTATTACCTGTACACCTGTGTACTTACAATAACTATTACCTGTACACCTGTGTACTTACGGCAACTTCGACAGGTACACCTCTCTACTTATGGTAACTGCGACATGTACACCTGTGTACTTACAATAGATACTACATGTACACCTGTGTGCTTACAGTAACTTCTACCTGCACACATGTGTATGTACAGTAACTGTGACATGTACACCTGTGTAACTAAAATAATTACTACCTGTACACCTGTGTACTTACAGTACCTTCTACCTGTACACCTGTGTACTCACAGTACCTGTGACATGTGCACAAGTGTACTTACAGTACCTACTACATGTACACCAGTGAACTTACAGTAACTACTACATTACACCGGTGTACTTACAGTAACTACTACATGTACATGGGTGTACTTACAGTAAATAATACATGTACACCTGTGTACTTACAGTAACTACTACATGTACACTGGTGTACTTACTGTAACTACTACATGTACACCAGTGTACATATAGTAACTGCGACATGTACACCTGTGTACTTACAATAACTACTACCTGTACACCTGTGTACTTGTAACAACTTCTATCTGTACCCCTGTGTACTTATGGTAAATACTACCTGTACACATATGTACCTACATCAACTGCTATCTGTACACATGTGTACTTACAGTAAATACAACATGTACACCTGTGTACTGACAGCAAATCCTACTTGTACACCTGTGTACTTACAGTAACTACTACCTGCGAATATGTGTACTTATAGTAACTACTGTCTGTACACCTGTGTACTGACAGTAACTTCTACCTGTACACTTGTGTACTTACAGTAACTTCTACCTGTACACCTGTGTACTTACAGTAACTTCGACATTTACACTTGTGTACTTACAGTAACTTCTACCTGTACACCTGTGTACTTACAGTAACTGCTACCTGCGAATATGTGTACTTATAGTAACTACTGTCTGTACACCTGTGTACTTACAGTAACTTCGATATGTACACTTGTGTACTTACAGTAACTTCTACATTTACACTTGTGTACTTACATTAACTTCTACCTGTACACCTGTGTACTGATAGTAACTTCTACCTGTACACCTGTGTACTTACAGTAACTGCTACCTGCGAATATGTGTACTTATAGTAACTACTGTCTGTACACCTGTGTACTTACAGTAACTTTGATATGTACACTTGTGTACTTACAGTAACTTCTACATTTACACTTGTGTACTTACATTAACTTCTACCTGTACACCTGTGTACTGATAGTAACTTCTACCTGTACACCTGTGTACTTACAGTAGCTGTGCCCCCCCCCCCCCCCCCCCCCTCCCCCCATACTTCCCGGCTGACCGTTCTCTTCCCGTTGCAGGTCGCAATGGAAGCCTGCAGGTGCTGGACCTCAGCTGGAACCACCTGCGTGGTCGCGGGGCCGAGAGTGTCGCACTCGCCTTGCAAGTGAGCACTCATTGCAGACACTGCCTCAGTACAGACACACCCTACTATATCTCAGTGCAGACACTCTGCCTCAGTCCAGAGACCCTGTCTCAGTCCAGACACTCTGTCTCAGTTCAGCCACATCGTCTCAGTTCAGACACCCTATCTCAGTACAGACACCCTATCTCAGTACAGACACACCATCTCACTCTCAGTACAGACACTCTGTCTCAGTCCAGACTCTCCACTCTGACTCAGTACAGACACCATGTCTCAGTCCAGACACTCTGTCTCAGTCCAGATACACTGTCTCAGTACATACACTCTTCCTCAGTCTAGACAGCTTGTCTCAGTACAGACACGTCTCAGTCCAGACACTCTGTCTCAGTACAGATACACTGTCTCAGTACAGACACCCTGTCTCAGTACATACACTCTTCCTCAGTCTAGACAGCTTGTCTCAGTACAGACATCCTGTCTCAGTCCAGACATCCCATCTCAGTACAGACAAACTGTTTCAGTACAGACACCTTGTCTCAGTCCAGACGTACTGTCTCAGTACAGACACTCTGTCTCAGTACAGACACTCTGCATCAGTACAGACACTCTATTCTGCCTCAGTCCACTATCTCAGTCCAGACACCAAATTTCTTGTCATTCCGGGGCTAGCGTGGGTTCAAATGCCACTCGCGGCACAATATTCTCTTTGTTTGCATCACCCCCACAACATTGGTTCCCGAGACCAGGATCCTTTAGAAGCTAAATGCTGTATAATTGCAAACCTCCCCTATGTATGTATATGAAATTGCATTGCCTGTATGTATGTAATTGTACGTATTAAACGATTGATGGACGGATGTAACCATATAGAAAGCTTGCATTTCCCGGGGAACGAGTGTGGTAATCTTCTCTAACCTCTCAACCGAGTTGCCACAAAGTCAGACAGGCACTGATAGTATTATTGCAACAACCAACCAACCAGTGCCTCAGCGCTGAAAAAAAACGGTATTCAGATGAATAATAATGTTTACCCCCCCCCCCCCCCCCCAAGGAATCGATGAGAAGTGAGGCTCCTCATGATGAGACACAGGTACAATAGACCCCGCCAGTTAAGCCAGTGACATCTATCGGCAGAATCTGGAATCACTCTGATCGAGTATATTCCCCGACTGCCTATGATTCCGTAAAGAATGCTTGGAAAAATAATCAAATGACTGAGTTTATTCAAATATTGATATCGCAACAGGATTCAAGCTTTTATCCTTGTAATATATCTTTAAAAAAAGACAAATATATTGTATTTTCCTTCTGGAATTTCATCACCACTCTATTCATGTATTACACCCCTCCAATTAAGCTAGTGACATCTATCGGCAAAATCTTGAACCACTCTAGTCGGGTACTTTCCAGCTTAACTGGTGGGGTCTATTGCCTTTATGGCTCTCCCCACAGACCAACACCACCCTGACACACATGGACGTCTCGTGGAACGGCTTCGGCTTCGAGGGCTGCTGCGCCCTGGGACGCGCCCTGCACAATAACACCAGCCTGCTGGACCTCAACCTCACCTGTAACCGCGTCCACCCACCGGCCCTCTACGAGCTGCTCAAGGGTGTGCTGTGCAACCAGGTGCTCGCCTGTCTCAGGGTGGGTATCCGCATAGCCGCCATGTCAGAAACTCTAGTCATAGATTCTAGAGAATTCCCAAACAGTCCTGTTTCACCAAATAGATCCGGAATAAGGAATTTAATGGGGACAAGTGAGCGCTTAAAAAAATACCTATAATTGATCTCTTCCCGACCATTACATTACACCTCACCGCAACTCCTCTCTCGTCCACAGACCAGGTCGTTAATGACTCTTGCAATATTCCTTAATGACTCTTGAAATATGCATGATATGTACTTTCATATACTTTCCCCTGCTCAATTGAGTAACGTACCCCTGCGCCCCCCCCCCCCCCCAAATATATATTTTACCTCGGTAAACAGCCTCAGGCTAGCCTCAGGCTAGGGAGAGGTAAGCACGTCCGGTACCAGCAATTAGCATATACAACTCACGACTGGATAACGTGTCGTTGGGTTGCTCCGGCAAAATTAGTCTACATACAAGCAAATACGCAGTAAGTATAATAAAAACTGTGGTTAGCTTAATTATGATGCATTAGAGCATCAATATGGAAAGTTTAGACTTTCGTTGGTCCAATTTGGACGAGTTATTTGGTTATAAACAACCAAGGATAGAACACTCGAGTGGGTTTCTCGAAGGAACCAAACCGGTCATTAGCGGTTCTGTCAACACCCGGGTCACCGTGTGACTATGGGTAGAGATGTGGGTTTCGCCCTATCTCATGTGGAAATTCTCTCGTACTCTAATAGAGAGTAATGTTGGAGATGCTCCTGGGTTTCTTTTATAGACTCCCCTAGACAAAACTTTTTCAGGCGTTTCTCCGAGTTTCGTAGCATTTTCTCCAACTTGTTGACGTAGTAGTCACAGGTGGGAGAAGTGTGCGGAACAGAGGGATGGGCGGGCCGATACACTGGTCCCGACCCCGCGTAAAGATTTGGGTTTGACCCACAATCCACGCACAAATTTAGCTTATTACGCCTGTGTTATAACGGTATAAACACGTTCTCTAACACCACCAGATGTCCAATTGAGTTTGAAACAACCAAATTGTGACAAATATATATACCAGGACTGACCAAAAATTCTTTGTTTACAGTTCCTGATGGCCACGAAGCGGAGTAAGCGCGGTGCAGCAGCAGCCGAGGGGCGTGTTCCGAGTGGAGTGGACGAGGAGTACGACTCCTCACCTGTGTTGTCGGCAGGGCCGTCGACACAGCCCCGGGCGCATATTCTCTCCGACCCGGACGAGGACGCAGTGCCTGATGTGCCTGCGCCTCCAGATTGGGAGGCTCGCTTTGCACGGTTGGAAAGCCACATCTTGACTTCCAAATCGCCCGTGTCTCGGAAGCGGCATAGGCCGAGTGTCCAAGAGGATTCGTATGAGGATTTCTTGGACACAGACTCAGCGGTGGAGCTTAAGGCTCCTCCTCCTCCTTCTCCTAAACGGAGGAAGAAGAAGAAACAGGTGATTTCTTCGGGTGATGAATTCACCAAGGAGCGGGCAGAGACTGGTTTTCGCAAAAAGCGGAAGACTAAGTCCAAAAAGAAGAAGAGGAAGAGGAAATATTCTTCTTCTGATTCGTCCACTGAGTCTACTTCTACGGAATCAGACTCAGACACCATATATGAAGGTGTCTATGCGGACATTGGCACTAAAGTGGCTAAGAAGGTGGAGAAGCCAAAGGCTAAGCGGGTTAAAACCACTACGCTTATGCGCGAGACCGTGAATGGTCATTTCCGCACGTTTAAACCGGCGGAGGTTATCTCCAAGTTAGGAGATGAGTTAACAGGCATAAAGGGTGTTCCCAACTCCATCATTAAAGAAATGGATCGGCATGTCAATATGACGGATGACCGTAAGAAGTTTGAGGATGTGTTGCACACAGTGCATAAGGCAGTGTTGGCTACCCTAACAGCTATTGTTCCTGTGGCTAATAGGATGCAGAGTGAAAATAAGTTCTCGTCTTTGGCTAAGACAATGGACAAAGGCATTGCAGTGTTAGCGGCGGCAGGTAATTACCTGTCGTATCGAAGATATGAAAATGTCTTCAAGTCAGTTTGCACAGATGCTGGCAAGGAAGTGGCTCGCTCTAAGAAGGTTACCGATAATGAGGGGAAGGAGTTTACGCTTTATCTTGCTCCAGAGCCGATTAAAGGGAAACCCTTAGATAACACCAAGATGTTTGGCGGTCAACTACAATACCTCTATAAAGAGGTAGAGACTGCAGCCAAGAGTGGCAAAAACATGGATGGCAAGAAGAAACAGGAAGCTCCTCGTTTCAAAAAGTCACGAGGGGATTTTCGTCCACGACGGTTCACCAGAGGAACCAGACCGAGTTCAAGCTTCGGTCAAGGGTTTCGGGGCCGGGGCGCTCGCCCAGGCTGGACCGACAACACCGCACGGCCAATAGGCCGAGGGTTCAACTCGTCGAGACCTTTCCCCAGGGGCGGGTCCAAGTAGAGGTCCAAACACAAACTTTACAAGTCCCTGCAGCCTCTAAAAACACACAAACTGTAAGCAACTTTGTGGCTGGTAATATTAGTAATCATATTTCTGAGTGGCACAAAATTACTAGTGACCAAGAAATTTTAAAAATAGTTAGGGGTGTTCACATTCCCTTTACACAAATTCCTGTACAAAGTATAATACCTTTTCCATATAACATTCAACCAGTTGAACGAGACGCACTAACTAAACAGGTACATAAATTCTTTGAGAAAGGAATTATACAAAAAGTGACACACTGTTCAGGACAGTTTATTTCAAACATTTTCTCGAGACCGAAGCCTAATGGTGATGTTCGAATGATCCTGGATTTAACAATCCTTAATAAAAGGGTGGAATATCGACATTTTAAAATGTTCTCTCTAGATACGGCACGAGATCTGATTACACCAGATGCGTGGATGGCTAGTGTTGATTTACAAGATGCATATTATACGCTTCCCATAATGGAACAATACCGAAAATTTCTTCGATTTATTTGGGATAACCAACTCTATGAGTTTACCTGCATGCCGAATGGCTTAGCTTGTGCGCCTCGTTTATTTACTAAATTGCTTAAACCTGTTTTCTCGGTAATGGCGAGGAAGGGTCACATAATGTTTCCATACATAGATGATTCTTTTATTATAGCATCAACACAAATTGGTTGTGTGAATGCAGTTTTGGATTTATGTGCATTACTCACTAAATTGGGGTTTTATGTTCATCGACAAAAGTCAGTGTTTAAACCAACAAAACAACTCAAATGTTTAGGGTTTATTCTGGATACACAGTCCCTTACAGTGTCGATAACAGAACAAAAACTAATTAAGTTTATGACTACAGCGACTCAGCTTATTAAGTTATCAAAGCCAAAAATTAGACAGGTTGCTGTTCTTATTGGCATAATGACATCATATGCACCTGCTGTGTTATATGGGAAGGCCCATATTAAGTCGCTAGAAATAGATAAAAATTTAGCGTTAACACGAACTAAAGGCAATTTTGAGCGAAAGATGTTTATTTCGCAAGAAGGGTTACAGGATATTGGATGGTGGATGCAACATATAGCAAGTTCACCAAATCCAATCCGCATGGCGGAACCTAATACAGTAATTACTACTGATGCTTCGTTAGAAGGTTGGGGAGCTCATCGAGATGGGGTCACAACAGGAGGTAGATGGCTTGATGATGAAAAATCAGACTATATTAATGCACTAGAATTGCGTGCTATTTATCTGGGCTTACGTAGTTTAGTAAAGATAAATAAATCACAGGTTAGAATACTAACTGATAATACTACTGCCATGGCATATATTCGTAACATGGGTGGAACCAAATCAAAGTCTTGCAATCAGTTATCTAAACTGATTTGGAACTGGGCACAGGCTCAAAAAGTCTGGCTGACTGTAGCGCATATTCCAGGGTCACAAAATACACTTGCAGACTATAAAAGTAGAAATTTCCATGACCATTTAGAGTGGTCTCTCTCTACACCTTTGTTTAACTTCGTTTGTGAAAAATGGGGTACACCTGAAGTTGACTTGTTTGCATCACGAAATAATAACAAGTTACCCTGTTATGTTTCTTGGCATCCTGAACCGGATGCTTGGAAAGTAGATGCGTTTGCTATTACCTGGGAAAATAATTATTTTTATATTTTCCCACCATTTAGCATTATCAGCCGAGTAGTGAGAAAAATCGGCTTGGAAGGGACACATGCGATACTGGTGGTGCCCGATTGGGACACGCAACCTTGGCTGCCAGCAGTTTCACAACTGGCAAAAGATCATATACGATTCCCAAGAAAACTCGGGAATCTGACGCACCACGGACCGCTAGTGGTTCACGGCGACATGTAAACGACGCCCCTATTGGCATTCCTTTTCTAAGGAAGCAGCTACAGCAATTTGGATTGGACAGAATTACTGAGGATAGGATAGTATCGGATGCCTGGAGGCCAGGAACTGTCAAAATGTATACAACCTATTTAAAGAAATGGGGTGTACATTGTTTGTTAATGAAAGTTAAGCCAACAAATCCAAAGATTTCACAAGTAGCTCGGTTTCTTCGTTCTCTAGAGGATGAAGGACTTTCCTTTGGATCGATTAATGCGGCGAGGTGTGCATTATCAATTATATTACCTAGAATTGATGGCGAAACAGTTGGAAAACATTATGTTCTTTGTTATTTACTTCGTTCAATTTATCAAAGGAATCCTCCAAAACCAAAGTATAGTCGGTTTTGGGATGTTTCTATAGTATTTAAGTTTTTTCAGGCTTGGCCTCACAACTCGTGGTTAGAGATAAAACAGTTAGGTTTTAAGGTCGCGGTCCTGTTATTGTTAGTAACCGGACACAGAGGACAGACGATTGTTGCTTTATCCTTAACTGGATTAGAAATAGACAAGGAACAAGCTACGTTTGATTTAGAAAAATTGCTTAAATCGAACACGTTAGGTGACCCTTTATCAACGGTTCACTTAGACTGTTTTCCGAATGATCGGAAATTATGTGTTGTGTCGGCCATACGGGCTTATATATACAAGACAAAGGATTTACGTGCATCACAACAACTATTAGTGAGCTTTATAAAGCCACATAAGGCGATTTCACGAGACACACTTGCCAGATGGACAATTACGGTGTTGAAATTGGCTGGAGTGGATACGAGTAAATACTCTTCCCACTCAACTAGAGGAGCCATGGTCTCCAAGGCACGGGTGCTTGGTATTTCTGTGAAAAGAATACTAGCGCATGCAGGCTGGAAGACGGCTAAGTCGTTTGCAAAACATTATAATAAACGACTAGAAAAGCCTACCGGCGTTGCAAAGCGTCTTCTCGCCAACTAACAAGAATAGGTGAGAACAAAAAATTTAGAATGTTATAATAATAAGAAAGAATGATATTAAGGATAAAAATGAATTATGTAAAGGTCTCCCTAGCCTGAGGCTAGCCTGAGGCTGTTTACCGAGGTAAAATAGTATAGTTATACGAGTCTTACCTTGGTACAGATGATGGATAACTGTTGTTTTACCGAGGTATAAGCCTCGGATAGATGTGGGCTAGGGCCCTCCCGCCACACCCTGCCACATCTATTCCGTTGGTGTACCTTTTCGGTAAAGTAATAGTATCCATTGTTTGAAAGTCATTTTTATCCTCAATAAGTAGGTTAAGATTGCTGGTACCGGACGTGCTTACCTCTCCCTAGCCCACATCTATCCGAGGCTTATACCTCGGTAAAACAACAGTTATCCATCATCTGTACCAAGGTAAGACTCGTATAACTATACTATATATAGTCGTTCTCTGAAACTGGGTACCACTTTTGTGACATGGATGCAAAAAGTGAAAACATTCCAGATAATAGCAGAAAATATTCCAAATAATAGCAGAATCCATATTCATGTGAAGCTTTACATGTCGTGGATATGTCAGAGTTGAAAAAAAGCTATTTCACTTTTTGATTTTGATCTTACACAAATTAAACAATACATTAAAATGTCCTGTGTAGCATGGAAATTAAACACACATCCATAACATCATTTTTACCATATACAACACATTCAAGCAATATTTTGTTGATTGCAGTTAAGCAAACAAAATTATATCTTACAAGAAAAAAGTTTTAACAAAGTTTGTGACAATTTTGATATAAATGTGTAAGTATGTAAAGTTTCAAATTTTCACTTTAGCACAACATCATATAAACATACTTTTGATACATTTTGTTGGATAGATTAAATACATATAGCATTGCTAACATACTTAATAACAAGAGGCAAGAATAATTATTTGACTTGCCATTAAAAAAAAGAACAAATTAATTAGGTCCATTGTATATAGATATATGTATATATAATATATAACCTTTTAGCAGAAAGTGAGGGAGGAAGCCTTTAGAGCGGTGTATGGCGGGGAGCACAAGAGTGGGGGGCGCCATCAGGCAGGCTAAGCAATTAGTAATAACTTCCAAGAATTTATACTTATATAATACTGTAGTAGTCCGTAATGAGCCCCACTACCACACAGCGACAAAGCCATAGCTGCTGACATGGCGTCAAACCTCAAAGTCACTCACTCTCCATCGTAACGTGGAACCATATATATATTATATCTAGCTTCAGAGGAGACCCATGTATATATTGTTATGTAGCTATTGTTACACACTATGGAACTTCTGCACTATGGTTATCTGCACCTTGGTTATCTTATAAATGTTCAATTACATCCCATAGAAAATTACATAATATGTATACACATATTAAAACGTAATTTGTTGCACTGCTAAATTATTTAGAAACGTTTATTAGCTATTATTAGTTTATAATGATTCATTTAGGTATATGGGCAGGAAGATCACACCAAATCCACCATACCATATTTAATGGTTAAATAAAAATCAAACCAAATCAAACTGTGGTATGACCAAGTTTTACGATATATTAATAAAGTTGACAGGCGATTCGCTGTCTCAACTATGGTTGGCCTCAGTTTATGTAGTTTTAGTAGTTTGCACTAACATAGACAGGTAGGCATAGACCTGCACTGACCTCTCAGGAAAGAAACCACATAGACGGGTAGGCGTGGGTAAGGTGGATGCATCAGGGAGCCGGGATAGCATAATGGTTAGGAAACCTGCCCTGGAATTGCGCTTAGTGTGGCTTTGAATCCTGATCACGGCGCCAATGTCGTGGCTGGGGGTAATGCAAATGAAGGGAACCATCGCCCATACAGCAGGAGTGCCATTCTAGGGCTAGCGTTACATAACCTAGGCTCCCTGATGCAATCACCCTTCCCACGCCTACCCGTCTATGTGGTTCCTTGCCTGAGAGGTCAGTGCAGGTTGAGGACGGGACTTGACCCAGTTTCAGTTATAACTATTAACAGGGGTGGTGGTGTGTGTCTGTGCTGGGAGAGCGCTCTGGTGAGCAGTTATTAACGGCCTGGTTGGGTCCACCTGCAGCTGGGCCGAAACCCGCTCCCGGCAGCCATCATGAGCCCCGTCCTCTCGCAGTTCCGGGAAGCCCGCCAGAGGGCATTGCACACACTCGACTTCACCGTGAGTATGCCACTTCACCATTAATTATACAACACTGCACACACTTGACTTCACCGTAAGCATACCACTTCACCATTAAGTATACAACATTGCACACACTCGACTTCACCATAAGTATACCACTTCACCATTAAGTATACAACACTGCACACACTCGACTTCACCGTAAGCATACCACTTCACCATTAAGTATACGACACTGCACACACTTGCACACACTGCACACACTCGACTTCACCATGAGTATACCACTTCACCTTTAAGTATATGACACTGCACACACTCCACTTCACCATAAATATACCATTTCACCATTAAGTATGTAACACTGCACACACTCCACTTCACCATAAATATACCACTTCACCATTAAGTATACAACACTGCACACACTCCACTTCACCATGAGTATACCACTTCACCATTAAGTATACGACACTGCACACACTCCACTTCACCCTAAATATACCATTTCACCATTAAGTATGTAACACTGCACACACTCCACTTCACCATAAATATACCACTTCACCATTAAGTATACAACACTGCACACACTCCACTTCACCATGAGTATACCACTTCACCATTAAGTATACGACACTGCACACACTCCACTTCACCCTAAATATACCATTTCACCATTAAGTATACGACACTGCACACACTCCACTTCACCCTAAATATACCACTTCACCATTAAGTATACGACACTGCACACACTCCACTTCACCCTAAATATACCACTTCACCATTAAGTATATGACACTGCACACACTCGACTTCACCATGGGTATACCACTGCACCATTAAGTATATGACACTGCACACATTCCACTTCACCATAAATATACCATTTCCTCATTAAGTATGTAACACTGCACACACTCCACTTCACCATAAATATACCACTTCATCATTAAGTATACGACACTGCACACACTCCACTTCACCATAAATATACCACTTCACCATTAAGTATGCGAAACTGCACCGTCTTGACTTCACCATAAGTATACCACTTCACCATTAAGTATACGACACTGCACCCACTCCACTTCACCGTAAGCATACCACTTCACCATCAAGTATACGACACTGCACACACTCGACTTCGCCGTAAGCATACCACTTCACCATTAAGTATACGACACTGCACACACTCGACTTCACCATGAGTGAACCATTAAGTGCACCATGACTTCACCATGGCTGCACCATTAAGTATGAGACACTGCACCCACTTGATTTCACCATAAGTATACCACTTCATCATTAAGTATGTGGCACTGCACACACTCGATTTGAGTAGACCTACACTAATTCGCCCATGATTCTGATTCTCTTGCAACCAAGCGCGGTGGCCTAATCGATAGAGCGCGGATAGGGCAAGGACTGGTTTGATCAGTGTCAGGATAACATGACTGAGTGAGATATTGGGCCATGGTGCTGGCTGCCTGATTTCCCAGTGGGGCAGCACTATAAAGTCACCATGAGTGTGCACTGTCACAAGTCTGTATCCGTCCTGATATGAGCTTAGATGTTGCCAGGACGTAAAACTCCAACCAAACGATTCTCTTGCGGACAGTTTATGAAGTCAATTCATCAAATAATTTCAGATATTTGTGGTATCACAACGCAAGTTGTTTTGCATAATGATGGCTAGAATACACCAATTGCTATTGAAAATCTACGGAGGTTGCATGTGACAGCACCACTGTCGCAGCGGTGCATGTGACATCACCACTGTCATTATGGTTGCATTTGACAGCACCACTGTCACAGGGATGCATGTAGCAGCACCACTGTCACTGAGGCTGCATGTGACAGTTTGACTACCACCTACAGGGTGTGGTCGTCGACAAGCTGTTCGAGGTCGTGCTGGAGGAGATCCGGGAGACGCGACCCGACTTTCAGTGTTTCTACGACCGCTGTTTGCCTACACAAGCGCAGTCATTTGACGACAATACACATCAGGTGAGAGCACCCTCCCTAAACCCACCATTATCTGGAGTAACCTCAACCCTCCACCTCTATCTGTGAATGGGTTCATCCTTCGTGTTGGGTGTCTCCACTGTCCAAACCACCCAAATCCACACTTCTCATTTGTCATATATATATATATATATATATATATATGTATATATATATATATATATATTATATTATATATATATATATATATATATATATATATATAGATTAGTTAGACGAATCTTACCTTGGTATAGATGATGGATAACTATTCTTTTCCCGAGGTATAAGCCTCGGCTAGACGTGGGTGAGGGAGAGATAAGCACATCCGGGTCCAGCAATCTTTACCTACTAATTCAGGATAAAATGATCTCTAATAAATTCCTTAAAAAAACTAATGTTTCCTTTGTACAAGCAACAGACTAGACGTGGTAGGGTGTGGAGGGTGGGCCCTCACCCACGTCTAGCCGAGGCTTATACCTCGGGAAAACAATAGTTATCCATCATCTATACCAAGGTAAGATTCGTCTAACTAATCTATTTTACCTCGGTATATAGCCTCAGGCTAGCCGCAGGCTAGGGAGACTTTACGTAATATCATTTTATCCTGATATTTCATTGTTATTGTTATGTTATTCTGATTATTTGTTTGGTATGGAACATTGTTAAAATCACTATTTGTGACTATGCTTATGTTCTCACCTTTTGACCTTTAATGCTGTAGCAGTCGTTGTGCGACACCACTGGGCTTCTCCAGACGCTTGTTATAATGTCTAGCAAACGATCGTTCGGTCTTCCACCCTGCATGCGCTAGGATGCGCTTGACCGAAATTCCTAGGAGGCGTGCTTTTGACACCATGGCTCCTCTCGTTGAGTGTGACGCATATTTGTCCGTATTCACTCCTGCCAGCTTTAGCACATTAATTGTCCAACGGGCAAGTGTGTCCCTTGAAATGCCCTTGTGTGGCTTAATAAAGCTTATCAATAATTGTCTTGAGTTTCTAACTCCTTGTGTCTTGGATATATATGTTCTAATCGCAGAAACTACACACAGTTTTGGATTGTCCTTGAATTGCGTTACATCAATTGATGACAAAGGGTCGCCTATGCGATTAGATTTTAACAATGTTGTTAAATCGAAGGTGGCTTGCCTTCTATCTATTTCCAGTCCATCGAGTGAAAGTGCCACTATAGTTTGGCCTCGATGACCTGTGACTAACAGTAATAAAAGTGCTAACTTAAACCCTAATTGTTTTATGTCTAGAAATCTATTATGTGGCCAATCCTTAAACAGTTTGAAGACCAGTGACACATCCCAAAATCGGTCGTATTTTGGTTTAGGTGGGTTTCGTTCATAAATCCCCCTTAGTACCCAGTGTATTAAGTGATGTTTACCCATTGTTTCTCCCCCTAACCTGGGGAGAATGATCGATAGAGCACACCTGGCCGCATTAATTGCGCCGTAACCGAGGCCATCTTGTTCTAACATCCTGAAAAATCTGCACACTTGGGCAATGGTTGGATCCATCGGTTTAACCTTTTGAATAAGACAGTAAACGCCCCATTTTTTCAAATATGTGGTATACATTTTAACTGTTCCTTTTCTCCACGCATGCGACACCAACCGTTCTTGTGTAATTTTGTCTAAACCAAATTGTTCTAGGTATTTATTCAGAAAAGGAATGCAAGCAATGGTGTTGTTGCTATGTTGCCGTGATGTTCCAGAGGGCCTTGGTGAGTTAGATTTCCTTGGGATTTTGGGAATCTTAGGCAGTCGCTGGCTGTCGAGACTATTCCCGCTAGCCACGGTTGTGTGTCCCATTCGGGGACAATCAGAATGGCGTGGGACCGATCCATCTTTATCTTTCGTGCCACTCTGGTAATGAGATTAAAGGGGGGGAAAATGTAATAAAATTCATTTTCCCAAATCAGTGAGAAAGCATCTATGTGCCAAGCAAATGGTTCTGGGTGCCATGACACATATTTGTTAATCTTGAAATTATTTCTTGATGCAAATAAGTCTACCATAGGTGAACTCCATTGTTGACAAATTTTGTTGAAAATTTTTGTGTTTAATTTCCATTCTAAGTGATCATGAAAGACTCTGCTCTTTTTGTCAGCCAGGACGTTCTGCGAACCTGGGATATGAGATATGGTTAACCATATTTGATGTTGTTGCGCCCAGTTCCAAATACTCCAAGTTATTGCATTCTTTTGACTTTGTACCTCCCATATTCCTGACATATGCCATAGCTGTAGTGTTATCTGTCAGAAGTTGAACCATCTTTTTAGGTATTTTAATTAGACTCAAAAGGCCCAAGTAAATCGCTCTTAATTCAAGAACATTAATATGGTCTGATTTTTCGTTATCTAACCATCTACCCCCTGTGGCTACATCATTTCGATGAGCTCCCCAACCTTGTAATGAAGCATCGGTAGTAACTACCGTGTTGGGTTGACCCATTCGAATGGGATTGGGGGAGTTATCAATATTGTCGATCCACCAAAAAATGTCTTTACAGCCGTCTCGGGAAATGTTCATTGGTCTTTCGAAGTTACCTTGTTTGCGTGCTAACGCTCTATTCTTGTCTATTTCTAGAGATTTGATATGCGCGGCTCCATAAAGAACAGCCGGGGCATACGAGACCATTGAAAACCACCGAAACATCCCAAAATCTGCTATATTTTGGTTTTGGTGGGTTTCGTTCATAAATAGATCTCATAATCCAATGGATGACTTCATGTTTACCAATTGTCTGTGCATCAATTCTAGGTAAAATGACCGATAATGCACATCGTACTGCATTAATCGCTCCATAGTCTAATCCTTCATCTTCCAAGAAGCGTAAAAACCGTCCCACTTGTGCTATGGAAGGTTCCATCGGTTTGACTTTATGCAGTAAGCAGTGTAGACCCGATTTCTTTAAATAGCTGGAGTAAAGTTTTACAGTGCCAGGTCTCCAGGCGTGGGAGATTAGCCTGGCCTGGGTGATTTTATCCAAGCCATACTTTTGTAAGTAAGTGCTTAGAAAAGGAAAGCCAACATTGGTGTTGTGGATACATCCCCTTGGGTTGTCACTTTGCCCTGGTGTTGTAGATTTTCCGGGCCTCTTGGGAATTTTAAAGAGTCTTTTGCTTCCCACTCTACTGCTGCTCGCCAGTCCGGTACTATCAACACTGCGTGTGTTTGATTTTGCCTGATTTTTCTGGCTACTCTGCTGATCAGGCTGAATGGGGGAAAGATATAATAAAATGAATTATTCCAGACAAAAGAGAAAGCATCGACTCGCCATGAGTGAGGCTCTGGATGCCAAGATACATATTTATCAAGCTTTTTGTTTTTACGAGAAGCAAAAAGATCTATGTCTGGTTTACCCCATTTTTGGCAAATCGTGTTAAATATTTCTGTGCTAAGCGACCATTCCAAGTGATCATGGAAATGCCAACTCTTATTATCAGCTAAAGTGTTTTGAGTACCTGGGTGCACAAGCTAAGCCGTTAGGCAGGCAGGTAAATTGATATAAATTGTCTTTCCAGAAGAACCGAAGGTATTTCCGGTGAGCTTCATATATAGGGACTGTGTAATATGCGTCTTTAAGGTCTACACTCGCCAGCCAAGCCCCAGGGAGTACCAAATCCCGGGCTGTTTCTAAGGAAAACATTTTGAAGTGTTTGTATTCGACTAAGTTATTAAGTATCGTTAAATCGAGGATCATTCTGACATCTCCATTAGGTTTGGGTCTAGAGAATATGTTAGAAATGTATTCGCCTGGTGTGTGTTGGACCATTGTAATGATACCTTTCTGTTCGTATTTTGTTACTTCCCTGTCTAAGGCTAGCTGTTCGACTAAAGCTAGGGGGATGGGGAAAGGTACTTTTGCTTGGATAGGGGTTTCTGTGAAGGGAATGTAAACCCCTCAAACTATTTGGAGGACAGTGTCGTCCGTAGTTAGTTGGTTCCAATCGCTAATATGGTTGGCAATATTACCGGCTTGAAAAATGCTTACACTGGGTGTGGGCTTTACTTGCTCGCTGGCTTGGAGAACTGCCTCTGTGGGGGAGTGTCCCTCCTGAAGGGGCGATTACCGTCGTTCCACCCGTATTGGTTCCTTTGGCCGCGTCCTCTTGGTTGGTATTGGCTGCGGTTCCCGAATCGGTTGGATTGGAAGCCGGTCCTGCGTCCCCGAAAATCCGACCTGGATTTCTTGAATTTGGAGACGTTTGTGTCCTTTTTCCCATCCAGGTGTTTGGACTGCTTAGCTGCTGTTTCCACCTGTTTGAACAGGTATTGGAGTTGTCCCCCAAAGATCTTACTGTTGTCCAGTGGTTTCCCTTTCACTGGTTTTGGAGCGAGGAAGAGTGTGTACTCTTTCCCGTCGTTGTCCACTACTTTCTTTGATCGCACGACCTCCTTGCCTGCGTCGGTAGTGACCGACTTGAAGACATTCTCGAACCTGCGGTAGGAGAGAAAGTTGCTGGTCGCTGTGAGGGCCGCGATCGCCGCATTCATGTCTGGGGTAACAGTGGTGAACTTGTTGCCCACCATCATGCGGTTAGCTACTGGCATGATGGCTGATAGGGCTATGAGCACTCCTTTGTGCACTGTGTGCAGGCAGGTCTCAAACTTCCTGCAATCTTCGCTCATCTTCACGTCATCGTCCATTTCTTTGATGGTCGCCTGTGGAATCCCTTTTATGCCGGTATATTGTTCGGCCAGTTTTGTGAGGGTTTCTGCAGGTTTAAAGGCGTCAAAATGACCCTTTAAGTTTTTGCGCTTCAAGGAACAGGTGTTTATGCGCTTCTTTTTGTCTGCCCTGATGTTTTTGGCTACTTTCTCGGTGATGTCCTTCGGACGAAAACTTTTTGCGGCGTCGCTTCTTCCCGATGACGATCTCTGAGTCTGTCGTTTGGGGTTCCGATAGGTCCTCCCAGTCAGACTGGTAGGACGGCGAGCCCCGTTTGGTGGGCGTTTTAGGC
This sequence comes from Branchipolynoe longqiensis, assembly GCA_030323885.1. Taxonomy (NCBI): domain Eukaryota; kingdom Metazoa; phylum Annelida; class Polychaeta; order Phyllodocida; family Polynoidae; genus Branchipolynoe; species Branchipolynoe longqiensis. The sequence goes on from CM059191.1 coordinate 13,521,552, forward strand.
GGTGGTGTTGGGAGCAGCTGTTGCAGCTTCTCACGAATGAGCTTAACCATCTGCTCGTTGGCATGTGGTTGGGAAGTCCCTGCCTCCGGGGAACGCTCACGTGACGCGGCTTATAGGCGGCCAGGGGTCGCATCTCCCTCGCTTAGGGTGTGTAGCACAGCCTTGCTACCCCGCTTCGCTGCCATCTCGAGCCGTCTGAAAACGACCAAAAAGGTGTTTAGTGCGAACTCAAGGAATGTCGGAACCAGTGGAACAGTCAGCGGGGGCATATGGCCCAATATGTGGTAATAAAACTGTATTTACACCAGTTTTACCCCAGGCGTGAGTAAGCTAAGGTATCTCGAAAGTGTAACGGTCGACAGAGCGAACCGAAACCCATCGGGGGGTCAGGACCAGTGTAGCTCCCGCCCACACTCTCTGTATCATACACTTCTCCCACCCGTGGCTACAACGCCAACAAGTTGGAGAAAATATTATGACACTCGGAGGTACGCCTCAGAAAAAACTAACATGACGACGAAATGGCTCCAGCCAACCTGTCTCTCCGTTGGGCAACGGGCGGCAAAAATAAAACCTATATAAGCGACAAAATGACCCATGTCAACGTGTCTCTCCATTTGGCAATGGGCGGCAAAAACAAAATGGATGCCTCAATCTACGGCACCGGATAAACACAACGCTAGTAAAATTTTACTTATCGTATGTGAGCCTTGTATTGAAAAGCTAATAAGCGTGTGCTATAAACATTCATAAACAAGTATGCCAGTTTATGTTCCGGTACTTACAGTAGAAACTGAGTAATCCGTGGTAAAAACTGCTGAGCTGCTCGTAACGTTCCTCCAGTTATGAGCGGTATATGCTAATTGCTGTACCCGGATGTTGCTTCCTTCTCCCTCGACCACGAGCAGCCAGAGGCTTAGTACCGAGGTAAAATATATATATATATATGCCCAGCCGGGTAGAACATAACCTCCCTTGGGGCTAGCAATAGGTGAAATAGTTCACCCTCGGGACTGTTCCTGCTAACATGCTGCCATCTGTTATTACTTCTTAGCAAATAGGAGGGTGCAGTGTCGCTATGTGGTAGGGGGGGCTCATTACGGACTACTAGTAGTACTACAGTATTATACAAGTATAAATTCATGGAAGTTATTACTAATTGCTTAGCATGCCTGATGGTGCCCCCCCCCTCAGCTCCCTGCCATACAACACTCCTAAGGCTTCCTCCCTCACTTTCTGCTAAAAGGTTATATATTATATATATATATATTATATATGTTTCCATACATATATACCCATATTAACTTGTCTAGTGATGTTTGCAGGTGGGGAACGGGGGGATTCTGCTCGCAGTGACCTACTTAGGAACTAGGACAGACACAATAGACCTATTTCATATGACATCAGCATAGGTATCTAGGTCAGTGCGCACACCTTTTGGCTGCAGGACGACACACTGTCACACTGCAAACTCAATGGCTATGAGCAATCTTCATACAGAAAAAGTGAAATATCTTTAAAACCACACCAACTAGACACAAACCGCTTGGAACACATATAGAAAACATATTCCACGAATAGATTATATTAAATTCATAAGGTTAGGATTCTGCATTTCTATTAATGTTTTAATAAAACTCAATGGCAGTGTGCCTTCGTTCTGCAGCCAAGCTGCGCGTATATATACACAATGTTTATAGACATACCTAACCCTTACCTCTAGTCTGTGCAGTGAGGTAGACGCTGATTCTCCTGTGCCCCAACTTTGATGGCTCCTCTGAACCCAACCGCTCGCAGCGCGCCCACGTGACCTTCACGTGACCCAGATAACAGGCACTTCCGGGTACTGCAGCCATGAGCAGCAGGGAGGCGCGTAGAACCAGGTGTCGATTCCAGTATGGTCTCAGCCGCAGTCGCAGTCTAATGCCCGGTACACACCTACCGTTTGTGTGCGCACACCTCCCATATACGATCGAAAAACTGCCCGTTTCGCCCACAAAAATCGCTTGGTGTGCGCTCCCCGCGCACACCTAGCGATTGCGATTCGCGCATAAAAATCAGTTTTTAGTGCTAAAAGCGGCCGTTTACGATTGCGATTCGTGATTCGAAAAATGAATCGGCCCGTTTTCAGTTTTAAGCGGGTCGGGTCGAGTCGCCAGTTTTAGTGCGCAAATCCTATATGGGAGGTGTGTACCGGCCATTATGGTTTTGAATAAAAAGCAAATTTGTGTTAGATAAATATAATAGGCTGACTTGTCATAATCGACCTTGCTTTAATTTGAAATAATTTTAATTATAAATGGTGAACTTTTGATATATTTTAAGTGAAAACACGCAACAATTAATTTTGGCATGCACGACGAAATTCTGACACTTTGAAATAACATTGATTATAAAATGGTGAACTTTGAATATATTTAAAGTGAAACAAGCAACAATTAATGTTGGCATGCGCGATGAAATTCTGACACTATATAGGCTTTAGCCGTGACACGTTCTATTAAATTGACTGAGGAAGTATTTCCTTCCATGCAGCAACAAATGCTTAACAAGTGCATCAGTATTACAAGTTGGATGTGTCGAAATCAAATCTAGGTACGCGTTTTGGGTTGGAAAACTTGATGCTTTCATCGCATTATGCAACTTTAAAACCTGGACACGGACGCTAGAGGGAGGGCTGACTTCCGCTTCCGCGGTTGGGGGTTGGGACCACGTATAGAGGGTACTGCCATCTGGCGTTGTAGTGCTGGGGTATCATGTGCTGCTGCTGCTGCTGATGATGATGATGATGATACTTTCATCCCCAGAGCGTGCTCAACATTGACCCGGTGCGGATCCTCTTCTACATCAAGAAGAACCTGCGCATCATTGACCTGTTCCGTCAGATGGACGTCAACCATAGCCTCTCCGTCAGCCGGGAGGAGGTGAGACGAGCTCTGCAGGTAGGCACTACAACAGTCAAATATTCACCTCAATTGGTTTTTTTTGGTGTTGTAATTTTACGTCCTGGCAACATCTAAGATAATATCAGGACGGATACCAACTTGTGACAGTGCACACTCATAGTGACTTTATAGTCCTGCCCAACTGGGAGACCACGCCACCAACACCATGACATGATACCCATTCAATCACATTATCCTGACACTGAGCTAACCGGTCCATGCTCTATCCTATTAATGCCAAGCACCAGGCCTGCACTCTACTGATTCGGATACCGCATCTGGTATATTCACCCAGAAAATACTCACCCCGAATAGTGGTGAATCATGGGCAAGAGCAAATGTGTTTGTTTGCTTAACGACCCCCCGGCACAAAAAGTAAACATGGCTATTGGGGTAAACCCAAACAAAATATACCAAACTATTTTGGTATGACTGAACTGTAAGCAAGCCATGGAGGCCCTGGTTCCAGCGTGCAGTGCTTATCTATATTGGTGTAGATGTACATGTACACATATAGATAGATGTACACACACATGTACAGATACAGGTAGATGTACATGTACATGTACAGATACAGGTAGATGTACATGTACATGTACAGGTAGATGTACACACACCTGTACAGATATAGGTAGATGTACACACACATGTACAGATACAGGTAGATGTACATGTACAGATACAAGTAGATGTACATGTACATATACAGGTAGATGTACACACATGTACAGATACAGGTAGATGTACATGTACAGATACAGGTAGATGTACATGTACAGATACAGGTAGATGTACACACACCTGTACATATATAGGTAGATGTACACACATGTACAGATACAGGTAGATGTACAGATACAGGTAGATGTACACACATGTACAGATACAGGTATCTACCTGTATCTGTACATGTACACACCTGTACAGATACAGCTAGATGTACACACACATGTACAGATACAGGTAGATGTACATGTACCATCAGTCTGGTACTGGCGCCCACTGCGCAGTTGACCTGCCGTCGCCCCTTCCATAATAAAATATTACGAAGAGACCTTACCTTCGGAGTCCATGGCCCAGGTCCAATACTCACCCCTTACGCAGAAGGTGAGCTGGCTCACGGCACCAATGTAATGGCCCATGGCCCTCCGACTCTCTCGCTCACACGGAAGAACACCAAGATTCAATTGAGTGTGCGCTTCACCTTTGGTTTATTGAACCATCTGCTCTCTGCGGCGTCAGTAGTTGTCTGACCCACCCCCTCACTCGCCAGATCCCACATCGACTCTATAGATGTGTGTGGGGGGGTGGGTCAACCACACGCAGTAGAGGTCAGCCCAGTTGGGGTCTGACCGGTGGTGACCCGTGCCGCCACCTAGCGCAGTGTAATGGTACTGCGCTGATGGCGCCGTAGTCTCCGCTGCTACCGCGTGATAGTAGAGCTCATGTTCAGACTACTACACTTGTATGAGTGTTTGGTATAAGCCTGTTATCAGCGTCCAGCGCTGACGTCTGCCCATGTCTTGCAGGGAGCTGATGGAGGGCGAGAGGCGATACAAGCGAGAGGTCATTACGCAGAAACAACAGTGGCAGATGGAGTCCCGGGCTGCCCTGCCGGAACAAGCCCCGCGCTTCTCCCGCAGCTACCGGCCCGACCTAGCGCAGCTGGACGGCGGGCACCGCCGGAAGCGGGGGTTCGTGGCGCCGCCTGATGGGCACGGGGGGGAACGGGAGTCGATGGCGCCCCCTGACGGGCACGATGGGAAGCGGGATTCGCTGGCGCCCCCTGACGGGGACGATGGGAAGCAGGAGTCGCTGGCGCCCCTTGACAATGGGAGGCGAACGGCTGCTGTCAGTTTGAGTAGAGACGTGGTGAAATTACCAAGGATTGGCGCCAAAGACCGTAAAATGTCGGCAGGCAGTGCGAGGGACCAGCAGGACGCTAACTGAACAGAGAAGGGGAGGACAGACTGGCCATACAACAGACTGGCCAGACAACAGACTGGACAGCCGGAACGCGCTGCCCACGGAACAGAGTGGCCCGAAAACAGACAGGTTACGAAGCAAGCTCCCTGAACAGATTGCTCATGTCATACCTTGGTTGTGTGCAGCATGGTGCAGGCCGTAACTCCACGCCTTCTTTCTGGTTGCGAGGGTGCCGTCTGTGTGGTTGAGACAATGCATTCTGTGTGGTTGAGACAATGCATTCTGTGTGGTTGAGACAACGCCGGCTGTATTGTTTACACAACAACTTTCTGTGTGGTGCACAGAACGCTGCCTATGTGGTTGAGATAAGGTCCTTCTGCGTGGTTGAGACAACACCTGTGTGGTTGAGACGAAGCCCTTCTGTGTGGTTGAGACAATGTATTTCTGTGTGGTTCACACAGCTCCGTCTGTGTGGTTCACAGAACACCTTTCTGTGTGGTTGAGACAACGCAGCCTATGTGGCTGAGACAATGTGGTCTGTGTGGTTGAGACAACGCCTTGCATATGGTTGACACACCTACTGTGTGGTTGAGACAACGCCCTTCTGTGTGGTTCATATGCCATATGAAAAAAGGTTCCTCCGTCTGACACCGATCGAACACAGTGCGGGTAGAAGTGGGCTGATGGTGGCGCCATCGGTACAGGCTGGTAAGTTGGTAGGAAAGATACATGAGGTAGATTCCCTTCTGTGCATTTATACTCGCATAAATCGTTATACAAACATATATCGCATTATACAAGTATAAATGCAAGGGGAACATATACTTTATATATCTATTCCTCCGTGGCACATTGGTGGAGTCCCCCCCCCCCCCAGCTGTCGGGGTAATTGGTGGGTGCCCCCCCCCCTCGCATCATTCTCTGTCCTTATTTTATTTGTGTACCGTAAATTTATATATACACATATATATATATATATATATATATGTATAAATTACAGTGAGATGTAATACATGTCAGGTCCATGTGCAGCCAGGCGTGGCAGACAGCGCCCTCCGTGTCTGTATGACAGTGATAAATCACTTGCAATACAAAACTCATAGTACAGTATTGACCTGTGGCAGTTCAGTGTGGATGTGTCACATTGCAGTATTGATACGTCACAGTGCAGAATTGACATATCTGAATACAGTATTGATGCGTTCCAGTACAGTATTGACGTGTCACATTGTAGTTTTGAATGCAGAATGTTTGAATATAGTATTGGTGTGTATTGCCATGTTCCAGTACAAAATTGATGTGTCCCAGTACAGTATTGATGTCACCCACATATTCTTACCAAAAAACAACCCATCCCATGCATTTAAAGAAATGGTTAATTTCTGTTTTACATAATTATTCACAGACAACACCCTTTTAATTTTTATTAAATAAGTTTTATTGGTTCAATGACTGAGTGGCAGATTTCCGAGTTTGATTTTGACGCACAACAGGGCCTATATGCAGGAGTCGGAGGTATTCGGTGGCAGCGAGCCGAAACGGTGGTAGCCGGAAATTTCCCGGGTAGCGGCGAAAAGTTGGATGCACGAGTCGGTGATAGGCCTAACACTAAAGGCTTAACCGGTGGTACCTTACCTCTGATAGAGAGGAGGTATAGCGAGTTATTAGGTGGGTAAGGAGGGGGCAGGTGTGTGTCTGTGTGTGTGTGTGTCTGTGTGTGTGTGTGTCTGTGTGTGTGTGTGTCTGTGTGTGTGTGTGTCTCTGTGTGTGTGTGTCTCTGTGTGTGTGTGTCTCTGTGTGTGTGTCTCTGTGTGTGTCTGTGTCTGTGTGTCTCTGTGTGTGTGTGTCTGTGTGTGTGTGTCTCTGTATGTGTGTGTGTCTGTGTGTGTGTCTGTGTGTCTCTGTGTGTGTGTCTCTGTGTGTGTGTCTGTGTGTGTGTCTCTGTGTGTGTGTGTCTCTGTGTGTGTGTCTGTGTGTCTGTGTATGTGTGTCTGTGTGTGTCTCTGTCTCTGTGTGTGTGTGTGTGTCTCTGTGTGTGTCTGTGTCTGTGTGTGTGTGTCTGTGTGTGTGTCTCTGTGTGTCTCTTTGTCAGAGACACAGACACACACATAGAGACACACACACAGACACAGAGTCACACACACACAGACACAGACAGAGAAGGGTACAGATGCAGAGGGATTTCCCAAATCTATAAATAACTTCACGTGTAGCTATAATCAAAGTGTTATGCGCTCCTGCTTAGCACTTGACACAGTTCCCGACGTCGGCGATAGCTACCCGGTAGTAGGCTGTACCACCAAAACCCGCTACCACCGACTCCTGCATATAGGCCCAGGAGAACAGGACACACTTGCAAAGTGGTGCCACCTGCCATAAGCTGCAGTTGATGCCAGATGGCGCCACCTACCGCTCATCTGCTAATTCATTAATATATTACATCTAGTCTACTATAGTTGACATCATGATTAAATGATTTACAAAAACTAAGACAAAATAACCATTTTCCTAATTCTAACTTGAGCATACCACAAGGCCATCATCAAGAACACACTTGAACATACCACAAGGGCATCATCAAGAACACACTTGAACATATCACAAGGGCATCATCAAGAACACACACAAGCATAGCACAAGAACATCACCAAGAACACACTTATACGACAGTACAAGCATGAGCACATCACAAAGGCACCAGATAGCCCACGTGTGGGCTGAGTAGGACAGCGAACAGGGACAGTCAGTCAAAGATGTGCCTTCAGGCACACGTAAAAAGTCACACAGATGTGCACAGCAAGGCACTAATCATTCAAAACTGATCAAAACAGCCTACTATTCTATTCACATAAATAGTGGCATTATCGGTATCGAGGCAGGCATGCTGTTAAACTAATTAAGGCAGAATAGCTGCACAGACCGATGAAAACATCAAATTTAAAAACCAAAACATTTGTCTAGATTTGAGTGCATCAGTCGGACAGTTCCCCGCATGCCTGCTGCACGCTGATCACATGGCAGTCACGTGACTGCAGCACACTGATCACATGGCAGTCACGTGACTGCAGCACACTGATCACATGGCAGTCACGTGACTGTCATGTGATCACATGGGGGGTCAGGTGACTGCAGCAGGCTGATCACATAGCAGTCACGTGACTGGAATACTTTTTAAATGACAAAGTTAGTCTTACTTTTATCCAATAATCTCAGCCTTGTGGCATGTTCCAATTCCATGAATCACGACAGTACATTATCTGTGTATAAACATTGACATCCCGGGTCTATTTGTCCGTGTATAATCACTCACAATCTGTGTATAAACATTCACATCACTGATGTGATTGTGTACAAATATTCACATTAGTTATGTATTTGTCTGCAGATAAACATTCAAGTCACTGATGTATTTGAGTACAAACACCCACATCACTGATATATTTTTGTATAAACATACACATTATGCATATATTTGTGTACAAACACCCACATTACTTATGTATTTGTGTACAAAATAAATCCTCATCTCTGGTATATTTGTTAGCTTTTTGCGCTTGTGTCTCCATTCACTCAAATTTCTGCTCATATATGTTGGAGGTCCTCGTATAAAACATCAATTAAAGTCAGATCACATATTCTGTTAAAAGCACCAGAAATAATACTTTCTTTGGAACTGAATAAGTGTGTGCAATTGGACCGTGAGCTTTCTCCAGAAAGATGGTAGCGCTGAGGTGAAACTAAAAAGTGATACTTAGAATGTGACGTCACAGTTCTTGTGCACTTTGTTTACTTTCGACGTCCATATTGGCTAGCAATGGAAACCGACATCTCACTTAAAATAAAGAAACAAATCCACAGTAAAATTGTCATCGTCTTGAAAATACCTATTTGGATAGTTGGTGGATGTTTTTATCATGGGGTCAGACATCTAATTTAATGTCTTCAGAAGGCCCAGTAAAGCTTGTTTTATTTAACGACGCCTCTAGAGCACATTGATTTCGATATCATTGGCTATTGGACGTCAAACATAGTCATTCTGACATATTTCTTTGGAGGAAACCTGCTGCCGCCACATATGCTACTCTTTCCCACAGCCTTTGATGAACCAGTTGTGGACCACTGGTTGGAATGGAAAATAGCCCAAACTGCAAATGGGTCCACTGAGCAGGAGTGATTGTATGACCCACACCTTCACAGGTGGATACTCGACTGCCTGAGCTACGTCCCGCTCCCCATCAGAAGGCCCAGATACAGTGTCAGCTTAACAAATAAGGTTTTGGGGTTTTCTTACTTTTCTTTTACATCCTTACAACAGCTAAGGTCATATCAAGATGAGCACCGACTTCTAACAGTGCACACTCAGGGTAAATTTATACTGCTGCTTCATTGAGAAACTGGGCCATATTATTACACCTAATATCCCACTCAGTCACATTATCCTAATACTGAGCAAACCAGTTATTGCCTGCGATATCTTATTAATGCCTCGCACAAGGCCAATAGTGACATGTATCAATTTTGTAAGTCATTGTTTGACTTAAGGGTTTGAACAAGCAACCTCCCTGCAATGGGCAGCCAGCCAGCGCTCTTACTCACTTGGCCAATCCGTCTGCTCAATCATCCCAAAACACTTTTTACACAGTTCGCAATTTCTAAATATACATTTTGAAGTCTAGATCTAATATTAGAATAAAAGTTGATACAATTGCTGGTGGATGTAGTAGTAAAAAAACTATCACGCTATTATATATATTATTTTCTTAATTTATTCATGTTATCATTATTTATGCCTGTCCATTCAGAACTGTAGCAAATGGGAAGGTTCTAGTAGTGATCATCTAGATCTACAAATCTAGATAATTAGATCTAGAGTGGATTTAACTATAGCTGGCATTTATGTTCATTTTGCTGCTCAAGAAACCAACATCACATTGTCGTGGTGAATTTGTATCATTTTCTTTATATTTACTTGGTCTTATGGCTTTATGGTTCATAAACACGGACAGAAAATTGGGCAAGGCCCAATGATCACTGCCTTTAAGTCTGGATCGGTACATTTGAACCGCCCAATATGAATGCAGAGGTAAACACCACGTGGTGTGTGTCGTTACATATAAAACCTCAATGTCTATAGGCACACACTTGATCTCTTCTAAAAATAGATTAGAATAGTTGAATTTGCATAATTGTGTGAAAAACTTAGATCGTTAACTCACCATGAACTCACTTTTTTTTAATTGCTCATGACTAACCCTATTTGGCTAAGTCATCATATGTATAGAAACCATGTCTACTTGTCTACTTTAAAAAAAAATCGTAATGAAGCATTAACAAATATATATATTTTTTTAAAGTGTAAGAGAACGATTTCCATCGTTAACTGTCCATAAAATCACCTTTCTAGACTTACCTCTCTAAGGTAACAGCTCATGACTAACCCTATATGATTATACCGAGTCTAACTCAGCATATTTATCGAAACTATGATTACAATTTTGTATTTATTGCAAAGAAGCAGTAACAAAATTGTCTCTTTTTTTCAAGTGCATTTAACTGTACCAATAATGGCTGGAAGACCAGAACCTCGGCTCTGAAAAAAATATTTTGTTTGGAGAAATAAATATATTTATCAAAGATTAAATATAAATAACATAAATCACCGAGAACTGCTACTCCTTGCACGAGAGTTGCCTGGCCTTAAATGAGTGTAAAAGAAAACCAGTAATATCCACACAGCGGATGTTATGTTTTAGACGATCGGTGTGGTTTACACAGCGTTTGTGTCGGAACACACTTATACAATATCCTGGTCACGGTACCAATGTTGTCGGGGGTATATTTTTGTTGTAAATGAAGGGAACATTGCGTGACGCCTAAAGTGCGACTCGAACCCCTTTTTATTCCACGCCTAGCGTCCTAACCATTATACCATCTAGACTCCCTGATGGAATCCGCCCAGCCACGTCTATCTGCGCATGTCACCTCACCTAGACTTGAGTTTGTACCCAATGGTTTACTGTCTTACTCACACGGTGCTTGCGTCAATCTAAAATCATTTACATATTCAAATCGACTCGGATTACAAACTAGTATCACAGGAAGTATGGAAAACAAACAGTGTCTTAAAACCTTTGAAGTGTTGGAGGTTCTTCGGGGAATAACGTCTCTCCACTGGTCACGGGACGGGATGGCTGAATCACTAAGAGTAAGAGCGCTGACTAGCTTCCCGTGTGGAATTTTATGGGTTGGAACCCCGACCGAGCCATACCAATGACTTACCAAATTTATACTTGTCGCTACGTAGCCTGGCACTCGACATTAATAGGATAGGGAACAGACTGGTTTGAACAGTATCAGCTTACTGTGACTGAATGGGATATCAGCAGCCTGGTCTCCCAGTAGGGCAGCACTATAAGCCACCATGAGTGTGCACTGCCACAAGTCGGAACCCGACCTGATATGACCTTAGATATTGCTAGGATGCAAAGCCGCCAACAAACAACCAGCCTCCAGGGTCGGATTCTAGGCGGCTCCGTGTCGCTATTTGCGCTTGTGTCTCCACCGCAAGATTTGTTACTATGTTAGTAAAACACGCCAATAAAATCACATCTCAGACATTTGTTAGCTAGACTCACAGGTAGTTAGTTAGTTGACAGTCAAATTGGTTCTGCTCAGTGTCGGTTGAGAGTGAAATTAGTTAGTCATTGTCGATTGACAGTTAAATTAGTTAGTTATTGTCAGTTGATTTATGAGTCATTGCTAGTTGACAGTGAAATTACTGAGTCAATATTGGTTGACATTAAAATTACAGAAGTCATTATTCGTTGACGAATTAGCGAGTCATTGTGCGTTGACAGTGATTTTAGTGAGTCATTATTGGTTGACAGTCAAATTAGTAAGTCATTATTGGTTGACAGTCAAATTAGTGACAGTCATTATTGGTTGACAGTCAGATAAGTGTAAATTGTTGTTATTGGTTTAGTTAACTAAATGGAGGGCATGCAAACTTCTGCAACTAGTTTATAGCAAAACACCCCTCAGAACAATTAATTGGACAGCACAATTTACCGACCACCTTAGTTCAAAAGTAGAGTTGTCAAATACATCTATTTGGTCCCTTACATATAAGTTACAAACAGTACTTTGTTGTTTTTTTCATATAAAAAAAACTGGTCGTACCTTTTTCGTGAAGCTCGGCCCAAAGCAGAGCCATTCTTCCGGTTTTAGCCGAGTAGATGGCTATAATTTGGTGCAAGCTTAGGTTCCAACCTAAATAGTTATAAATTGGTACACGTTCAGGTTCCAACCCTAGATAGCCAAAGAGTTTGGTACATGTTCAGAGGTCAACTCTGGATGACAAGCTCCGGTTCTTATTAGGGTCAAAGGGTTTTCTACAGGATCAGAGCTCAATTCTAGATAGCTATACATTGGTACAACCGCTAGATAGCTATACATTGGTACAACTCTAGATGGCCTCAGAGTTTGGTACAAGCTCAGGTTCCAATTGTAAATAACCACATGGATTGGTACAATCTTAGCACCCAATTCTAGATGGAGATACAGTTTAGTACAAACTCAGGTTCCAATTGTAGATGGTTACAGAGCTTGGTACAAGGTCAACGCCAAATCCTAGATGGCTATGGAGTTTGGTACAAACTCAGGGTCCAGAGTGGTGTACTTATATATGCCAGGTCGCTTCTCGTTCCGGTCTTGGATGGTGCCACTCACTTTGACGAGGTCTTCCCTGAATCTGGAAGAAGCATAGAACATGCACTCAGTAGGCATTTTCAGAGACACTAACTACATAAAGCTCTGTAATCCGATCAACTGCTTTCTGCTCCACCTGCAGGTCGTCAGGTGCTTCAAACTTCAGAACACTACCCGGGTTTATTCAGCCACAGTCAGAATAAAAGTTACCTGTCACTGCCCGCCGGGTCGCAGATAACTTCCCAGGGGGCGGCTGCTAGCCATGGGTGGAACAGTCCATCGAGAACGCCCCTGCTGCGATACTTTTTTGTTTTTTTACTAGCAAGTGTCAGCACAGTCGCATCTGCTGTTGTATGGTAATGGGGCTTATTATGGACTACTACAGGTCTTTTTCGAAACAACAATGCCGTGTATAAATAAATGGCTGTCTTTGTACAGGTGGCCGTGTGGACCCTACAGTGACTTGCACAAGTGGTTGTGTGGACCCACAGTGACTTGCACAAGTGGTTGTGTGGACCCTACAGTGACTTGCACAAGTGGCTGTGTGGACCCACAGTGACTTGTGCAAGTGGTTGTGTAGCTGTGCAGGGTAGCTGTGTGGACCCACAGTTCACTGAACAGGTTCCTGTGTGGACCCACAGTGCCTTATACAGGTGTCTCTGTGGACTACAGTGTCCTGTACAGGTTGCTGTGTGGAGCCACTGTGCTCTGTACAGGTGACTGTGTGGACCCACTGTGCCCTGTACATGTGGCTGTGTGGACCACAATGCCCTGTACAGGTTGCTGTGTGGACCCACTGTGCCCTGTACAGGTCACTGTGTGGACCCACTGTGCCCTGTACATGTGGCAGTGTGGACCACAGTGCCCTGTACAGGTGGCTGTGTGCACTGCGTATGCACGGTACTCACTGTTGCTCCACCTTGCAGGCTTCCGGTTCAAATTGCTGCTGCTGTTCGAACACCCCTAGTGCGCTAGTGCTGTGTGTGCTGAGGAGGCGGGTCACGACGAGCGTGTCAAGCGTCTCGGCGCGGGCTGGCAGCGCGGCAACCAGGTCCGCCTCCGTGCGGGGCAGCTGCAGGGGAGAGGCAGAGGTCAGAACAGGTCAGGGCAGGTCAACAGAGGTCAGTAATACAGGTTGGTAGAGGTCAGCAGAGCTCACACTGGTCAGCACAGGTTAGCGCCTCCTCACCACCCTCCCACCTGCCCTTCCATCCCACATCGCCCACCTGCCCTCCCTCCTCCCACTCACTGCCCACCTGCCCTCCCTCCTCACACTCACCGCCCACCTGCCATCCCTCCCCGCACTCACCGCCCACCCTCCTCACACTCACCGCCCACCTGCCATCCCTCCGTACACTCACTGCCCACCTGCCCGCCCTCCTCACACTCACCACCCACCTGCCGTCCCTCCTCACACTCACCGCCCACCCTCCTCACACTCACTGCCCACCTGCCCTCCCTCCTCACACTCACCGCCCACCTGCCATCCCTCCGTACACTCACTGTCCACCTGCCCGCCCTCATCACACTCACCACCCACCTGCGTCCCTCCTCACACTCACCACCCACCTGCCCTCCCTCCTCACACTCACCGCCCAGCTGCCCTCCCTCCTCACACTCACCGCCCACCTGCCCACCCTCCTCACACTCACCGCCCACCTGCCATCCCTCCCGCACTCACCGCCCACCCTCCTCACACTCACTGCCACCTGCCCTCCCTCCTCACACTCACCGCCCACCTGCCCACCCTCCTTCACACTCACTGCCCACCTGCCCTCCCTCCTCACACACAGTGCCCACCTGCCCGCCCATGTCACACTCACCGCCCACCTGCCATCCCTCCGTACACTCACTGTCCACCTGCCCGCCCTCATCACACTCACCACCCACCTGCGTCCCTCCTCACACTGCACCACCCCCACCTGCCCTCCCTCCTCACACTCACCGCCCAGCTGCCCTCCCTCCTCACACTCACCGCCCACCTGCCCACCCTCTTCACACTCACCGCCCACCTGCCCTCCCTCCTCACCCTCACCGCCCATCTGCCCTTCCTTCACCCAATCACTGAGACACAACCCTCCCTCCACCAAACCAGCACCCACTCACCAGACACCCACCACACAAACATTGTGTGGTGGGTGTCTGGTTGTGTGGTGGGTGTCTACACCTTCCCCCCTGCCTCCCAACACCCACCCACTCTCCTCAGTTTTCAACAAGCCACTGATTTGAATCAATTTCAATAGACCTAAATTGATGAATAATTTCTTTTAAGTAAATATGCTTTATTCTGGATAAATTGCTTCAGCACCGAGACACTGGTCTTCTGACGATACACAATCACAGTTACTCATATAATTCATTAGTATATTTGAAAAAATAAATATAAAATGATGGGAGGGCCGGGTTCAGTACCTCGTGGGGGGCGAGTTAGGTAGGGTCAGGGCGGGGTGAAGTACCTTGTCGGTGGGTAGGTTGGCATTAGGGCAGGGTGCAATACCTTGTCTGTGGGCAGGTTGGGGTCAGGGCGGGGTACACTACCTTGTCTGTGGTTGGGTTGGGGTTAGGGTGGGGTGCACTACCTTGTCGGTTGGCGGGTTAGGGTCAGGACAAGGGTCAGTACCTTGTCAGTGGGTCGGTTGGCATTAGGGCAGGGTGCAGTACCCTGTTGGTGGGTTGGTTGGTGCTAGGGTGGGGTGTAGTACCTTGTTGGTAGGCCAGTTAGGGTCAGGGCAGGGTGCAGTACCTTGTCGGTAGTTGGGTTGATGCTAGGGCAGGGTGCAGTACCTTGTCAGTGGATGGGCTAGGGTCAGGGCGGGGTGCAGTACCTTGTTAGTGGGTGGGTTGGCATTAGGACAGGGTGCATTACCTTGTCGGTGGACGAGTGGGCGAGTGTGGGGTGCAGTACCATGTCAGTGGGTGGGTCAGGGTGAGGGCGAGGGCGCGGTGCTGTACCTTGTCAGTGGGTGGATTAGGGTGAGTGCCGGGTGCAGTACCTTGTCAGTGGAGGGGTTGGCACTGGGTGATGTACCTTGTCAGTGGGCGAGTTAGGGTCAGGACGGGGGTCAGTACCTTGGGCGGGCGGGCTGGGGCAGGGTGCAGTACCTTGTTGGTGAGTGCGGTTAGGGTGAGTGGAGGGTGCAGTACCTTGTCGGTCAGTGGGTTATGGTCAGGGCGGGGCACAGTACCTTGTCAGTGGGCGGGTTAGGGTCAGGGTGGGGTACAGTACCTTGTTGGTGGGCAGGTTAGGGTCAGGGTGGGGTGCAGTACATTGTCGGTGTGTAAAAATATACGGATTTTCGGTTCAGAGTTATATATTGGCAGAGAGCATTATTATCCTCGGGCGACGGAGTGGGGACCAAGGTTATGTAATAGAAAAGCAATGGGTGCTCCACTCGCTGTGTGACATATTAGGCTATGTGAAAAATATGTTAATACATAGTGCAAGAGATTAAGACGAGATGTTCCTATATAAGAGACATAGTTAATGTTTGGTGAAATGTTCCCTCTATGCACCAGTAAGGGTGCAAGTGGAGAAGGACTTTTTTAATATATATATATTTATTGTAACTGTCTGCAACTACCTGTTACCACAGGACCGATGGGCATACATTATGGACACCACCTGCAGCTGGGGTTGAGTGACAGCAGCCACTATTAGGGCGTTGCCCCCCCCCCCCCCCCCACCCCCAGGCGGTAGAGGGTGGCTGATTGGCTGGCTGTGGGAGGCCCAGTCACCTGGACTCTTGAAGTGAACACACTCTTCTCTTGGCCAGGAACCCAGACACTCTGAGGCTCCACCTTTCATATACAAACTGAGCTGGGTGCAACAATCATGGGACTCTGATTCCTATTCATACTAAAGAGAGTAATGAGGCTCTGTGTGGACAGAAGGTAAGGAGTCAGGGTGATAGGTCGCTAGAAGGTGAACAGGAGTTGATGCCAATAAAGCACAACTTCTTCACTGTCAATCTTGCGTGACTTGTCTTCCCTTTCTTGCTTATGAGTTTTTTGGAGAGGGGCATCAGGTGTGAACTGACAGACAGTTGTCAGAACGCACCTGGGAAGAGTAAGTGGTATTTCTGGGGCTCAGAAGGCCGGGCATTCCAGTAAATATTACAGGTGGGCAGGCTGGGGTGGGGTACAGTACCTTGTGGGTGAATGGGTTAGGGTCAGGACAGGTTGCAGTACCTTGTCGGTGGGCGGGCTGGGGCAGGGTGTCAGTGGGTTGGTTAGGGTCAGGATCAGGGTGGGGTGCAATACCTTGTTGGTGGGCAGGGTAGGGTCAGAGCAGGGTGCAGTACCTTGTCGGTGGGCAGGGTAGGATCAGAGCGGGGTGCACTACCTTGTCGGTGGGTGGGTCAGGGTGGGGTGCAGTACCTTGTCGGTGGGAGGGCCGCCATGTAGCTGTGCCGGGTAGTTTGGCGGGAAGCCGTAATCGTCGTACTCCCCGAAGTTGGCGACCGCGTGACCGGCGGAGCAGACGAAAATGAGGCTGGTGCAGGTCGCCGCCAGATCATCCAGGTGGTGAAACCGCCCGTTGCCCGCCACGCCCTGAAAACGCCATTATTAGTGATTTATTTAGGTTTTACCCCCCTAGCAACATTTCAGATCAGGTCATATCAACAGAGATTCCAACATGTGACAGTGCGCACTCGTGGTTACTTGACAATGCTGCCTTACAACCGACACCACGATGCAATATCCGAATCAGGCACATTGTTCTGACCTTCTCCTAGTGTATATGAATATATAAAAGAATACTTGGTCCAATTACAAAACTTTAGTTTACTTGATTCTGGTTAAGCCCTAGTCACACCTACCCGGATGAGCCCCGGATTTTGAGCCGGACCACCCCCGGACTGTCCCGGATAAAATCACCGTTTTTTGCCTCGCAGTCACACCTTCCCGGACGAGCCCCGGACCAGAGGCCGGATCGCCCCGGACGACCCAGTGTAGCCACGGACTAGTCCCGGACGAGCCGGGAGTGATCCGGGAGTGCTCTGGGCCGATCTGTGGCTGATCCGGGTCTTATCTGGTCAGTCCAGGAGTGGTCCGTGGCTACGCTGGGGCTAGTCCGGGTTAAACCGTGGCTCATCCGGGGCAAAACGGCCCCGGACCACCCCTGGATCATGCCGGATTGAGCCCGGATCGCAAAATCCCCCGGACCGCCCCGGATGTTTTAAACATTTGACGGTCCGGGGCTCGTCCGGCCGCTGATCCGGGTAGGTGTGACTGGGGCTTTACCAGACTGTATATACCATGATGCCGGTTACTAGTTGTTCCCTGACTGTACATACCATGATGCCGGTTATCAGTTCTCCCCTGACTGTGCTTAAAATGATGTTGGTTACCAGTTCTCCCTGACTGTATTTACATTGATGGTGGTTACCAGTTCTTCCCTAACAGTACTTACCATGATGCCGGTTACCAGTTCTGCCCCGACTGTACTTACCTTAATGCCAGCACCTCCTTGTTCCACCGGCCGCTTCATCTCCTCAGCCCAGTTCTGGATATCAGTGTCTGCCTTAACTGCATCGCTGTTTGCTGAATCAGACAATCAGACAATCACTTGTCATATGTACCTAACACTGGCATATGTAACAATGTATATTATCTCTCTGGCCCATACAGTGGTAATGTCTAGATTTCATCGAACTAGTGGCAAGGTGGTTAATGCGCTGATCTAGTGGTGAAGTGCTTACTGACCTGACCAGGTGGTGAAGTGCTTACTGATCTGACCTAGTGTTGAGGTGTTTACTGACCTGACATAGTGGTGAGGTGCTTACTGACTGACTTGACCTAGTGGTGAGGTGGTTACTGACCTGCCCTAGTGGTAACCTAGTTACTACATATCTCCTAATGGGAACCTAGTTACTACACATTCCCTAGTGGCAACCTAGTTACTACACATCCCCTAGTGCTAACCTAGTCACTGCACATACAGTAATGGTTAGCACACATCCCCTAGTGGTAACCGATCACTGTCTAAACTTAATGCTGACCTGGTTACTACACATCCCCTAGTGGTAAGCCAGTCAGTGTCTAAACCTAGTGATGACCTAGTTACTACACATACCCTAGTGGTAACCCGTTCACTGTCTAAACCTAGTGCTGAAGTGGTTACTACACATCCCCTCGTGGTAAGCCGGTCACTGTCTAAACCTAGATCTGACCTGTTTACTACACATCCCCTAGTGGTAACCCAGTCAGTGTCTAAACCTAGAGCTGACCTGATTACTACACATCCCCTAGTGGTAACCCAGTCACTGTCTAAACCTAGAGCTGACCTGGTTACTACACATCCCCTAGTGGTTACTCGGTCCCTGTCTAAACTAGTGCTGACCTGGTTACTACACATCCCCTAGTGATAAGCCGGTCACTGTCTAACCCTATTGCTGACCTGGTTACTACACATCCCCTAGTGGTAACCTGGTCACTGTCTAAACCTAGTGCTGACCTGGTTACTACACATCCCCTAGTGATAAGCCGGTCACTGTCTAAACCTAGTGCTGACCTGGTTACTACACATCCCTAGTGGTAACCCAGTCACTGTCTAAACCTAGAGCTGACCTGGTTACTACACATCCCCTAGTGGTAACCCGGTGACTGTCTAAACCGAGTGCTGACCTGGTTAGTAAAAATCCCCTAGTGATAACCCGGTCACTGTCTAAACCTAGTGCTGACCTGGTTACTACACATCCCCTAGTGGTAACCCGGTCACTGTCTAAACCTAGTGCTGACCTGGTTATTACACATCCCCTAATGATAACCCAGTCATTGTCAAAACCTAGTTCTGACCTGGTTACTACACATCCCCTAGTGGTAACCCGGTGACTGTCTAAACCTATTGCTGACCTGGTTGCTACACATCCCCTAGTGGTAACCCGGTCACCGTCTAAACCTAGTGCTGACCTAGTATAGTTACTGCCCCAGCTGTAGTCTACCTGACATAGCGACCAGCAGGTTGCCGCGCTGACTGCCCATATAAAGAGACAATGCGCTGAGCGGGTTTATTGGCTGGCTTAGCGGTGAGCAGGGTACTGACCGTAGTAGATCCGGATGATCCTGTTGACGTAAGTCTCAATAGCCTTGTGAAGCAGAATGCCGTCGTCACGGTACGGGTACACGGGCAGCACCTTGGGGTCCAGCACCTGGGGCGCCATACAAGCACACATTGTATTGTGCGACGACACAAGCACATGGCGTATTCTCTGACCACACAAGCACATGTTGATATTGTGTGACGACACAAGCATGTCATATATGGTGACGATACAAACAGACATACTGTGTTACGACACTGCACACGTTATACAGTAAAAAAATGCCAACATTTTCATTCCAAAAATATAGTGTTTTATAGGCATAAATTTGTTACATGTAAAATGTGGAATTTTCTACAGCCTACTATACCTTTATTTTGCAAAGAATATTACCTGTTAGTCAATGAAATAATATAAGGAGACTCTTACTTGAAATAAATATTCATTTTGCATGCATCTATATATTTTTTTATATCTAATATTCCATGGTGACTAAACTGGTTCTGGATGTAACTGTCGTGTCCCCTACTTGTCCCTTGCTTGTTAAATTAGGAAATATGTTATCCTGGGAATAGCAGAGCTTCAGTAAAAAAACAGTTGCTATTGTTGCATGTGAAAGGCTATTTTCTAGTACTGTGGCTAGTAATATAATTTTTATAGAAAGCTTTATGAAAAGAAATTGAAGTTAAAGTTCCATATTATCTTTGGTGTCCCCTTCTATTGTGTTACGTCCACAACTCAAAATTGCGAAGAATATTATCATCCTATGCAGATGCAGTACATTTCTATACTTAGGGGATCACAATATAAAAATTAATTGTAATTAATAAATCCACACTTAGTCCACACTTGGGGCTGGCTATGCAATTAGTTCTTGTTTTTTCTGACAAAATGGTAACCTAAACTATCTTTTTCTATACATTACTGTATATATATATGGACAAGAGTTGGCTACTCAGCGAAAAAATTAGGAAAATACTCAATATTCATGTTTTACCCTTATGTCAGACTTTAGCCCCATTTACCATGAAACGACCCGTATGTGTCCCATGTTATCAGTGGGTGAGAGATCTGTGTCCCATGTTAACTGTAAGTGAGGGATATGTGCCGTATGTTACCTGTGTATGAGACATCTGCATCCCATGTTATCTGTGAGTGAGGGATCTATTCTATGCCCCATGTTACATGTGGGTGGTGGATCTGCATCCCACGTTATCTGTGGGTGAGGGATCTGCATCCCACGTTATCTGTGGGTGAGGGATCTGCATCCCATGTTATCTGCGAGTGAGGGATCTATTCTATGCCCCATGTTATGTGTGGGTGGTGGATCTGCATCCCACATTATCTGTGGGTGAGGGATCTGCATCCCATGTTATCTGTGAGTGAGGGATCTATTCTATGCCCCATGTTACATGTGGGTGGTGGATCTGCATCTCACGTTATCTGTGAGTGAGGGATCTATTCTATGCCCCATGTGGGTGGTGGATCTGCATCCCACGTTATCTGTGGGTGAGGGATCTGCATCCCATGTTATCTGTGAGTGAGGGATCTATTCTATGCCCCATGTTACATGTGGGTGGTGGATCTGCATCCCACGTTATCTGTGGGTGAGGGATCTGCATCCCATGTTATCTGTGAGTGAGGGATCTATTCTATGCCCCATGCTACATGCGGGTGGTGGATCTGCATCCCATCTTATGTGTGGGTGAGGGATCTGCATCCCACGTTATCTGTGAGTGAGGGATCTATTCTATGCCCCATGCTACATGTGGGTGGTGGATCTGCATCCCACATTATCTGTGGGAGAGGGATCTGCATCCCATGTTATCTGTGAGTGAGGGATCTATTCTATGCCCCATGCTACGTGCGGGTGGTGGATCTGCATCCCATGTTATGTGTGGGTGAGGGACCTGTGTTCCATGTTACCTGTGCATGAGGGATCTGTGTTCCATGTTATGTGAGGGGTCTGCACCCACGTTATCTCTAGGTGAGGGATCTGCATCCCATGTTTTCTGTGGGTGAGGGATCTGCATCCCACGTTATCTGTAGGTGAGGGATCTGTGTGCCATGTTACCTGTGGAAGAGGGATCTGTGTCCCATGTTACCTGTGGATGAGGCATTTGCATCCCGTTATCTGTGGGTGAGGGATCTGTGTCCCATGTTATCTGTGGGTGAGGGATCTGTATCCCATGTTAACTGTGGGTGAGGGATCTGCATTTACTTGACTTGCAGTAGGTATGAGTCGGCGACCAGTCGGGTCGGGGCGTGGAGGGGTCAGAGTTCACTTACCCCTCGTCTTTCCAGGTCGGCCTGAATATTCCCATGAACGCTTAGCTGCCATTCGCTCATTCTACAATAGAAACAGAGCATGCTGGGTAAGTCAAGGTAGGCGCATTCCAATGACGAGACTAGCAAACTAGCAAATAGTCAGGTTTTTGTTTGCTTGGGTTTTATGCCCTAGCAACATCTACCGACTTGTGACGGTGCACATTCATGGCAACTTTATAGTGCTGACCCACTGTCCCATTCAGTCACATTATCCTGATACTGAACAAACCAGTCCTTGCCGTATCCTAATAATGCAGAGCGACAGACAGATATCAATTCTATATTTCATTGGTTTGACTCAGGCGGGTCTTGCACTCACAACCGGCACCATTATGCAATATTCGAATCAGACACATTATCCTAACCATGTTAGTAATTGCTATTCTATATTCACCCTCAGCCCTCAAAATAGGGGGTTTATTTTCGGGACAACAATAATGCGCTGCGGTGCAGGTTACCCTCGTGTAGCAGGCAGTCCGCTGACAGATCTGCGCACCTACCCTCGCCTGATGAGCTCAAACATGCCGACAGTTCCGATGTACGTGGTCTTGTCGATCCAGCCTCCTTGTGAGATCAAATAGCTGAGCCCGCGTCTGGAAATAGAGGTCACGTGGTACAGCAGCGCCTCTACAAGCCAATCACAGCCAACGGCCGGATGCGGGACGGTCACATGACTACGTAGATAAAAGATTCACCCCTAACCAGAGTAGGGGTTGGTTTTGGGGATTTTAAGTCCTGGAAACATCTAACATCACGAGATGGTACCTTCATTATAAATGCCTAACTTTGGAGATATTTGAAGTGAAACTTGTCAAATTACTTTTGGCATGTACGTCAAAATGCCGAACACTGTAGGCTCCGGCAATAACCGGTTCTGCTAAATTGCCCTAGGATTCCATTCTATGGAGAAACACATGTATTTAAGTTGGATATGGAATCAAATCAAAGTAAATGTTTTGGTTTTGAAAATTTGTTGCTTTCATCGGACAAAATACTCCAATGTAAAGCTAAGTTCTTTTACATAGCTTGATGGATTTGTCTGTTATGTATTATTTAATATGTGGAAAGCATAGTTGATATTATCGAGGATTCGTGAACATTGTTTATTCATTTTATAAATATATTTTATAAATAGCTGATTAGCTATGCGATGCACTAATAATTTGGTTGAACAGTTGCTCTGGTAGATGTCATACTTCTACTGGGTTGTTTACACTAATAATAAGTAAGACACATTCTCATTGGAGTGTGCGCATTGCGGCCAAGTCCATTCACCGCCTGTGATGACAACTTTTACCATGACCCACCTCTCAGTACCACCTGTGATGACTTTACCTACCACCTCCCCACCTATTTGAACCACCTGTGATGCCTGTTCTTACCAAGTAAGCACCTCTCTGGACCACCTGTGATGACTGCTTTTACCATGTCCGCATCTGCACCACCTGTGATGAGTGCTTCTACCACGTCCCCAGCTCTCTGCACCATGTGTGATAACTGCTTCTACCACGTCCCCACCTCTCTGTACCATCTGTGCTGACAGCTTTGAACATGTTCCCACCTTTCTGCGCCAGCTGTGAAGACAGCTCCTACCATATCCCCACCTCTCTGCACCAACTGTGCTGACGGCTTTTACCACATCCCCACCACTCTGGCGCACCACCTGAGATGACTGCTCCTACCACGTCCTCACCTATTTGAACCACCTGTGATGACTGTTCTTTCCACGTCCCCACCTCTCTACATCACCTGTGATGACGGCTTTTACCATGGCCCCCACCTGCACCACCTGCTGTGATGATGGCTTTTACCATGTCAACACCTCTCTGAACCACCTGTGATGATGGCTTTTACCACATCCCCAGCTGGACCACCAGCTGTGATGATGGCTTTTACCATGTCCCCACCTCTGAACCACCTGTGATGATGGCTTTTACCACATCCCCACCTACTCCACCACCTGAGATGACGGCTTTTACCACGTCCCCATCTCTCTGTACCACTACCTGTGAATACGGCTTTTACCATATCTCTAGCTATTTTCACCACCTGTGAAGACGTTTTTTTCCACGTCCCTACCTCTCAAATATCACAGACCTTCACAAACACAACCTGCCAGGTATATAGAACTGGCGACAACGAGGCACTTACGTGTTGACTGCGAGGAGGAAGAGGAAGTGGGGGGCGAGAAGACGGAAAACTGGGTGGTTGGGTGGGAGGCAGCGGTGCAGCGACACACAGACACTCTCCATGACGAGGTGGGTGAAACCTGAAAGTAGGATGAGCAGACACATCACTAACCCTACATAGGACACTGACCATATGTAGGACAGTGATGGACACTAACCTAAGGGCACAAACCCTATGTAGGACAGTGATAGACACTAACCTACATAGGAGACAGTGCTGGACTAACCCTAAATAGGAAACTAACCCTATCTAGGACAGTGATGGACACTAATATACATATATGACAATAACCCTATCTAGGAGAGTGAAGGACACTAACCTACAGAGCACAGTGTTGGAAACTAACCTACATAGGACACAGTGCTAGGTACTAACCCTATATATATATATAGAACACTAACCCTATCTAGGAGGGTGATGGACACAAACCTACATAAGACACAGTGCTGGGCACTAACCCTATATAGGACACTAACCCTATCTAGGACAGTGCTGGACACTAATCTACATAGGACACAGTGCTGGACACAAACCATATATAGGACACTAACCCTATCTAGGAGACTAACCCTATATATGGCACTAACCCTATGTAGGACACGGCTGGACACTAACCCTATGTAGGACAGTGATGGGAACTAACCCTATATAGGCCACTAACACTATATAGGACACCAACCGTAAATAAGATACACACCTCTGTGCAGAGGTTCGAACCCTGATTGTAATATATAAGTTTAGAGGGTAGTTTGCATAGTATAGAACCATTTAATCAATTTATTTAAGGTCTGGAGAAGCTAAAGTTGCCATCACCTGATAGTGAGGGACCGACATTGACCAAATGTTGGGTAGTTTGAGAAATAAAAGCTAACCTCAAGGTACTCCCTGGTTTATTCTGCCAAGGTCAGAATAGGAATGAGACATGTCACTGCCCAGCGGGTAGCACATAACCTCCTTAGAGGGGTGGCCACAAGCAATAGGTGGAACAGTTCACCTTAGGGACTGTTCCTACTAGTGTGCTACCTGTTGCTACTTCTTAGTATGTACTCCAAAGTGGGCGTATACGGTGTCCGCAGCGCGAAATTTGACATATTTTAACCCTTTTTTAAAACACTCCAATCTTCACTAATTCTGCTTTGTTTGAAATAAAAATTATATGAAATTAAAGCTTGTTCTTTTGTCTTTTAGGGTATCTGATTTTTAGTTAGCATTATGAAATAAATTAGAGTCAATGGAAACTTGTTTTGGGGGTACCATCACCAGCTCTGTGCATGTTCACCAAGTTTGTTTTCATCCAGTCTGAGCTACTCTCTTCCCTAAAATTGATACCTTGGTAAGCACAGTGACCTGAGCTAAAAATAACCACCAATGAAAGACAGAGAAGAAACTAGGCTTCATTAGCATATCAAGCATGGCTGTTTTTAAATGGGAAATTTGATTGAACTGAAGGAGTGAAAACATTAAGACGTCAATCCTCCTTGAAAATT
This sequence comes from Branchipolynoe longqiensis, assembly GCA_030323885.1. NCBI lineage: Eukaryota > Metazoa > Annelida > Polychaeta > Phyllodocida > Polynoidae > Branchipolynoe > Branchipolynoe longqiensis. The sequence continues at coordinate 13,547,178 of CM059191.1, forward strand.
GATCAGGATTGTGCTGAAAATTATATCATCAGAAAGCTCAACTCTTCCTCTACCTAACCAGAACAATATTTGGTTGAGATTTATATCATGCTCATCAAGGTTGGTTTGAGAAGTGACTGCTGCAAGAATGTGGCTATTGTCAGGTCGCGATGCCTAAAAGTGAATTTTGTCTTTCTTTCTGTGATCAGTTAGAACATTATGTCATCATGTAGAGCTTTTAATTCTGATTATTTTGGTATAAAGATTGCAGTGATAGGACAATTATAATGGGAGTTATGCTATTTTTCTTAATTTTACTGAATTTATTATTGGTGGTTGCTGGAAATTAAGGAATTTAGCAAGTTTGACATGAAATTTCAGAAAGAATACTAACAGTGATGGTCTGTAAAAAATTGAGCTTCTTATTTGTACTATAGAGAATGAGATTCTTCAATATTGGGCAGATCATATGCAAAATAGCTTCCAGGTGGGACCCTAAAAACCAAGATTTGGCTAATTTGGAAATGTGCACAAATCAGCGTGAAAAAAATCAATGTTTAAACACTTATAACTTTGTAGCTACTCAATCGATCTAAATGATTTTTATATCATTGAGATCCAATTTAAAAGATCTGCACAGATATATAACTTGTAATACTGACCTGTTGAAAAAAAAATCACTTTGGAGTACCTATTCTTAGTGAACAAGGGGTCAGTGTAGTTGCTGCCACTGCCGTGTGGTAGTGGTGCTTATTGCAAACTATTACAGTACCATTGACAGGAATCCATGATAAAACAAGTTTCACAGTGAATAATTTTATGGAGCAATTATGATAGTTTCAAACTTTAAAAAAGAAGAAAAACGACCCCCATAAAATGAATTTTGTCTTGATATTTTGAGAAACCCATAAAAACTAACAAAGTGGAACGATTAGGCCTATCATCGCTGAGAGAGTAGGCTACCTAGTATTTACTGCTATACCAGAGGTGAGATATAGAGAACATATAAACTGTACAGTAACAGATACGCTGCGTTCTGGTTGTGCGGAGTCACCTGACACCTACCCAGGTGCGTCAGCGACTGGTGAACGCTCGCATCTGCCAGGTTGAACCACATCTTTGCCAGGATCCAGGTAAAAGGGGCATCATTACACAGGAACACCTAAATACAAACTGCCGTTACACATGAACACCAAATACACAGCACTGTTACACAGGAACACCTAAATACAAACTACTGTTACACACAAACACCTGAGTACATTCTACCATTACACAGAAACACCAAAGTACACAATACTGTTACACAGGAACAACTAAATCCAACCTACTGTGTTAGATGCAAACACCAACGCATAAACTACCATTACACAGGAAGAGCTAAATGCAAACTACCAGTACACTACTGTTATACAGGAACATCAAAGCATAAAGTACTGCTACACCCAAACACCTAAATATGAATTACCTTTACACAGGAACACCTAAATAGAAACTACCGTTACACAGTAACACCAAAGTACACAGTACTGTTACACAAGAAACTCTAAATATAAACTCTAATTATACAGGAATGCCTAAATATAAACTTACGATTACACAAAAACAACGAATACAAAGTACAGTTACACATGAACAAAGAGTAAGACTTAAATACAACCTCCTATTTATGAACACACCTCTAGCATACACATCCACATAGGTCATTTGTAAATTAACAAAGAACTATCGGGTAAAAGCATGTTTCAAGAAATATATTGTGCTTTGCTCTGTATTTGTTTTCTTACCAGGGTAGAACTGAAGACACAGCAACTTACTGAGTGACAAAGCAACACAGATGTGACTGAGACTGTGTGTCAGAGAGCTTACTAAGTAAGAAACCAACACACATGTGACTGAGACTGTGTGTCAAACAGCTTCAGAGAGCTTATTAAGTAAGAAAGCAACACACATGTAACTGAGACTGTGTCAGACAGCTTACTAAGTAAGAAACCAACACACATGTGACTGAGACTGTGTCAGAGAGCTTAGTAAGTAAGAAACCAACCCCCATGTGACTGAGACTGTGTGTCAGACAGCTTACTAAGTAAGAAACCAACACACATGTGACTGAGAATGTGTGTCAAACAGCTTACTAAGTAAGAAACCAACACATTTGTGACTGAGACTGTGTGTCAGAGAGCTTAGTAGGTAAGAAACCAGCACACATGTGACTGACACATGTGACTGAGACTGTGTGTCAGACAGTTTACTAAGTAAGAAACCAACACACATGTGAGTGAGACTGTGTCAGAGAGCTTAGTTAAGTAAGAAACCAACACACATGTAACCGAGACTGTGTGTCAGACAGCTTACTAAATAAGAAACCAACACACATGTGACTGAGACTGTGTGTCAGGCAGCTTACTAAGTAAGAAACCAACACACATGTGACTGAGATTGTGTATCAGACAGCTTACTTAGTAAGAAACCAACACACATGTGACTGAGACTGTGTGTCAGAGAGCTTACTAAGTAAGAAACGAACACACATGTGTGAGATTGTGTAACATCTGGCTTACTAAGTAAGAAACCAACACACGTGTCTGAGACTGTAACAAGCAGCTTACTGGGTTCTTCGGGGAGATGTCTTGGAACAGCTGTATGGCAATCGGGATAAGCTGCTTCTCGCCATTCAGGAAGAAGAGCGCCATTGGTGCGGGCATCTGGTGGATAGAGTCAGCATATTTCATTGGGTAAGGATTACTTTTTTTTGTGGCAAATATTTCATTCATCAGAATACATCATTTGTCAGCACTGAAGTACTTGACTTTCAGCCATCTCTCGTTACAAATAAAATATTTTACGCAGTTCATCGACGATGATAAATGTTAGGAATGGAATGGGGGGTGGGGCGGAGGATTAATGGGGACAGTGTTATGTTTTGCATGTGTTCCTTGCTTTCATCTATTCTGTTTAATTGCTTGTGGTGCATACTCTTGATTGGTGATAATGTAGTAGAGATAATGTAGATGGTAGGTTAATAAATGTAGATCTATGCATTGTGATTTATGTTCCTGGGCGGAAAAGGGGGATTCCTCAATTTTCCCTTGTTCTCAACTGCCCTCTGGGACTTGCCGAACTACATTCCTGTCCATTCCCCGGTGTTATTTTCTCACCTCCTCCTTTATCCGCTTTGTCTTCTCCCCCTTTCACCGCATCTTGCAAGATGGTTGTGGTCAGACCTGATGAACGGGAAAATATGGCCATACCACTGCAGTTTCCATTGCACCTCTTATGATCGACCTAATATATTTATTGTAAAAGAAAATAGCAGAAACAAAAAAACCTGGGATTGGCCCACTATAAGGAGAATGACAAGGGACCAGGAGAGACTCACCTGGCGGCCGTCCTTCGTAGGAAGCCCCTCGAGGATCTTGTGGTCCACAATGAAGAGCCGCTTCGCTTCGATGATCTGCTTCACGGTCCAGCCCTCCAGGAATGGGCGCAGCATTTCAGCAGTCACCCCCATACTGTAGGACAGATGGGTAGATCATGGTTAGTCACCCCCATACTGCCGGATGGACAGGTAGATCATGGTTAGTCACCTCCATACTCCAGGATGGACAGGTAGATCATAGTTAGTCACCCCCATACTGCAGGACAGACCATGATACTCACCCCCATACTGCAGGACAGACAGGTAGATCATAGTTAGTCACCCGCATATTGCATTAACACCTGAACCATAGATAGCTTGACCATGTTCACTCAGCTGAGACTAGAGCAGAAACCATGTTCAGCCAGCCTACTCTGCAGCAGAGATAGCTGGACCATGTTGAGTCAGCCTAGGCTACAGCAATGATGGCTGAACCATGTTCAGTCAGCCTATTCTGCAGCAGAGACAGTTTAACCATGTTCAGTCAGCCTATGGTGCAGCAGAGACAGCAAACCATGTTCAGTCAGACTACACTGCAGCAGAGATGGCTGAACCATGTCCAGTCACCGTACACTGCAGTAGAGACGGCTGAACCATGTTCAATCAGCCTATTCTGCAGCAGAGACGGAGGAACCATGTTCAGTCAGCTTACTCTGCAGCAGAGATGGCTGAACCATGTTCAGTCAGCCTATGCTACAGTAGAGATGGCTGAACCATGTTCAGTCAGTTTATTCTGCAGCAGAGATGGCTTAACCATGTTCAGTCAGCCTATGCTACAGTAGAGATGGCTGAACCATGTTCAGTCAGCATATTCTGCATCAGAGACAGAGGAACCATGTTCAGTCAGCTTACTCTGCAGCAGAGATGGCTGAACCATGTTCAGTCAGCCTATTCTGCAGCAGAGATGGCGGAACCATGTTCAGTCAACCTCTGCTGCAGCAGAGACGGCTGAATCATGTCGGGGGGGAGCTTACTTCTCAGGCAGGGCCGTGCAGAGTCGGATCTGGGTCGGGTTACTGCCGACGAGTCTCTGCGCACCGAAGAACGAGTCCTGGCTCCATTCCTTCAGACACTACAATCAGAACGAGGCTGTCATTTGGCAGTGGGTGACAGCAGACAGGCGCACTTCTACATCGGTGAAATAGAACAGTTCATTGTATGCAGTGAAGCATAACTAACTAAGGAGCCGTCCAAAGTTGTCAACATTTTCACAGTCGTACAAAGCGTACAACAGAGGGGAGGGGGCTGACAGTATGACTTTTATCATTTAATATAAATGTTGATATTTTTTGGTGATATTTGTTGGGCTTTTTTTGTTGTCAATTAGGCCAGCAGACCCTGTCAGTGTATATTAGTTGAAGCTGGGGAACTTTTAATCGCGGACAATTGGTCTTAATTCCACTGCTCCTAGGAATGCCAAACGCCAGGCAAGGTAGCAATAAGTATTAATTCTTAACTTATTGGTTTGACTCGACCAGATTTTGAACCCATGGGTTTGGATCCCATGACCTATCATAACTGGAGATGAGCATTCAACTCATTTGGGCACCCCATCTGACCACCCCATCTGTAGTAAAATGTTGATGTGTATTACTTTTGGGGGATCTGGGGAGGGGAGGGGTCTCTGGAAAAGTAGTACTCTTTGTACTACCTTGAAAATGTTGACCACTTTGGACGGCCCTTCTTAATCTAACTAGTCCTGCACTAACTAGTCCTGCACTAGAACATCTAGTGAAGCATGTCTAACTAACCCTGCCCCAGAACATCATGTGCGGTGAAGCATCACTGACACACACTGCCATATAACATCATGTGCAGTAAAACATTGCTAACTAACCCTGCACTAGAACATCATGTTCAGTGAAGCATTACTAACTACCCCATCCCTAGAAAATCATGTGCTGTAAAGCATGACTAACTAGGCGTGCTGTGAAGCATGACTAAATAGCCTTGCCCTAGAACATCATGTGCAGCGAACCATTACATTCGTTGATTAAAGCTGTTTATTCCGATGGTTTTGAGTTTTTCTTATTTTGTAATATAAATATATCAGGTTGATCATCATAATCGACCATATTTCAGCTTAAACTAACTTGTATTTGAAATGCCTACTATTAGAGATATTTGAAGTGTAACCAAGCGAAATTAATGTTATTGCCCACATAAAAACACCACCATAGGCTTTAGCAGAAACAGGTTATATGAAATTGACATCCACATTATGAAACAGCTAGGCAGCCCTCCTCAACCAAACAGCTCTATATCCCATACACTCCCAAACAACCAGTTCCCGGTATATTAAAGCAAACATCCAAACTTATTAATAACTAGCCCTGCCCTAAAATATCATGTGCAGTGAAGCAATGTTATGGAACATGGTCTAGGAGACCTGACATGGAGCACTATTAGGAAGCATTGTAATGGAACATTGTTGGCAAGCACTGTCATGGAACACTGTCATGGAACACTATCATGGAGCATCACAAGGGGCACTATTGCAGAGCACTGTAGGGAAGCACTGTCATGGACATAGCTAGAGAGCACTATCATGGAGCACTGTTGGGAAGCATTGTCATGGACATAGTTAGAGAGCACTCTCATGGAACACTGTTAGGGAACATTATCATGGGCATTGTTTGAGAGTACCAGCATCGAGCCTGCCCTAGAACATCATGTGCAGTGAAGCATGACTCACTAACCCTGCCATAGAACACCTGGGCCCGTATGCATGACGTGGTGTTAGCAAGCCAAAACTGGTTTTGGCGGGGATTTCTAGGTTAGCGGCGAAAACTCAGTATGCAAGGAGCGGTGTTAGCACAAACACACCAAGTGTAAGCTAACACTGCATCATGCATACAGGCCCAGGTGCAGTGAAGCATGACTAAACCTGTCCTAGAACATTACATGCAGTGAACCATCCATAACCCACATCCCCATCCTCATCAATCAGTTTAACCACGAGGGTCGTTGGGCCACCACAAATTACTTCGCAACCCGTTTTCTCCATTTTCCATTGTTCTCGACTGCTCCCTGGGAGCCCGCCAAATGCCATCATGTGACCCAGCTGACATCTGAATCAGTGCCCACCTTGGGTTCAGGGAAGGCATCTCCAGAGAAGATGTTTGTCAGGTCATCCAGGCCCTGCCAGCAGTCCGTCGTGATACGCGTCATCATCGACACGGCCAGCAGCCTAATCTTCTGCTTCTCCAGGTCCCACTGTCAAAAGAACACACAATAATCATGTGTATGGTGGACAGACAGGGGAAAATTTAGGTAAGTGGAAAAGCATATACGGAGCTGCCTACCATCTGATATTATTACAATTTTAATATTTTTTATATATCAAAATATGATGTTTTGTAGTGTTTTATTCCATCGCATTTTATTATTACGACCTGAAAAATCCCAAGCCTAGGCCCCTGGAAAGTATTATGATTTCATCAGAATACCTAACTTTAAAATGGCAGGCGGATGTTGTAGGATTTCAACTGGCGTATTCAGTTGACAAAGTAGTTCGCTTAACATGGTGTTTGGTTAATTGTGTAATTTGTAAATTTCTATTATATTATAATATCACTAATATACAAGCTCACATACTGACACTATTAGTATTAGATAATAATCAGAACACCGTCAATCCTTTCATAACATTTGCTTTGAGCTACCTTTCGGTATAAATGCGTTCAATATTACATGGAGTAATAATAGTAAGGATATTCAGTGTTACATGACAAGTGTGCACCTGGTGAGGGGAAGGAGAACTAGAAACTAACAGTGTGCACTTGGTGAGGGGAAGGGGAACTAGAAACTAACAGTGTGCACCCGGTGGAGGGATGGGGAACTAGAAACTAACAACTATGCACCTGGTGATGGGAAGGTGAACTAGAAACTAACAGTGTGCACCCGGTGGAGGGACGGGGAACTAGAAACTAACAGTATGCACCTGGTGATGGGAAGGGGAGGTAGAAACTAACAGTGTGCACCTGGTGAGGGGAAGGGGAGCTAGAAACTAACAGTGTGCAACTGGTGAGGGGAAGGGGAATTAGACACTAACAGTGTGCATTTGGTGGGGGGAGGGGTACTAGAAACTAACAGTGTGCACCTGATGGAGGGAAGGGGAACTAGAAAGTAACAGTGAGACCTGGTGGGGGGAAGGGGAACTAGAAACTAACTGTGCACCTGGTGGGGAAGGGGAACTAGAAACTAATAGTGTGCACCTGGAAACTAATCACCGGCGTGTGTCTGGAAGCAGATATCACGAACATAGCTGAATGAGTGAACCATAAGTAAAGCTGGGTTTTCATTGTTATCAATGCTAAACCTTAAATACCACTAAGCAAAAGGAAGCAGACAGAAATTGGCCCAATATTCTTTCCATGTCTTAGAATCAAAGCGCAGAACACCAGACAGAAGGCAATAGGTTCTCTTTAGATCATAAGCCGTGTTTACACGGGGAATTGTGAAACGATCTAGACAAAGCGATTTATATGAAGCGATGTAGTGGCACGTTTACACAAGCGAGTTTGAAAGTGTGTCAGCGACCGGGAACCAGCAGCCTTAGTGTTGCGCCTGTAGCCGGCGAGCACTGCTATTTGTTTAGTTTACACTCGTCGATTCGACGCCGATGTAGCTGCTACGTTAATATCGCTTGGAATTTAAGGTTAATTTAATTAAATTTCATTATTTGAGTATGTAATTCTGTTAAATATGATCGCATTCACTAGCTTTCGGCCTAATCGGGCCCTAACACTGCCGGGCACCAGCGATTAGGTACAGCTGAGCCTGTAGCCGGCGAGCACTACTATTTTACACTATCACCGCCCCGGAACCAGCTGAATCGCTTCATCTATAGCCTTGTTCACACAGCACAACTTTAGGCCGAACTAGAGGAGGCGAACTAGATGAGGCGAACTAGTGTCGTGTCCACACATGGAGCTGTTTAAGGCGGAAATCGATGTCTGCGCATGAGCAAGAACCCCCATCTGTATGTGGCGAGCGATGCTATTTGTTTAGTTTTCACTAGTCGATTCGACGCCGATGTAGCTGCTACGTTAATATCGATTGGAATTTAAGGTTAATTTAATTAAATTTCATTATTTGAGTCTGTAATTCTGTTAAATATGATCGCATTCACTAGATTTTGGCGTAATCGGGCCCTAACACTGCCGGGCACCAGCGATTAGTTACTGCTCTGCCTGTTGCCGGCACGCACTACTATTTGATACTATCGCCGCCCGGGAACCAGCTGAATCGCTTCATCTATACTACCTCGCTAGGTGGTTTACTTTAAGCGAACCAAATGAGGCGACTCAGGTTTAATTCGCCTCAGAGTAGTGTCCACACGACCAATTTGAGGCGAACTATAGGAGGCGAACTAGTTGAGGCGACTTAACGGACCAATGTGAACGGGGCTTATACTACCTCGCAAGGTGGTTTACATGTACCGATTTATATGAATCGATTCAGCCCTAAAACGCCCCAGAGTCGCGTTTACACGGCAAATGTGAGTCGATCTAGGCAAGTCGTTTTATATGAGGCGTTTTAAATCGCCCGTGTAAACAGGGCTATAGATACTCTGTAGATCTAGACAGAAATGCTGCTCCATTTCCCCTAAATGCCCTTTTCTCTAACAGGGTTCCCACTCTTTTTCAGGCTTCTTTTTTAATGACATTTAAGTATTTCTTAGGACTTTTAAAACTGTATTCCAAGGACCAAAATTAAGAAATAACTCCAGGATCTGAGTATGCTATTGCCCATCAGCTGGGGAAAAAATCCAATGTAATCTTTGGAGGACATTCAACGTTGGCCCAACATTATTGTCTGTATGCAGTAACCCTGAGAAATTATTTCAAAATGACACCGAATGTCAGCTTTCAAAGAACATATGAAATGTTGGATATAATAATACATTTTTTTAACACAAAATAAAGACCAATTTTGGAAACAAGACAAACATTTTGAAAACATTTTTTCCAATATTCATAATTTGTAATGACTTATAATACTTCTTGTATAATTGCAGGACTTTTCAATACTTAATTTTGTTATTTTCAAAAGTTAGTACTTTTTAGGGTTTTTTCTGAGCAGTAGGAACCCTGTCTAATGCGGGCATACCGAGTTCTACTGGTCCCTCAGGTAGGACTGAAGCTGTGACCAGGCACACCACATCGCAGCTTCAGCTGAAGGTGGGGGAGGGAGTGAACGCACAGACGCAAAGTGGTATTTTATCTGATATAAAATATTTGCTGGGACACTTTCGCTACAATCGACATTAGAAACAAATGAATGGTAAGAACCCGATCAAGTTTGGTCATCAGGAGTCATGTGCGTATTAGGTGCAAAGGGAATTTAAAGCATAGAGTCTATAGTGAAGGACAGGGCTAGGAGTGACACCAACCCCAATTTAAATATATCTTGAAGAATACATGGTTGAAAGGTCTTCGTGCAGTGCATGTATAACCATATTAGGGTCATGCAAAGAATCAAGCAAATTCATAATTAATCAGAAAATACCTACATTTGGTGTGTAGAGATTCTGTAAAACAAAACTAGATGATAAGATGCCGCTTGAACAAGAAGACATCGTCAACCAATGGCACTTGAGGACATAGACGCCATATTCCTGGTGGACACAGCCAGACAGGTGAACACAAGTTGCCAGGTGAACACAGCATGTCAGGTAACACAGCCTGCCAGGTGAACAAAGCATGTCAGGTAACACGGCCTGTCAGGTGAAAACAACCTGTCAGGGGCACACGGTCTGTCAGGTGAACACAACCTGTCAGGTGAACAAAGCATGTCAGGTAAAACAGCCTGTCAGGTCGACACAACCTGTCAGGGGCACACAATCTGTCAGGTAGATGCAGCCTGTCAGGTCAACACAGACTGCCAGGTGAATACAACCCGCCAGACATCGCTGCCCCGAAGTCTGAACACAAGTTGCAATGGTGTCCAAACTGCTCGGTTAGATATCGATCAGTCACTGTTACCAGTTACTAACTGTGCTAGTGCCGCTTATTGGGGCATGCAGACACCAGCCTGCAGCCAGCACTAGTTCCAGAGAGTCATAACGAACAAGTCGTAGTGGGCTGTTTCATTTGTTTACAATATGTATTATAAAGACAAGCAATTTTCTACCCTCCTTGTCCACTCAACTTAATCGGGGGAGAGGGGGGGGGGGGGACTGTAGGTACAATCAACAGGCATTGTACAATAGGCCTCCTTCAATACAGAGATACATTTTCAGTAAATATTCGTTAATCCAACCTCACTTTTAATTTTTTTATTATTTTTTATTACATTCGTTGATTAAAGCTGTTTAGTCCGATGGTTTTGAGTTTTTCTTATTTTTGTAATATAAATACATCAGGTTGATTGTCATAATCGACCATATTTCAGCTTAAACTAACTTGTATTTGAAATTCCTACTATTAGAGATATTTGAAGTGTAACCAAGCGAAATTAATGTTATTGTCCACATAAAAACACCACCATAGGCTTCAGCAGAAACAGGTTATATGAAATTGACATCCACATTATGAAACAGCTAGGCGGCTCTCCTCAACCAAACAGCTATATATCCCATACACTCCCAAACAACCAGTCCCCGGTATATTAAAGCAAACATCCAAATACCCATAACATACCCAACAGTCATTTACCATACACTACCAAACAGCCAGGTAGTTGTGCGCTACCAAACAGCTGGTCCACCTGTGCCTGGCTCAGCACCTTGGATATTGTCATGGATCATTGTCAGGGAGCACTGACACTGAATACTGTCATGGAACATTGTCATGGAGCACGGCCATGGAACACTGTCACTGAACATTGTCATGGAGCACTGTCACGGAACACTTTCATGAAACACTGTCTTAGAGCACTGTTATGGAGCAGTCACTGAACATTGTCATGAAAGACTTAATGGAACTTTATGCGACACTATCAAAGTGTCATGGGACACTATCATGGGATGCTTTAAGAAAGCAATGTCATGGAACACGGTCGTAGCGCAATGACATGGAGCAGTATTAGGGAGCATTGTCATGGACCACTGTCATGGAACATTGTCTGGAGCATTGTCATGGAACACTGTCATGGAACATTGTCTGGAGCATTGTCAGGAGCACTGTTGCAGAGCACTGTTGGGAAGCACTGTCATGGACATGGTTAGAGAGCACTGTCATGGAGCATTGTTGGGAAGCATTGTCAGAGACATTGTTAGAGAGCACTGTCATGGAGCACTGTTAGGGAACATTGTTATGGACATTGTTCGAGAGCACCCTCGTGGATCTTTGTTAGCAGGGTTGATAGTTTCTGCCGCTTGCCGGTTTCTGCCATGGCTGAAATAAGTTTCTGCCGGGAGGGCAGGAATATGTTTCAGCCATCATTTTGGTAGAAATTGCAGAAATTGCAGAAATAGTCCTATAGATCATGTATTACAGTAAAAATTGGCAGTTACTGTATATCCTGGAATAGTCACCCCTCCTTTGAATAACCATACCCCTTGATTAGCCAACCCCCTAATCAGAGCCTTGAAAAAAATAAACGCCTTCCTTGAATAGTTCCCCCCCCCACCCACCCTGCCAATTTCAATATGCATCTCCATATTATAGTATATTAAACCAAGTTTTTTCTCAGCCTTACACTGTCTTAAATGGCTTAGGTATGACACCAGAGGTGGGATCTGAGGTGCCTCCGGAAGTGTGAACTGAGGTACCATCAAAGGCCTAACATCAAAAGGCAGCCTCCTGAAGGTGTCCCATTGTGAAGTGGCCTCGCAAGGTCCTGTGAGTGACTCACCACTATGGCTAAGACCATGTAATCACTATGTAATCACCTTAGCTAAGAGCACGTGAGTGTACGATATCAATTAAATAAACTTGATCGTGTTTTTCAAATCAGTTATTTCTGTCAATTTCTGTTGTTGAAACGCTAATCAATTCTCAACTAGCAATCCTTAAGAAGCATCTCACGATCTTACTATAAATTTAGAATTTCAATTGCTGAGCCAGTGGCTGCACCATTTTCAATAGACCCCATTTCTTGAACTGTCATTTCTGCCGGCAGAAAGCTAGTTTCTGCTGAGAGAAAGTGCTTTCCGCCACTTTCTGCCTGCCATGTGTTAGAAATAGGTTTCTGCCGGCAGAAACCCAACCCTGTCTGTTAGAGAGCACTACAATGTAATCAACCAACCTTGTATTCATCAGAGAAGTTTTCATCTGCTGGGAGTTTGGCGACCTGTAAAAGGAAACACGAATACCCGTTCAACTAGGTAGTGGCAGCCACAATTTTATTATCATTTTTAAACCATTGCTCCTGGGCACATAAGACGAGAAGGCTGATGTTGGGACAAACATGACGCTTTATTTGGGCGGCCCCACCCGTGGCAAGTACCACTTCGATCTCGTGATTGCATGAACCGGCCTCCTCGGCAGTCCCGACCGACACAAGGTCATGTGATATGGTAACGGATGGGTATGTGATGGGGATGCAACAGGTGAAGATTATGCAATACATGATGATATAATGGACATAGGACATTACATAGACATTGTGATACATAAAGCAGGGTAATAGCAGAATATGAATTTACTTTCAGATGTGATGATTTACTAACTGTTGGTGGTTCAATTGCTCGGGTGTCAATTGTGTGGTGATTTTGTTGGTTGGTATATTTTAATTTGCAATACCTCAGGGAGTTTAACGCCCCTGTGCTGCAGAGTTGTAAACCACTGCCATGTGGTACAGGTTCTTGACAGAACCGAAGGCTAAGGGACCAAACCCTAAACAGAAAACCATGTCACTGTGGCAGCATTAAGGGCGGTTGATGTATGGAACTCCCAACATCTCCCGACCAGCCACTGCAAGGACAAATAGTTTTACACCTGTCTTGACATGTTCTTGTCGGTGTGAAACCTCTATTTGCTCCCCGAGAGAGTGCCGCTGGTAACTTGCAAAAGCCAGCAGCACTTCAACACTTTTGCAGGCAGCTTTCATGAAATGTCAACCTGAAGCTGAGAGACATTAAGACCGACTCATGGATGCAACTCTCACAGCAGAGAGCTAAATGGAGAGCGGCAGTCAAGTAATGAAAGCAGTCTTTGTCACATCGCGACCGACAGCATGATGATGATGATGATATTTTAATTTAATTTTGGGCGGTTTGTTTATTTTTGTATTTGATTGGCTCGGCCAATCACTCAGCCAAGCCATACGTGTTTTTGGGAGGTTTTGTGGCCTTTACGAGTGCGTGGTTCACTTTATCAGTCTCTCGTGCTTATATATATTTTGTGGGCATTCGATGCCCATCCCCCGAACTGCTGCACCTCGAGCTCAGAGCTGCCAGATGCGAAGGCCACTGTTGCCACTGCCTTCCTTATTGCATGCGGTGTGTAGGGTGATGTGACTCCAATGGCGAGTTGAGCATCACGCCACACCCTGGCCATGTATGGGATGGCCACTGTGGCGCCATCGGCTGGGAATGTCAGTAGCGGCTGTTTAGGCGCGGTGGTGGGGGCTTTGGCGATCATCGCCCGATATGCCCACACTGGGCAGAATTGTGTATCCTGCGATGGGGCCAGCCACCTATCGCGCGAGTGGTGGCAGGCCTGCATGTTCTTTGCTCATTTTTGGTGTATCACGAGCCGGCCGCCCCGGATCTGTATGGCCGCATGGGTGGTGTGGCGGGTGGGATCAAATGTGGCTGCCGACCTCGGCCCCACCTCCGACTGTCGCGCCCCCGTGAAGAACATTATTATTATGGGGGTGGCGACTACCCGCCCCTGTGGCATGGCTTGCTGGTATTTCACCACTGCCTTCATCATGGGTATTGGCACATCGGCGCCGGCGATGGTGTGTGTGACTTGGAGCGCCTGAGCGCATCGAGGGCCAGTTGCACCGTTATGTGGTCCATTGACGCTGTCAGGGCCTCCCTTATGCGGATGAAGAGTCGTAGGTGGGAAGCGGGGTTGGCGACGGAGGATGGGCACATCCGGTGTGCCCGCTCCTCTAGCCAGCACCGTATCTTGAGTGGAGTGGGCCGGAGGGTTTCCACCCCGAACCTCCTGCAGTGTGCCTCGTATGCCCGGACTGTCATGCGGTAGTTGGCCCATGTGCCGGGGGCCCGTGTTGCCTCCTGGGTCAAGCTGTCAGTATGCATTGGTGCAAGGCTGGACTCGTATATTTTGTTGTACACAAATGCTTATGGCCTTGTCTCTAAAAGCGTTACTTATGTGTGCCCTGCTTAGTGCATTGGCGAGTTCATTGTCGACCCCGGGTATATATGTCTATATGTTATGCGAATGCTGTGCACTGCCTGGAACATCCAGACTGCCCGGGCTATCTGGAGGAGTCTGGGGTCATGACCCCGGCCAGTGGCAAGCATTGTATGGTGGCTGTGTTGTCGCACTTGACCACTATATGGCTGCCCTCGTCCTCGTTGCGCCTGAGCGTGTGCAGGGCTATCAGCACATTGGCGGCCTCGAGCTGATTGATGCTGTCAGGGTCCTCGCCAGCATCGTGGGCCAGTTGGGCGCTCTGCCCCGCCCACTCCCCCCATGCATGCGTCAACCACTATCTCCCTGGTGGGGTGTAACGGCGGTATGATGGAGGTGCCATTCCAGTCACTGGTGAACTCCGGGAACCATGCTAGGTCCCGCCTCATGTCCTCTGTGACCTCCATGCGGTTAGTGTCCATGCTGCGTAGGGCGCTTAATAGCCTGCCGACGAACAGCCTGGCCGGGTGGACACATTTTGTGAGGTGAAGTAGCTTCCCCAGTAGCGACTGCAGCTGCTCCAAATTTGTGGACAGTATTCCAAAATCGGCCTAACAAGAGACTTAAATAGAATGAGAAAATTGTTCTTGTTGAGGCGATGGAAAGTTCTTTTAATTATTCCTACTATCTGGTTAGCATTTGAGATGATAGTCCTCATGTGTTTCTGAAAGGAGAGTTCGGAGTCGAAGGTTAGACCCAAGTCCCTTTCATAGCTATCTTGTTGCAGGACAGCGTTCTTCATATTATACGCATAATGAGGATAATTTTTCCAGTAATGAATAATTTTGCACTTTTCATTGAAGGGCAATTGCCATTTCTCGGACCATTGTGCAAGTTTCAGAATATCCTCTTGCAAGAGATTCTTATCGCTTACATCTTTTATTGCCCGAAAGACCTTTGTATCATCAGCAAATATTTTTAAGTTTGATGAGACACTGCCTGGCAGGTCATTTATAAATATTATAAATAATATTGGTCCCAGCACACTTCCCTGAGGTATTCCTGAGGTGACATTCTTAAAGGAAGATTTTTTATTACCTACGACTACCCTTTGCTTTCTCTCAGACAGGAAGTCATGTATCCCTTCAGAAATTGATCCGGATATTCCCAGAGCTTTGATTTTGTTTAATAGTCTTTTGTGGGGCACACTATCAAAGGCTTTGGAGAAGTCCAGATAGATGGTGTCCCATGCCAGGCCATGATCCAGCCAGTCAGTCCAAATTTCCATCACTTGCCTGGTGTTCCTACGGTTGTGTCAGGCAAGATTTGCCTCCAGTGAATCCGTGTTGGTTTGGAGATACCAATCCTAGTTTTTCCAAGTGTTCTACGACACGATCTCAAATTATTCTTTCTAGCATTTTACAGCATAGGGAGGTTAAACTCACGGGTCTATAATTTGATGCCAGGCATTTTTTATGCAGGGGTTTGACATCAGCATCTTTCCATTGTTTGGGTATTTTCCTTTCAAATAGGCTTTTATGGATAGAGATGTCAAAATAGGTCCAATTTCCTCAGAACAGTCTTTGATGATTTTTGCATGGATCCCATCTGGCCCAGGTGCCTTGGAGACATTTAGTTTTTCAATTAATGTTTATACTTTACCGTCTGTTATATCAACGTCACTGATGAATTCTGTGACTCCTGAATCTGAAGAGGGTCGGATATTATCCGTATTTTCATTGGTAAACACACTGACAAAGAACTCATTGAGTAGTTCAGCTTTGCCTTCATCGTCTACGATTAGTTCGTCGTCACTATTGGCTAGAGATGGTATGCCATTGCCATTTTCTTTATTTATGTGAAGCATAACTCCAGAAATTTTTCGGGTTATTCTTAATGTCTTGGTCAATTTTGTCCTCAAAAGTCTCTTTGTGTTCACTAATAATGTCATTTGCGGCATTCCTAGCGACAGTGTATTTTTCCCAATTTTCCAATGTCTTATTATTGAAGTAGACATTCCATGCTTTGTTTTTCAATTTTCTGGCAGTGGTAATATCTCTGGAGTACCAAGGAGGTTGTTTCCTGGTTGTGAATTTTCTTAGTAGTACGTGCCTTTTGATAGCACCTGATAACACATTTTGAAACAGGTCCCAGCATTCTTGCACATTTTTTCCTTAAATTTATTTAGCAAGCCTTGGGACCTGATATCATTACTCATGGCAATGTAGTCCCCTCTATAATATGAGTATCTTAGTGGGATGGTTTCATTTTCTGTTTCAACATCAATTTTGAAGGATATGACAGCATGGTTACTCTTCCCGATCAGGGCACCTATTCTGATGTTATCTATAAAATTATCCTTATTGGAAATGACCCAGTCCAAGGGATTTGGGGTCTCATTTCCTCGGAACCTGGTTGGTTTTGTTGTTGTTTTACGTCCTAGCAACATCTAAGGTCATATCAGTACGGGTACCGACTTGTGACACTGCGCACTCAGGGCGACTTTATAGTGCTGTCCCACTGGGAAACCATGTCGCCGGCACCATGACCTGGTCTCCCACTCAGTCACATTATCCTGACACTGAGCACACCAGTCCTTGCCCTATCCTAATAATGCCGAGCGCCTAGCTAGGAAGCGACAAGTATCAATTTTAAAGTCATTGGTTTGACTCGACCGGGACTCGAACCCACGACCCAATGATCTACCAGCACGGGAGACGGACGCTCTAACTCATTCGGCCATCCCGTCTGGTTCGGAACCTGGTTGGTTCCTGAATAAATTGTTGTAGGAAACAGTCATTTAGGTGGTCGAAAATAATCCGCACATAATGGTCATCACGGCAATGTAAGATGCCAGTGGCCCAGTCAATTACTTTTAAGTTAAAATCCCCAACGATAACCAGGTTATCATGTTTCATTTCTTTTACCTCATTGACTAATTCTAGAAGAGCATTGTTTTGTTCACTGCTAGATAGGCTATGGTAAATACATCCTAAAATAGTTATGACTCCATCAGTAAGAATTTCGCACCAAATTGATTTGCCAAAAACATTTTTTGGGGTGAAATGAGTTGCTATCAAATGATTTGCAACGTGCATTATCGTACCTCTTTTCTCTAATGAGTTGGTAATTAGATAATATCCATTTATTTCAAAGCTTAATTTACTGATCTTGTATAATCTATTTTTTGCACATACTTTGTTGACGCATATAATGTCAGGTCTCAAAGAACTGATTTCAACTTCCAGTAATGACTTTTTAGCGCTAGTTAAGACATCTATGTTGGTGTACATAACTTCTAGGGTTTTTATTTTGTTTACTTTATAGTCTATTCTATGATCTATTCTGCCTGACCTGGCTTTCTTATTTTTAACTCTTTTAAGTTCCAGGGGGGACCCCGGACCTTGGATATCCAGTTTTTTTGACCGATCAGTTTTTTTACTTAGCAGCTTGTACATGTTCGCTAAGAGCTTTACGATCTTCTTTGTCGAGATCGTAACATACGCCTAAGTTCTTTACTTTATCGGGAGCGTCCTTGAGTTTATTCAAGTTGCTCATAACAGACTCATGTGTTTCAACTGAGTCGAATATAACTTTGAGGTCTGTTTAATTTCTGACCCTCCTTATATTGGCCGAGTCGGAATGCGTTTTTCGGTCGCGCCTTCTATGCCGATGGCTTGTAGCAAATCGTCTACCAACCCTAGACCATGGGTTTTCCTAGCTGTTGATTCACTACTGATTTTTTCAGGTGCCCTGTGAATGATTACATTCATGGCCCTCTCTTGGCGATTTTTTTCAGTCGCTTTCTCCGCGACTTTTTGAGCCACAATGGCTTTTGTCACGACTGCCTCAATGGGGCTGGATTTTGCGATGGAACGTGTCTCTTTTTGTTCCCGGTTGTGTTGCTTCGAGCTACATCAGACCAGAGTTTCGTTATGTTTTTCTCGACGAACATGTTTACGTCCGTCTTCAGTTCGCCGAAGCACTGCTTTATTATAGTTGGCAGTGCCTCTTCCATCGACTTAGATACTTGGGCTTGGATGGATGATTCCAAGTCCTCTATTTTCTTTGCCATTGTGTTAGGTCAGTTTGGGGTTGTTTCTGGCCAACTAGACTTTCTTTAGCTTTTTGCAGCAGTGTTTTCGCCGATTGCTCACAATAGCTGCATGCCCAGAAAAAGCTGTTTTTTTTATAGGAACACTGCCTCTTCTTCGCTAAGTTTCGTGCAAGTGTTGCACATCCATTTAGAGCAGAAATTGCATTCTACCCACGTTCCCTTTGATTTTGTTGAGCTGCACTCTCCACAGCAGGAAGACTGTGTAGAGTTGCATTTGTTGTGTAGGTCACTGTCAGTGATGCCGATTTCAATGGCTTCCCTTGCAACGTTGTCATCAGGCAGTTTTTCCATTTTTGGGCCATCTTTTTTTTTCCAAACGTTTTTGGTTATGAGTACTTGTGTGCTGGTGAGTGATAATAAGGGAATCTATGAGTAAACATTTTTGGTTATGAGTACTTGTGTGAAGGTGAGTGATAATAGGGGAATCTATCAGTTCACTCAACTCAACAGTGGTTTTGAGTCATTTAGACATTATAAATCACACACACACATCAACAGCAAAGCAAAGTATATGAGTGCTAATATGCCATAGTACTTAGCTGTGGGTGCTGATACGTTCCTCCAACGCGCGCCTAGCGTATCTCACGGTGTTTGCTGCCAGTTTTAACGGTTAGCCACATTCATAGTACTTTTTTGGTTAAATTCCTCCTTTGTTACCCTAACAATGCATATTTTGCACCTATCCTGGTGATCCTTGTGTTTAGGTCAAGCCTTTGTGCACTTTCTGTGTAGTTTATCACTGATTTTCCATTTCTATTTCCACACTTTGTACGGAGCCTCCTACACTGCGTCAATTACGTTAATTCATACTGACATTGTTTTCTTTAAGAACCTTTTATAGTGGTCCAGGCTTTTGATTGCCCGTTGTTGTGTGGGTTGATTATTCCAGGCATGTGCTGCCATGGCCACTACACTTCTCTCATAAATTGTTGTTACTTATTGCTGTCAGTAGCACTGGGGTCGCCATTTGCCTGGTGTTCCTACGGGGGGTTGCTGTGTAGCCCGGTTTTGTGGGCTAGTATTTTTAGGTGTGTTTCCCTTCTACTTGTTAGTAGTGTTGCATTGCATTTTTTGTGTAATTCGATTGTGGGATATCTTTTGTGCACCTGAAGACATACTTTGAGGGCTCTATTTTGTAGCACCTGTAGTTTGTTTAAAAGTTTTGTATTTCCTCCCATGTATATTACATTGCCATAGTCAAACTTCCCACTTAGTTTAGCGTATTTGCCCACCCGTTCGATCTCAGAGTCCGAATTCAGCGAAGACGAGTTGGACGACAAATCCGAAGAAGATTTGCTTTTCTTGCTCTTCTTCGACTTCTTCTTCTTGGCTTTCTTCACCAGCGGCTTCTTTTTGCATGCCCTGGTGAAGTCGTCCCCTTCAGACGACTGCCATCTTCTTATGCTTGCGCATATGCGCAGGAACAACTACCTCTTCCTGGGACTGTTCATCGGAAGAGTCCTGAGCTTCGGAAAAATCATCCCAATCAGAGTCTTCCGACACAATCAGCTGCTTCCTCCTGGCAGCGTGTGGCTTAGCGGGCAGCAACTCCTCCAACTTGAGCTGTGCCAGCCATGCAACCCGTTCGTAAAAGTCAGCCGGCCCGGCCTCCGAGCCTCCCCAGAATCCCTTTGTTCTGGTGACCTTTGTACCCGTAATGGCGGTGACGTGTCTTCATCTTCGCTAACCTCTCGAGGTGTGTCAGCCTTACTCCACTTCGTAGCCATCGCTGGGAGTCTGTAAGAAACCCAAAACCAAAAGGTTAGATATCCTTCGAGGTGAACATGACACAGGCAAACAATAAATTACTATACCAAATGTGTCTGTTGGTGTTGAATCCGTATTTAAACCGTTTTTAACACAGGTGTGTGGCTAATTTTTCATTTGTAGGTAAATGGTGTGGACAACCAACCAACACCAAATGAGGGGTAGGGACCTGTGTAGCGGTAGCCTCCCACACTCTGTCCAATAAACTTCTCCCACCTGTGGCTTTTGTGGCCAACAAGTTGGAGAAAATACTACGGGACTCAGAGGTATGCTTAATAAACAATTTGTGGAATCTCAAAGAAACCCAGGAATAAATCCTAATGATGTAAGTGGCTCCTGCCAAACATCTCTCCGTTCGGCAATGGGCAGCATTATAAAGAACAATGGCTGTATTGTTCTAACGATGTTATGACATATCATAATTAAACTGTAACTCAGTGCATTCTTCATGAACAGTTTTAAAAACTTGATATATGTGAATGCTAACATGAACTATACCAACATATCCAGTCAAAAACGATACTAACCTGGTTGGTTTAGGAGTTAATGTAGAAAAACTGCCGGAGCTACACAACAAACGTCCTCCAGTTGTGAGTAGATTATGCTTACTGCTGGACCCGAATGTGCTTCCTTCTCCCTGGACTATGAGTAGCCAGAGGGTAGTGCTGAGGTATAATCTATATATAAATCCTCCTGTGCGCATGGCGGTATGGGAGGTCATCTGAATTCATCCCAACAGATGGGGGGGGGGGGGGGGGGGGATTGAGGGGAGACATAATAATAAAGTATATTATTATTATTATTATTATTATCCTCTTCTTTGATGCAGGCTTATGGTAGCCTATACAAAGCTCATAGCTCTCAGCTCTAATGGTATGCAGCCTCAAAATCGTACAGGAATGTTTCTCTGGCCCAGGCCCTGTCCAGCGCATTCTTGAATTGATTCATGGTAGCTGCTTCCACCGCTTCTTCCGGTAGCTCATTCCACAGCATTATCACTCGCTGTGAAAAGAAGGCCCCTCTGAGTGAGCTGTTGTACCTTGGCTTGAAAAGCTTCTAGGAGTGACCTCTGGTATTGCTTCCCTGTATGCGTCTGAATAGCAAGCCCTCATCCACATTATACTCAGCATTCAAGAACTTCCCTGTGTTGATCATGTCCCCACGAAATCTTCTGTATGTGAGGCTTGGTAACTTGAGTCTCCTGAGTCTGTCTGGATAACTAAGGTCCTTCAGATATGGCACTAGCTTAGATAACCTTCTCTGAACAGCTTCAATGGATTTGATATCCTTCTTCAATGTTGGGTGCGATATAGTGACTCCATACTCTAGTAGTGGCCGTACTTGGCTCTTGTACAATGTGATCGGCATCTTTTCATCCAAGTATTTGAAGATTCTGCGAATCATTCCCACAATCTTATTAGCTTTGGCTACGGTTTGTTGTATGTGCTCGGAGAAACTTAGCCTATTGTCTACAAATACTCCTAAATCTTTCTCTTCGAGATTTAGTATAGTCTGGGTGGTGTCTCCCTATTCGCATGACATGGCATTTATTCGGATGGAACTTCATCTGCCACGGCTTGGCCCAATTCTCCATTTCCAGCAGGTCCTTTTGCAGATCAGCACAGTCTTCCGTGGAATTCACAGTTCTGTAGATCTTTGCGTCATCTGCAAATAATTTGTATCCCACATGATACAATCTCTGGCAGGTCATTGATGAAAACGACGAACAGAATAGGACCCAGGATGCTCCCTTGAGGTATCCCACTGAGAACCTCTTTGAAGGAAGATTTACTGCCATTTACTACGACTTGCTGTTTCCTTCCAGTCAAAAGACTTTGGATCCATCTCAGAATATTTCCTTCGATGCCATAGTTTTGTAACTTGGTAGCTAGCCTCTGGTGGGGGACAGTATCAAATGCCTTCATGAAATCTAAGTATATAGTATCTAGTGATTCCCCCCTATCAATTGCGTCGGTCCATATTTCCAAAGTTTTTAGTAGCTGCGTAACTGTTGATTTCTTTGGTAGAAACCCATGTTGGTGGTCCGACATCAATTTGTTCTCTAGCATATGGCTGAGCATGTGCTCTGTGGTGATACTTTCCATTACTCTGCATACTCTAGATGTGAGGCTTATTGGCCTATAATTTGCTGGAGAATGCCGGTTGCCTTTTTTTAAAATTGGGATAACATTTGCTATTTTCCATTCGTTAGGTAGGCAATCAGATTCAAATGACTTATTGAAAATTATAGCAAGTGGTGTAGCAAGCACCACACTCAATTCCTTAAGCACTTTTGGATGTACTCCGTCAGGTCCAGGTGATTTGCCTGTTTTGAGTTTGTCCAGCTTTTGAGCCAATATAGCTTAGATATGCTGGAATAATAGACTATATATATCCACATGCTAACAGTTAGGCACATAGTGACTGAAAAATGGTAACTATACATATCTTTATGTCAATAGTTTAACACATATTGCCTTATCACTGTATGAGAGAGCAACTATACATATCTTTATATATTGACACATAATGCCTGACAGAAAGAATATGTATCTTAAAGCTGCATAGTCCAATGAAAACATAACATATTTCAAAAACAAAGGTTTGATTCTACATATCTAACTTAGATACTCGTGCACTGATTAAGCATGTGTTACCACATAGAAGGGCACACTGGGGAAATTTAATAGAATATGATACTCCAGAAGCCTATGGCATGCTTGCCAAAATTAATTTAGCATGTTTGCACTTCAAATATCTTCAAAGTTAGCCATTTAAAATAGGTTACTTCAAACTAAACCAAGGCAATCAACCTGAAAATGACAGAAACTCAATACCATTGGACTATGCAATTTTAATGTTGATAATTAGGCACAAACTGACTGACACAGTGACAGAGGGAAACATACATATATCCTAATCCAGATAGCTACTATAGTACTAATATCAAGGTTTGATTCTAATCTTTTCATAAAAACTGACACTTGGCAGTCCCGGATCTGATAAGAGTGTGATCGATAAGCGTTGCGTTGTGCCTTCACGACACTCGGGGTGCTATTAGCTAACACAAATATAATAAGACGCAAACATAATAGTGTTTTTTTAGTACACATCTCATCATACAGTGTGTACACATCTACTAGTACTAGTCATACATTCACATTGTGTACACATAATCACACAGTGCGTACATACATAATCACACAGTGCATACACACCTAGTCATACAGTGTGTACACACCTAGTCATACATTGTGCACACACCTAGTCATACAGTGTGTACACACCTAGTCATACAGTGTGTACACACCTAGTCATACAGTGTGTACACACCTAGTCACAGTATGTACACACCTAGTTATACAGTATGTACACACCTAGTCATACAGAGTGTACACACCTACTAGTCATACATTGTGTACACACATACTACTACTAGTCATACATTATGTACACACCGAGTCATACAGTGTGTACACACCTAGTCATACAGTATGTACACACCTAGTCATGCAGTGTATACACACCTAGTCATATATTGTACACACCTAGTCATACAGTGTGTACACACCTAGTCATACAGTGTGTACACACCTAGTCATACAGTGTGTACACACCTAGTCATACAGTGTGTACACACCTACTAGTAATACAGTGTGTACACACCTAGTCATACTAGGTGTGTCTCCGCACTTTGAACAGGTGTCCAACAGTGTACACATAATCAGACAGTATGTACACACCTAGTCATACACTATGCAATTTATAGTACTGAATGCACATACCATCACACAGTGTGTGCACACACCTAATGATATAGTGATTCATTAAAAATATGTAATTTATTTTTCTAGAAAACAAGGCTTAATGGCGGATTCGCGGGGACCAATTTGGAACAATTGATCCAATTGGCTTAATATATAAGGACAGCCCGGCCCAGATAGTCCGGCCCCTGGCCCCTACACAGAATGTATACACCCATACACACTTCTATCGCATTAACCACTAGACTACAAAATCAGCTTCTATTAAGTTCTAACATTGAGTATGTGAAACCAGATGGACGGACTCCGGTTACATCGAGAAAGACAACCACATTTTCATTTACTCTGGAGGAGAACAACATGCTCACGGAGTTGGCATTCTAATGAAACAACAATATGGAAAGTATATAATGGGCTATTGGACCATCAATAACAGAATGATGTTGGTTAAACTAAGAGCCAAACCATTTAATATTGCCATCATGGTAGTGTATGCACCAACACAAAGCTACGAGGATTGGGAAGTTGAGTCCTTCTATGAGGATGTGGAAGCTGGTTTAAAACAAACAAAGCCAAGTGATATCCTTGTACTGCTTGGCGACCTAAATGCAAAGGTTGGACAGGAACAATATCCGAAAGTGACTGGACACCATGGACTGGGAACCCGAAATGACAGAGGAGAACGCCTGTTACAATTCTGCGTAAAAAACAAACTGGTCATAACTAATACCTTCTTCCAACAGCCAAATAGAAGACTATACACATGGAAGAGCCCAGGAGATGTCTGCAGGAACCAGATCGATTACATCATGATTAAAGATAGATTTAAAAACAGTATAAATAGAATAAAAACATACCCAGGTGCAGATATAGGAAATAAAGAATCAAAAACGGAGAATAACTGGAAGTGTTTCAAGGAAAGCCTAAAACAAACAAATGAAATATTGCTCCCACTGAAAAAAAGGGTAACACAGAAGGCATGGATGACAGATGAAATCCTACAACTAATGAAAGAGAGGAAGATACATAAGAATACAATGAAATACCATGGAATGGACAGGGAAGTAAAGAACAAGTGCTCCCAAGAAAAAGAAAGATGGCTGAGATCGAAATGTGAGGAAATAGAAACCCTTGAAAACAATCATCAGACAAGGGATATGTACGAAAGGGTCAGAGAAATGACAAATAATAAGCAGTCTTCGAAACAAAGAGGATGTATCAAGAATAAGAAAGGACAACTACTTTTTGATGAAGAGGAAGTCTCTCATAGATGGTCTGAATATATCGAAGAACTTTTTGATGGGCAGAGAGAGGAAATACCTGAGATGAGGAATACTGATGGGCTTCCTATTCTGGAGAGCGAAGTAATAAGAGCCATTGGGCAACTTCGGAATGGGAAAGCAGTAGGAACAGACGATATCTCTTCTGAAATGTTAAAAGCTTTGGAGGGAGCTAGCATCACAAGGATAACTGCTCTTTTTAATGACATATATAACACCGGATATATTCCATCAGACTTAAGAAAATCTATATTTATTGCCCTTCCTAAGAAACCAAAAGCGGTGGAATGCTCGGATTTCAGAACAATAATCCTCATGAGCCATGTTATTAAAGCTTTACTCAAAATACTACTAGAAAGGATTAAAACAAAAATTAATCGAGAGGTATCAGAAGAGCAATTTGGATTCAGACCAAACAGTGGAACAAGGGAAGCCATTTTTAACATGAGAACAATAATTGAGAGACACCTAGAAGTAGATAAGGATATATACATATGTTATATAGACTACGCTAAAGCATTTGACAAAGTACATCATAAGAAACTCATAGAAGCTCTACAAAAAATCGGTCTAGACGGTAAGGACGTTCGGCTTGTGGCCAACCTCTACTGGGAACAGTATGCTGCTGTAAGAATTGGAGACTCATTGACACCAGAAGTGAAGATCAAATGTGGAGTGCGACAAGGATGTGTTCTATCACCTAGTCTTTTCAACATTTATACGGAAATGATTTTCAGAGAAATAGATGACATCATAGGAATAAATGTTGGAGGTGGAAATATCAATAACACAAGATACGCAGACGATACAGCACTGCTAGCCTTAACGTCAAATCGACTACAAGATATAGTGGATGAAGTAAAAGAAAAAAGTGAGAGATGTGGCCTCAAAATGAATGTAAAGAAGGCAAAATCCATGGTTGTCAGCAGAAAGGAATACAAACCAAGAGCAGAGATAAAAGTTAATGGTGTAATCTTGGAGCAGGTAGAGTCATTTGTGTATCTGGGCCATTTAATAACTAGTGATGGCGGATGTGAAAGAGAGATTAAACGGAGAATAAACATTGCCAAAACAACATTTCTAAAGATGCAGAAAGTACTAACATCTAGAGACATAAATATAAAAACAAGACTCCGACTGCTAAAATGCTATGTGTGGTCTACACTTTTATATTGCTGCGAGACATGGACTTTGAAGAAAGCAATAACAACAAAGCTCGAGGCATTTGAAATGTGGCAATACAGAAGAATGTTAAAAATTCCATGGACAGCAATGATAAGCAACGTGGAGGTCCTAACAAGAATGAAAATAAAGAGACAGATAATACAAACGATCAAAAACAGAAAAATTAAATACTTTGGCCACATGATACGGCACCAGGAATCACAGAGAAGAATACTGGAAGGGAAGATAGAAGGGAAACGACCAAGAGGGAGAAGGAGAACAACATGGATGGACAACATCACTGAGTGGACAGCAATGAGCTATGCGGAATGCGTGAGAGGAACAAATGACAGGAAGAGATGGAGGTCCATTGCAGCCAACCTTCTTCGAGAAGACGGCACCCATTGATTGATGATTGATTTAATGCATGATGGAATCCATGAGATTATTCTGTTGGTTCTGTTCTGTCACTTTTTTCTATCTATATATATATATATATATATATATATATAAATATATATATATCCTTTATAAACATAAGTGATTGTTTGTTTGTTGTTGTTTTACGTCCTAGCAACATCTAAGGTCATATCAGGACAGGAAACATACGTGAAGATGTGCATATATATAATGTATGTGAAAATAAAGAGACGGTGAGAGTGTAGAAAATTAATATATATATATACATATACGCGCGCGTGTATGAATGTATGTATATATATATATGTATAAGACTCCCCTACGAAATGACAAGGAGAGCAGCAGATTGGGTTGGTTTGTTTATTCGACTCCGGGGTGAGCGATAAATGCCCTACCTAATACAAAAGCCAAAAAACCCGGAGGCAAGTGACGATTCAAACCAGTTGAGAGCCGTCGAACACCGCTACGCACCAGCAGGTCCACAGCAAGGTGGCCGGACGATGGTGATTGGACAATGTTAACTCGAGTACAATCGAATAATAAATAATCAATAATTCTCCAAGCATTTATATGTACATGTATAATAGATTATATATAATATAAGACTCCCCTACGAAATGACAAGGAGAGCAGCGGATTGGGTTGGTTCGTTTATTCGATTGTTTGTTTGTTTGTTGTTGTTTTACATCCTAGCAACATCTAAGGTCATATCAGGATGGGTACCGACTTGTGATAGTGCACACTCATGGCGACTTTATAGTGCTGTCCCACTGGGAAACCAGGCACCAGCACATTATCCTGACACTGAGCACACCAGTCCTTGCCCTATCCTAATAATGCCGAGCGCCAGGCTAGGAAGCGACAAGTATCAATTTTTAAGTCATTGGTTTGACTCGACCAGGGTCCGAACCCACGACCCCACGATCTACCAGCACGGGAGACGGATGCTCTAACTCATTCGGCCATCCCGCCTGGTGTCGTTTATTCGACTCCGGGCTGAGCGTTATAAATGCCAAAGGGAGCCGAACGACTCCCCCCCCCCCCCAAACCAATCACGCTGCCTTGGTGCACAAGGTGGCTGCAACGCTCATGCCGTCCATAATCCAGACAGGTAAAGGCCCTGTCACACTACGATGTTTCCGCCGGCGCGCCGGCAACGCGCAAAATATTTGCAACCCGTCGGCACGCGGTCAACTCTTCGGCGCTTTGGGAGAAAGTTTGACGCGGCGCAGCGTGTTAGTGGCGGGTTGGAGGCGCGTTATTGGCGCGTTATTGGCGCGTTAGTAGCGCGTTATTGGCGTGTTGTCGGCGCGCTGTCGGCGCGTTGACGGCGCGTTGGTGTCGCGTTTTTACCATTGTCAACGCGTACATACCCGCCAGCAACACGTTAGGACGCGCCCGCAGCGCGTCCACACCGCGTGGCCAACGCGTCTAGGCGCGCCGGCAACACGTCCAACGCGCCGAGAAACGCTGGAGCAACGCCAATGGCGCGCCCACAACACGTCGATGGGACGTTCCCGACGCGCCGACAGAATGCTCGGATTTTGGGGGGAAAAAAAACCAACGTTAACCGACGTTGATCAACGTCCTGCCAGCGTTCCGCCGGCGCGCCGCCAACGCGTGTCGACGTGTTATTAACGCGTCCGTAACGCGCCCTCGAACACGCTGCCGCGCGTTGCGGCCCGTCGAAAATTTTGTGCAAGCACAAAACCTAGACGCGTCCCGACGCGCGCCGACGTGTCCATTCACAAGTTGCTATGTACCGACGCGCCGGAAACGCGCCGGTAACGTACCGGACGTGTACCGACGTTTCGACCAAAAAGGCAACACGTCGACGCGCGTTGGTGGGAAACGTTGTAGTGTGACAGGGCCTTTACGGCGTTTTGAGATATGCGTAGACTGACTGAGGCCCAGTCCCCCCGTACCTTGATTTCTTCTACAGTGGCCCCACATAAGGCTAAGAAGGTGCCACCCCGGCGAAGTGAATGTGAATATAAATCGTCAACATCCATACCTGCCCCGAAGCAAAAGTCTATAGCGTCTGTTGGTAAACGGCATAAGTCATTGGTGTAGAGCCCCCCAACCCATCAGGAAGTCTGAATGCAACGGGGACTTCCAGGACTCTCTCAGCGAACTGGATGGTCTTACTCTTCCTGATAGTTATTACCATGCCCCAATCAAAGATTTTAAAGTCCCCCTCCGAAGAGTTGAATCTGAAAGGGTCACCTGAGCCTTCCTCAGAAGGGCTCTAAAGGAAACTAGTATTGCAGCTCTCCAAGATGTATGGCCCGGGGAGGGGCGCAGCATGGCAAATATCCTTCTCATCATTGACGGCAGCAGGGGTCCAGCCCGGCGTGGGCATCACCCATGATGGAATCATGGAATCCTCTAAGTGTTGAGGAGATAATAAAACTGTTATAGTCAATAGGCTGAGCACCATTCTGTCTTAGAAAATAATTTAAACCGTTGAGGTAATTCCTGATTAAGCCATACTTCATAGTGCGGGCAAGCCAAGTTGTGTACAGGGTGACTTGCTCATCTGCACATGGAACAGGAGCCCAATCAGAACTACAAGTGTCTCTTGACTTGGACTGCCCTTGTTGTTAATGAATTTGGTGTGTAGAAATGGTCCTGAAAACTCTTTGGCTCACACCTCAGCTTAGATATTTCTGTAAGAAAGTAGAGTATAACACAGTTTAGCCCTACAGCAAAGCAACCCCTCCGGGTCACCATTCAAAATCCTGTTACTAGCACTGTCGTTAAGGCGGCTTAGAGTCACAGATGACAGTATCCTTACTGCGAATATAAACCGACTTAAATTCAAAATTCCTCTCAACGGCCATCCAAAACAATCTCCTGAGATAATACATGATCCCACTTGATCTAGATCTGCCTGTGCTCAGAGCGGCCTGACCGACAGCACTATCAGTAACCATAACACAGTTGCATCAGCCCATTTATGCGACCACCTCTCGCAGGCTGCGTACACCACCACCATCTCCTGAATATTTATATGAGATGAAGCCACAACTCGGGGCTCATGTCATGATGACCAACATAGCCAGCAAGCAATCTATCATCAGCCTCGACAAAAGAGCCGACTAACCAGTCATTACCATGTAGAGCACCGAGGCCCCATCCAGATGCATCACTGTAAGAAGAGATCAGGGGGGCAAAATGGCCCAGAATTTTGGCCTTACCATTAAAGTGGCAGAAAATGTGATCCACCATTCCAGGTCTTCGCATAAGCCTTTGGTTAGCCTCACCCTATGGTGGCCTTCCCTGAGTTTTGCAGGCATATTGAATATCCTTCTCGTAAAGGTTTGCCCACCCCTGATCACTTTTGCACAGTGGGCTAGGATTCCCCCGACCTGTTCAAGCTCCTTCTTTGAAACTTTCCTCCGACACATTGTTTCCAGTATACGTCTCATCTTATCTAATTTATCTATAGGGAGGGTGAGTTCTAACTTGTCAGCACCAATTATGATCCCTAGAAACCACACCTTCGGTCCAGCCTGGCCCACTTTCTTATAGCTGACATAGAAACCTAACCTGCGGATAATGCCTAACACTAGCTTCTGGGCCCGCATGGCCTCGAACTTATTCCGACCTACTCCACAGAAATCATCGAAGTACTTAATCACCTGAGTAACACCCTCTCTTAGAGCACATCTCAAAATGAAATCTGAAATTTTGGAAAATATAGATGGACTCGAGGATAGGCCCATGCTCAGTCTATTGTCTAAGTAATAGGCTCCATCGTCACCAAGCACCCTAGCAATAGCGAGACCCTGACGAGGCCTGTCGCAAGGATGAATGGAGACAGCCCTGTAACTAGTAAGCATCTTTAATGTCTATTGTACATAGAAAATCTCCTTTCTCCATGCAGTCTGTGACTTTATCAATGCTTTTGTAGCTAAAAGTAGTGGCTATGCTGCGTGTAAACTGGCTTACCGAATTGCCTTTCGGTCTGCTACAATCGACGACGGTCCTACCACCGCCATCGTCTTTCGGTACAACAAGAACTGAAAGTGTACATTTAGGGTGATTGTGTACTCTGGATATGTTCCCATTAACTAGCTGTCCCTGAAACTTTTCATAAATAATATCGCGCTCCCAGTTGTTCCTCGACTTCCTCTCCCTGGTGTGATAGGCAATATCACAATCAGTATTTATCACCCTGAAGCCGTAGACCACTCCTAACAATAGAAATATATCATCAGGATCATTATCTCCTCTAAAGAACAAATCTACAAGGCTTCAGCTGGGAGCGGTTTCCTGCAATGAAGTGGGTACAATCGCAATTGCCATGAAAACATGATTCATATACCTCAAAATGGAATTTCTTACCACCTATCAACTCGGATAAAGATACCATTATATGATCCCCTACATCCCAAATGTGCAATCGGCCCTCGACATCTTTTATGTTAACCGTACCCCAAATGCTACCTGTCTCCCTCCTGTACATTGGAAGGAACAATCAGATTATCAGCATAGGTATCAATGTGCACAAAATGTTTGCCTTTCCTCTCAACTTGAATGCCAAAGCCACCACCGTCTCCATTGTCAGACATGACACCTATGTCCTCATCAAAGTCAATAACCTGTGTTGCTGCTCTCAGCCATAATGTCGGTTGGTGTATAGCTGTCATTTAATGTGTTGCTGCTCCTATTCACACTGTGTATGAGCCTCTGGCCATTAACCAGGGCAGAGTCCTCCCAATTGTTGCTAGCCCCCAGCTGGCTAGCTAACAGTTCAGCAACCTCCCTGTTGACAGTCTCCCTGTCAACAAAGTCCTTGTCCTTGGGCCACTGAGTCAACTGGGCCCTAGTTTGCCCACTGACCCACTTTTTTTTTTCTTTTTTTTTTTTTTGTGACAAGTTTTTTTATTCTGCCCATAACGTATAAGCTCCCGTGAGGGTGCTTGTTTTCAACGCTGGACAGCTGTGGTACTGGATTGGTCTGGTCCCGCACTCAGGAGTCTTTACCTGATTTTTCTCGGGCCAACCTTTGCGGTTTTGGGTGTTAGTAGTTTCTATATTAGTTTTTTTTTAATTTTCAAGTTTTTTCCTAACCTGTATATGATAACTTAGCCTACTATGTACATCTACGCAGATGACATACAGGCCTGTGGGAGAGGATCCCATCCCATTGTGGTTTATTACAGCATCCTTTCACCCATGCCCTGTCCTTAGATAGTACACCAGTGTGCCAGAACTCCCCTGGGCCCTTCAGGACTGTGACTAGGTGGGATGGCTGTGTTGTATGGTTAGCCATTTCGTATTTCAGGGTGATTCGGATGCATGACCGTGGCCTGCCTGGTTCTGCTTTGGTTTGTGCCAGTACACATACCCAGACGGACTGCGCCCTATGGTGATAGTCATTTCGAATTCCTTAGTACTTAGTAGGGCTAGTTTCCGTATTTGTAATATCTACCATCTTTTCTGGCCGGTCTTTTGCTTTTTGTGCCAGAACACAGCAAGCAGTGACTGCGCCCAAGATCAGGTGAGATATTGTTTCTTCAGTAGGTGGTTGTGTATTATGTTTTCTTTAAGGACCTTTTATAGTGGTTCATGCTTTTGATTGCCCGTTGTTGTGTGGGTTGATTATTCCAGGCATGTGCCGCCATGGCAAACACACTTCTCTCATAAATTTTGGTGTTACTTATTGCTGTCAGTAGCACTGGGGCTGCCATTTGCCTGGTGTCCCTACGGGGGGTTGCTGTGTAGCCTGGTTTTGTGGTGTAATGGTGTGCCAGTATTTTGAGGTGCGTTTCCCTTCTACTTGTTAGTAGTGTTGCATTGCATTTTTTGTGTAATTCGATTGTGGGATATCTTTTGTTCACCTGAAGGCATACTTTGAGGGCTCTATTTTGTAGCACCTGTAGTTTGTTTAATAGTTTAGTATTTCCTCCCATGTATACTACATCGCCATAGTCAAAGTAGGGGAGGATCATGCCTTTATATATTTTAATTGCCATGCTTTCAGTCATGTAGTATCTCAGTTTAGCCAGTAGCCATATTTTATGGTTTACTTTTTTGATAGTATTTGTTATGCAGAGGTCATAATTTAGGTGTCTGTCTAGATCCACTCCCAGATATCGGTAGTTGTCTACTTGTTCTAGTTCGGTGTTTCCCAGAAGACACTTTATTTTCTCATTACTTGTTAGCCTGGTACCAAATAGTACTGTTTTTGACTTGCTGTTGTTTATGGTTATCCTATTTAGTTGGCACCACTCGATTAGTTTTGTTAGTGTTAGATTCAGTTTCATTTCTATTTCTTCGGTTGTTTTGCCTGCAGCATATACCACAGTGTCATCTGCATATAGTTGGATGTTTTCAATTTCTAGCCAGTTGTTTAGATCGTAATATATATGAGGAAGAGAAGTGGCCCCAGGACTGACCCTTGGGGTACTCCGCAAGTTATCTTTTCCTCATTGGATATGGATCCATTTACTGTGGTGCATTGCTTTCTGTTTTCTAGATAGCTCGCTAGCCATTTTCCTGTTACTCCCGTTATTCCCATTTGGGTTAGTTTGCTCCTTAGGATAGGGTGGTCCACCGTGTCAAACGCTTTGCTGAAGTCTATGAACGCTGCACCCACTAGGTTCTTTTTATTGATACTGTTTGCAATATCAGTTATTAAGTTAGCAATTGTTTTTATTGTCGAGTGGTATTTTCTGAAACCGCCCTGTTTACTGTTTAATATTTTGTGTTCGTTTAGGTGGTCCATAATATGTCTATGCATTATTTTTTCCATTAGTTTACCAGGCAGTGGGAGTATGGAGATCGGTCTATAGTTTCCCAGTACCTGTTTATCCCCTCCTTTGTGGAGCGGTGTTACTTTGGCTAGTTTCCAGCAGTCCACATAAGTACCTTCTGTGAACGATTTGTTGTATAGCTCACATATAACATCTGGGATGCATCCGAATGCATCTTTCAATACTATACTCGAGGTATTTTCAATGCCCGAAGGCTTGTTGCAATCGATTGATTTTATGAGCTCACTTATCTCTTTTATTGTGGTTGTGCAATCTCCAATGTCTGTGTTTAATTGTTGCGCTTTCGTGGTCCAGTTTGTGTTGAATTGTTTGGATAGTTTATTGCCTATGGTTGAAAAATGTTTGTTCATTATATTAGCAGTATCGTTGTTGCTGATTTCCAGCCCCTCGTTGTTGTAAAGGGTAATCCATTCTTTATTATTATTATTTGGTATGAGTATTTTCACATTGTTCCAGAATTTGTGTGAGTTCTTTCCCCATTGCTGGTCTTGTTTGACAATGTACCGTCTTTTGGCTTTTCTCACTGATTTCTGGCTACGATTTCTTGCTTTGTGGTAGTTTTCTATGTCTAGTAGTTGCTCGCTTGCTTTGGCTAATTTGCCTGTTTTATATTTGTCCATAATTAGGTTGATTAATTCTGGGGTTACCCATGGGTCTTGGTTGTTTTTGATTTTAAGTTTTTTTATTGGGCAGGTAGTGTCCAGATGCTTTCTGACTTCCCCAATGATATAGTTCCATTGGTCATTTACACCTATCTCAGTTGGAAATGGGAAATTTAATTTTCTCTTTCAGATGAGTTTCTAGTGCCTCTTTTGTGTAGTTTTTGTATGATCTACCCATACGGGGAGTAGTTTTGTTTTTTGTTTTTATTTTCTTTCTAGTAACATATATCAATTCATGATCGCTAATGCCCCAGTTTCTTGTTCCTGAGGTGTGGGTATGATTTGAGTCTGTTATTATTAGGTCTATTATCGAGCTGTTTTCTCCAAGCCTTGTTAGCTCACTCATTTTTTGCTTTAACCCTCTGCCTTTGATTAAGTTCTCTAGTGAGTGTTTGTTTTTGTTGTTTGTTTTGTAGTTTATGTTGAAATCCCCTAGTAAGAATATCTCCGCCTTCGTCAGTTTCGACACACTTTCTAGGGATGTCTCCAGTTGTGCGATGAAGTCTTCGATGTTTCCATTTGGCGGTCTATATAGACTCCCTACAGCTATATTAGCTTGTTTTTCATTTTTTATGAGTGTCCATACTAGTTCAATATTTGTGTCTGATCTGTTTGCTTCTTGTAATGGCTTATGTTCGGAGTTTAGGTATTTTTTGGTGTATATTGAAACTCCTCCACCCTTCTTTTGTATTTGTGCATTGGTCAGTGTTTTTCTATCCTCTCTCACAAGCCTGTACCCACCAATTTCTAGTAGTTGGTCACTATGCAGTTCATGAAACCATGTTTCTGATAGTGTTAACACATCAAATTTACAGATATCTAAGTGCAGTTTAATGCTGTCAATTTTGTTGTAGGCGCTTTGGCAGTTTAGATGGGCAAAATGCATGCCTCTGCCTAGTCTACAATCAATCTCTTCCACCATATTTGTGCGGCAGTCAGGTCGAAATAGCTGTTTGCGCTGGAGGTGGTTTTTAGTGTGGAATTGGGATTTGTATTTAAAACTACTCAGCTGCATGATGTGCGCTCGAGGGTTCCTGTTCAGCTACCACAGAACTTTCTTCCACCCGATCGGTGAACTGTTCCTGTCCAAGTCACTCCTTACACTTATAACGCTTGTGCCCCTTTCCACCGCACTCTGAACAGGTGTGTTTGAACCTTCACTTGTCCTCCGGATGGTCGCATCCCCCGTTTTCCCGGTCCGGATGGCGATTTCCTTCTTGATCCTGTAGATGATCCATGATCTTTTGCCTGCGGTTCTGGTCACTGTAGTGGGACATGCTCTCGCTCTGGTATTTTGAAGCGAAAACATCCTATTGTCTACGCTATTTTCTGAATCTCCAGATCGTACTCCACATGTGCAATGTCTTTGTAGTGGTCATCCCGAGCCCTTCACATGTTGCAGGAAAGCTTTATAGTCCTGCACAGACAGGTCTGCTATGCTAAGGCACCACGAAGCACTAGCATTAATTAGCTCATAGCAGTTGAGCTTCCTCACATCCTTTCCCCCCATTGTGTGTTTTTTCAATGCCCACTTACTCCATCTACATCTAGACGCACTGCTGTCACTTCTTGAGTGTGTGGTTCGTCGTCCCTCGATCTTCTCCGCGAACGGCCACAGGAAGAGTGATCTTCGTCTTCCCTGTCCTTCGTCTTCCACTCTGGTTGTGCTTCCTCAGGAATCGTGTGAATGTCTGTACTGAAATGAGACTTATCTGTCCTGTCATCCTGTTTTTCTGGCTCGTCCCGGGCCAGCGGACGACCACATTTCCTTTTGTCCTTTTCTGCCTCTTAACTCGCTCAAACGTTCCTGCAGATCCTGTAACCGTAAGTCTGCCTCAAGATTTGCGATCGCCGTTCTCGTAGCCTCCACCTTGTCGTCCGTCGATAGTTCAGCCATAGCCGTCGTCACTTGGCCCGAATCGTCCTTTTACTTAGTCGCCGCCATCTTAGTCGTACTCCTTGTATAAACTGTAATCCTTTCCTGGTGGTCGTCACACGTCTCTCTGTCGTCTTTCTTCCCACCGATCGTCAAATCCTCACTGTTGTCATCTTGTGAATAAATACAAAGTCACTACTGAAGCGGCCTTACCTCTCAGTTGTCTTTTGGCCTTAACGTCTCCCGTTCGCCTAACGGTGTAGAATCATCCGTGAAGATCTAACGTTGCAGAGATCCCCCCCCCCCGCCTTGGTAAACACTGTACCTGATTCGTAGAGTAATCAGGCAATCCGGAAATCCTGGCAACAACTCCGACCAGTGACGTCGTCTGTTGGCCCTGGTGTAATGGCTAGGCAGTCGCTGAGTAAACAACACGACCAGCCAAGCAAAAAAAACGGGAGGCAAGTGACGATTCAAACCACTTGAGAGCCGTCGAACGCCGCTGGGCACCAGCAGGACCGCAGCAAGGTGGCCAGTCGACGGCGATTGGACAATATTAACTCGAGTACAATCGAATAATAAATAATCAATAATTCTCCGAGCGTTTATATGTATATAATAGATGACATGGTCTAGGGAGAAGGAAGCAACATCCGGGTTCAGCAATCTTTACCTACTTATTCAGGATAAAAATGACCTCAAAACAATGGATACTATGGTGTTTTCGTTTTGGTACAAGAACAGAATAGACGTGGTAGGGTGTGGCGGGCGGGCCCTAGCCCACGTCTATCCGAGGCTTATACCTCAGGAAAACAAAAGTTATCCATCTATACCCAGGTAAGATTTGTATAACTATACTATTTTACCTTGGTACTAAGCCTCTGGCTAGCCTCAGGCTAGGGAGACTTTTACGTAATTCATTTTGATCCTTAATTGACATCATCATTATAAACGATCAGTCATCAGACATTAGTATACAGATATAAATATACTCTTAACTTTTGTCCCCCACCTATTCTGTGTCAAGCGTGTGTCAAGGTCACAAGACTTTTTCTAGTCATTTGTTGTAACGTTTTTCAAACGATCTAGCAGTCTTCCAGTCTGCATGTGCAAGGGTTCTCTTGACGGAGATTCCTAGCAGTCATGCTTTGGAGACCATGGCTCCTCTTGTTGAATGGGAAGCGTAGCGTCCCGTAACCACGCCTGCTGCTTTTAGGACTCAAATGGTCCATCTTGCCAGAGTGTCTCTTGAAAATTCTTTGTGTGGCTTGATAAAGCTCACCAAAAGCTGTCAGTAAGTCCTAATATCTTTAGTCTGGATATATAAGCCTGTATGGCTGAAAATACACACAATTTCCTGACGTCAGGGAAATAATCAACCTGGACCGTGGATAACGGGTCCCCTAAGCGGTTTGACTTGAACAACTGTTTTAAGTCAAACGTTGCCTGCTTTTTTATCAATCTCAAGTCCATCCAGCGACAATGCTATATAACAGCTTGTCCTCTATGTCCTGTTACTAATAGTAACAGTACTGCCAACTTAAATCCTAGCTGTTTAACATATAAATGAGCATTGTTAGGCCAAGCCTTAAATAACTTAAACCCTACTGAAACATCCCAGACCCGACTAAATTTGAGCTTTGGGGTATACCTTTCATAAACGGACCGTAAAAACCAGTGTATAAACCGGTTTTTACCAATGTCTGTCCGTCCACTCGTGGTAGGATCACTTCATCTTCTAACATTCTTAGAAAACTTACTACTTGAGCTATGGTAGGGTTTACAGGTTTAACCTGTTTTAATCAAGCAAAGCACACCCAATTCTTAAAATAGCTAGCCCACATCTTGACCGTTCCTTTCCTCCAAGCACGGGACATCAGTCTCTGTTTTGTAATTTTTTCCATCCAAATTCTTCCAAATGTTTATTCAGAAAAGGAATGCTAGGAGGGGTGTTGTGGAACATCCCCGTGAACGGTCAGTGGACCTTGGTGGGACAGGTTCCCGCATTTTCTCGCGAATCCTAGGCAGTGCCATGCTTGCAATGTCACCACTGCTAACCAAGGCTGTGTGTCCCACTCGGGCACGATCAGAAATGCATGCCGATCCATTCTGGTCTATCTGGCCACTTGGCTGATAGTGGGAAAAAATCATAGAATTAATTTTTCCCCAATCCTCGACAAAGCATCCACTCGTCAAGCATGAGGGTCTGGATGCCAAGAAAAAATATGTAACTTAAGGCGCTGTCACATTACGGCGTATGGCGGGAGCGTATGGCGGCGTAGCGGCTTACGTCATATACGTCGCCATACGCCGCATACGCTACGCATACGCTACGCATACGCCGCCAGTGCCGCAACACGCCGGCGTATGTGAAGCCTATGATGCATACGCCGCCATACGCTTTCATAAATCCGTCCGTCCAAATTTTTTTGTGCATGCTCAAAAAAACGCGACCTATGAGGGCGTATGGCCCATACTGTCAAAAAATGTCACAGCACGCTCCCATACGCTCCCATACGCTACACATACGCTACGCATACGCTACGCATACGCTCTTCATACGCTCCTCATACGCTCAAACACACCCGAAAGTGGCACCCGATGGCGTACGTAGGTTTTCAATACGCTCCCGCCATACGCCGTAATGTGACAGCCCCTTGACTCAAAGAAGTCTACCTCTGGTCGACCGCATATTCGACAAATCTTTTAAAAAGTGTTATTACTCAATGACCATTCTAAATGGTCATGGACATTCCTACTTTTGCTATCTAGCAAAGTATTCTGACTACCTGGGATATATGCTAATGTTAGCCACACATCTTGGTCTTGCGCCCAATTCCAAATTAGTTTGGCTATTTTAGTACATGGTTTAGACCTTGTCGGTCCCATGTTACGAATATACGTCATTGCCGTGGTATCGTCTGTGAGAATTCTGACATGAAAAATCGGTATTCGGATTAAAGTACATAATTCCAAATAAACCGCTCTCAACACTAAGACATTAATATGATCAGCAAGTTTGTCATCTAACCATCTGCCTCCTGTAGCTACATCGTCACGATGGGCACCCCAACATTCTAACGACGCATCTGTTTCTTCCAAAATAAACATTTCCCCTGCAAAATTGCCTTCAGTACACGCTAACGTTAGCAATTCAATGTGCACTTTCCCGTATAAAATAGCAGGGGCATAGGCAATCATAATTGCGATAAAGGTTGCAAACAGCCTTATCATTGTCCTCGTTAGATTAACCAAATGGGTCGCCGTATGTTTGTT
Organism: Branchipolynoe longqiensis; assembly: GCA_030323885.1. Classification (NCBI taxonomy): domain Eukaryota; kingdom Metazoa; phylum Annelida; class Polychaeta; order Phyllodocida; family Polynoidae; genus Branchipolynoe; species Branchipolynoe longqiensis. The sequence continues at coordinate 13,586,902 of CM059191.1, forward strand.
GTTTTACGTCCTAGCAACATCTAAGGTCATATTAGGCAACGGGCGCTTAAACGTGATGTGGCTCCAGACGTCATCGCTCTCCGCTCGGTTACAGGCGGGTTAAAAACGTGATGAGGATTCAGCCAACATCACTCTCCGTTTGGCAATGGGCGGGATAAACGTGATGTGGCTTCAGCCAACATCGCTGTCCGCTCGAGAACGGGCGACATAACGTGATGTGGCTGCCGGCATCATCGCTCTCCGCTCGGCCACTGGCGGGTTAAAACCGTGATGAGGCTTCAGCCAACATCGCTCTCCGTTTGGCAATGGGCGCCATAACCGTGATGTGGCACCAACCATCATCGCTCTCCGTTCAGACACGGGCGGGTATTACTGGTATTGGAGAACATATCTACACCATTCCAACACAGGTGTGTAAGCTAATGTGTAATGTCGTAGGGTAATGGTATGGAAACCGAAACCAAAAGTGGGTTAGGGACCAGTATATCGGGACCCTCCCACACTCTCTGTTCCGTACACTTCTCCCTCCTGCGGCTACTGCGCCAGAAAGTTGGAGAAAATGCTACGAAACTCAGAGGTACACCCAAAAAATGTGGAGAATCCATAAAAGAAACCCAGGATTAATTTCCAACGCGAATCCATAAAAGAAACCGAGGAAAAATCCAATTGTGATGAGGCTCCAGCCTACATCACTCTCCGTTCGGCAACGGGCGGCTTTTTGAAAAAATCTTACCTGTGGTGTGCAACACAAACATGGGCATTAACAACAGTGAAGAAATAATTCTCTTTCTAGGCGAGCTGGAGCATAACGGCGAATACGGTTCCAAAAACCCATTAACGGTCTCGGTGCAAAATTAACCGGGTTTTCGGTTCAATACACCCTTTACGTTTATCGTCTATCCGAGGCTTATACCTCGGGAAAACAACAGTTATCCATCATCTATACCCAGGTAAGACTCGGATAACTATACTATTTTACCTCGGTATTCAGCCTCAGGCTAGGGAGACTTTTACATAATTCATTTTTATCCTTAATATCATTTTATTCTTATTATTAACATGTTTATGTGACATTGTATTAGTTATTTGGACATTCAACGTTTTTTGTTCTCACCTATTCTTGTTAGTTGGCGAGCAGGCGCTTTGCAATGTTTTGCAAACGACTTAGCCGTCTTCCAGCCTGCGTGCGCTGGGATTCTTTTGACAGAAATCCCGAGCAATCGTGCCTTGGAAACCATGGCACCTCTGGTTGAGTGGGAAGCGTATTTTCCCATATCCACCCCAGCCAATTTCAACACCGTGATCGTCCATCTGGCGAGGGTGTCTCTTGAAATTGCATTATGTGGCTTTATGAAGCTCACTAACACTAGTAACAGTTGTTGTGAGGTATGTATGTCCTTAGTCTTGGATATATAAGCCTGTATGGCTGACATTTACGATCCTCTGGGAAGTAGTCTTATGTAGCAGTCACACTACGACGACAAGCGGCGACGACAGCTCTGCGACAGCGACTTCCGGTGTCGCGCAGGTGTCGCCGCGACACCTGTGCAACACCTCCAGTTTCTCCACTCTTTTTCGACTGTCGCCGGGTTGTCGTAGGTGTTTGGACATGTTGAAAAACTTCGACGACAGCCGATGTTGCGGCACTGTCGCGGCACTGTCGCGGCACTGTCGTCTTGTCGTTAAGCTGTAGTTGCTTCTCTCTCCATGTATGTGTCTCTGTGTCTGTGTCTATGTGTGTGTCTGTGTCTATGTGTGTCTATGTGTGTGTCAGTGTGTGTGTGTCTGTGTCTCTGTGTGTGTGTATCTCTGTGTCTCTGTGTGTGTCTCTGTGTTTCTGTGTGTGTCTCTGTGTGTGTGTGTCTCTGTGTCTGTGTGTGTGTCTCTGTGTGTGTCTCTGTTGTGTCTCTGTGTCTGTGTGTGTATGTGTCTATGTGTGTGTCTATGTGTGTGTATATGTGTGTCTATGTGTGTCTTTGTGTCTCTGTTGCTGTGTGTGTCTGTGTGTGTGTCTCTGTGTATATCACACTTCACTATCACACTCACACTCACTATCACACTTCACTATCACACTCACTATCACACTCACTATCACACTCACTTCACTATCACACTTCACTATCACACTCACTATCACACTCACTATCACACTCACACTTCACTATTACACTCACACTTCACTATCACACTCACTATCACACTCACTATCACACTTCACTATCACACTTCACTATCACACTCACTATCACACTCACTATCACACTCACTATCACACTTCACTATCACACTTCACTATCACACTCACACTCACTATCACACTCACTATCACACTCATACTCACTATCACACTTCACTATCACACTCACACTTCACTATCACACTCACTATCACACTTCACTATCACTATCACACTCACACACACTATCACACTCACTATCACACTCACTATCACACTCACACTTCACTATCACACTTCACTATCACACTCACTATCACACTCACTATCACACTCACTATCACACTCATACTCACACTCACTATCACACTTCACTATCACACTCACTATCCCACTCACTATCACACTCACACTCTCACCCACAGCCACACCCAGACTCACACCCACACCCACACTCACTCTGTGTGTGTGTGTCTCTGTGTCTCTGTTGCAGAGACACACACACAACAACACAGAGACACACACACAGAGACACACACACACACACACACACACAGAGACACACAGAGACAGAGTCACACACACAGATACACACACAGATACAGAAACACAGAGACACACACAGACACAGACATAGAGACACACACACAGACACAGAGTCACACACAGAGAGACACACACAGACACAGACACACACATAGAGACACACACACAGACACAGTCACACACACACAGAGACAGACACTGTCGTCCCGCTGTCGTCCCGTTTGTCGTCTGGAAGTCGTCCGATTGTCATCCGATTGTCATCCAACTTAGCCCGAATTTGCATATGCCGTCCTGATTTCACAAAATCCCAGCCGCCGAGCTGTCGTCCCTCCCTTGTCGTCGTAGTGTGACTGCTACATAAGTGAACCGTGGATAAAGGGTCACCTAGCCTGTTTGATTTTAATAATTGTGCTAAATCAAACATAGCTTGTTTCTTATCTATTTCTAATCCGTCCAGGGATAATGCGACAATGTGTAAAAATATACGGATTTTCGGTTAAGAATTATATATTGGCAAGAGAGCATTATTATTCTTAGAGGTCGGAGTGGGACTTATGTTATGTAAACTAAAGGTAACTAAAACTAATAGAATTCCACTCCCATGGTACATGATGCTGAGTGAGGTAAACTATATGTTATATATGATGAGTGGAGTTGATGGAAATGTACATGATGCTGAATGATGTAAGCTATCTGTTATATATGATGTTTGGAGTTAATGAAAAGAGCTCCTTTGCAAGAAACAGTACATGATGGTTGAAATGTTCTCTATGTGTTCATAAAGAATACAAAAGAGGAAAAGAATGATTTTACTATATACAATATCTGTAACTGTTGCAAGATCCTGTCCACCCAAGACCACCCGACTGACCCACCTGCCTAATTTGCATATGTATGGAGTACACCACCTGCAGCTGGTTTGAGTGACAGCCCCTAATGGGGTGGTCACCCACCCAGTCTGTGGGGGAGTGTCTCATTGGCTGGCTGGGGAATGTCCGGTCACCTGACTCCCTTGGCCTATCCTGACCACACACTAGTCTCAACTAATTAATTATTCAAGATTTTGCCTCAGACACACTGAAGGAAAATCACTCATCCTGGCTCTTGAGTGAGACACACCTACTCTAGAGCAGGACCCCAGACACTCTGTCTGATGCTATCAAAATTCAGCTATTCTAATTGAGTGTATACACAGCCATAGGACTCCTGTCCCATGGGCTGTAGGCACTGCTTTCAGTATACCGGTTAAAGTGACAATGAGACATAGTGTGGGCAGTATATGAGGAGTACAGGTGCTAGGTCACATGTAAGGGCGATGACAGGAGTTGCTGCCAATAAAGCACAACTTATTCACTGTTCATCCTTGTGACTAGTTTTCCTTCCTCTTTCCAGACATGGTTAAATTGGTTAGACTGATTGCATGGGAGATGTGAGGAAGAAATTAAAAGAAGGATAACAATAGCCCGAACAACATTCTCCAAAATGTATAGAGTGTTAACATCAAGTAAGATATTAATACAAACAAGGAAGCGTATTCTTCAGTGTTATGTGTGGTCTACTCTAATGTATGGGGCAGAGACATGGACAATCTCTAAGAAAATGTACAAACGTTTAGCAGCATTTGAGATGTGGACTTATCGAAGGATGATGAAAATATCATGGACAAAGAAGATCACCAACAAAGAAGTTCTCAGAAAAATTAAAAATAAGAAAAGCTTGTTTGCCACTATACAGACAAAGAAACTTATTTATTTTGGCCACATCATTCGTCAGAGTTCAATATACCGTACATTGTTGGAAGGGAAGGTGAATGGCAGGAGAGGGAGAGGGAGACCAAGAACATCATGGTTTACAAATATTTCACAGTTGACAGGCTTGAATTATTCACAGTCTATCAGAACAGCACAACATCGGGACAAGTGGAGAACCATTGCATCCAACCCTCGACTAGAGGATGGAACTATTGATTGATTGATTGATTGCATCACAGGTGAAATGAAGGGGGAGAGGTTTGTAATTACATAGGGTGCTCACAGCGGCAGAGCATCCGTGTTTTTATAAATGGTTTGTCCTCTGTCCTGTTACTAGTAGTAACAGGACGGCTACCTTAAAACCTAATTGTTTTACATCTAAATGAGAGTTGTGAGGCCAAGCCATAAACAACTTAAACACAATAGAAACATCCCAAAAGTGACTATATTTTGGTTTAGGGGGATTCCTTTGATAAATGGAGGGAAGCAACAAGTGAAGCACATGAGGTTTACCGACTGTGTCCCCCTCAATTCTAGGTAGAATAGCCGATAACGCGCATCTGGCTGCATTGACAGCCCCAAACCCTCGTCCTTCATCCTCTAGAGAACGGAGAAAACGGGCCACTTGTGCAATTGTTGGACTTGTTGGTTTGACTTTCATTAGCAAACAATGTACACCCCATTTTCTTAAATATGTTGTGTACATTTTGACAGTTCCTGGCCTCCATGCATCGGATATTATTCTGTCTTCAGTGATCTTATCTAGTCCAAATTGCTGTAAGTGTTTCCTCAAAAAAGGAATGCCAATAGGGGTGTCGCTGACACGTCTCCGTGGACCGATAGCGGTCCGTTAGATTCCCAGATTTTCTTGGGAATCGTATATGTTCTTTTGCCAGTTGTGAAACTGCTGGCAGCCAAGGTTGCGTGTCCCAATCGGGCACGATCAGTATGGCGTGTGTCCCCTCCATGCTGATCTTTCTCACCATTCGGCTGATAATGCTAAACGGTGGTAAAATATAGAAATAATTATCTACCCAGGTAATAGCAAAAGCATCAACTTTCCAAGCATCCGGTTCAGGATGCCAAGAAACATAGCAGGGTAACTTGTTATTGTTTTGTGATGGAAACAAGTCAACTTCAGGTGTACCCCATTTGGCACAAATTAAGTTAAACATGGGTGTAGATAGGGACCATTCTAAATGGTCATGGAATTTTCTACTCTTGTGGTCTGCAAGTGTATTTTGTGCCCCTGGGATATGCGCTACAGTCAGCCAGACTTGTTGGGCCTGCGCCCAGTTCCAAATCAGTTTTGCTAACTGATTGCAAGGCTTCGATTTTGTTCCCCCCATGTTACGGATATATGCCATAGCAGTAGCATTATCAGTTAGTATTCTAACTTGTGTACCTTCACTAAGCTACGTAATCCCAGATAAATGGCACGCAATTCTAGCGCATTAATGTGGTCTAACATTTCATCGTCCAGCCATCTACCTCCTGTCACTATCCCATCTTGATGGGCTCCCCAACCTTCTAGAGAGGCATCAGTGGTAATTATCGTATTTGGTTCCGCCATGCGGATTGGATTGGGTGAATTTTCTATATGTTGCATCCACCATCCAATATCCTGCAAACCTTCTTTGGAAATAAACATTTTTCGTTCAAAATTGCCTTTAGTTCTTGCTAACGCTAAGTTTTTATCTATTTCTAGAGATTTAATATGGGCTTTCCCATATAGAATAGCGGGTGCATAAGAAATCATTATTCCAATAAGGACTGCGACCTGTCTAATCTTAGGTTTCGGTAAATTAAGCAGCTGGGTCGCTGTGGTCATAAACTTATTTAGTTTCTGTTCTGTTATCGATACTGTTAGGGATTGTGTATCGAGGATAAAACCTAAACACTTTAGTTGTTTTGTTGGCTTAAGGACTGACTTATGTGGATGTACATAAAACCCTAATTTAGTGAGCAATACACATAAATCCATAACTGCGTTTACACAATCAATATGTGTTGACGCCATTATAAAGGAATCATCTATGTAAGGAAACATTATGTGACCATTCCGAGCCATGACTGAGAAAACAGGCTTTAAAAGTTTAGTGAACAAACGAGGGGCACAAGCTAAGCCATTTGGCATGCAGGTGAACTCATAAAGTTGGTCATCCCAAAGAAACCGGAGAAATTTCCAGTGTTGTTCTGCTATGGGAACTGTGTAATATGCGTCTTGTAAGTCAACACTAGCCATCCACGCATCTGGTGTAATCAGATCTCATGCCGTCTCTAAAGAGAACATCTTAAAATGTCGATATTCAATCATCTTGTTAAGAGTTGTTAAATCCAGGATCATTCGAACCTCACCGTTAGGTTTTGGTCTCGAGAAGATGTTTGAGATAAACTCTCCTGGGCAGTGTGTTACTTTTTGTATAATTCCTTTATCAAAAGATTTATGTACCTGTTTAGTTAGTGCCTCTCATTCAAGTGGTTCAATTTTATATGGAAAAGGAACTCTCCCTTGTACCGGAATGTCTATGAAGGGAATTTGAACACCATTAACTATATTTAAAATATCTCGATCACTCGTAATTTTGTTCCATTCAACAACATGGTTATTAATATTGCCAGCCACAAAGTTGCTTACAGTTTGTGTGGTTTTAGAGGCCGCGGGGACTTGTAATGGTTGTGTTTGGGCCTCTACTTGGACCCGCCCCTGGGGAAGGGTCGCTGGCAGTTGTAGCCCCACCCGATCGGGCGTGCGGTGTTGTCGGTCCAGCCTGGCCGGGCGCCCCGGCCCCGGAAGGACTGGCTGAAGCTTGAGCCCGGTCTGGTTCCTCTGACCAGAAGTCGTGGGCGAAAATCCCCGCGGGACCTTTTGAAGCGTGGGGCTTCTGGCTTCTTTCTCGCGTCCATGTTTTTGCCACTCTTGGCCGCGGTTTCCACCTCTTTAAAGAGGTACTAGAGCTGACCCCCAAACATTTTGGTCTTATCCAAAGGTTTCCCTTTGATTGGTTCTGGGGCCAGAAAGAGTGCATACTCTCCCATCATTATCTGTGACCTTCTTTGAGCGGGCCACCTCTTTACCGGCGTCTGTGCATACTGACTTGAAGACGTTTTCGTATCTTCTATAAGACAGGTAATTACCTGCCGCCGTGAGCATAGCGATGCCTTTGTCCATGGTCTTGGCCAAGGATGAGAACTTGTTCTCCCGCTGCATCCTATTCGCCACTGGAGTAATGGCAGTCAGAGTACCGAGAACCGCTTTATGCACTAGATGCAACACACCTTCAAAACGCTTACGGTCCTCGGTCATATTTACGTCCCTATCCATTTCTTTGATGATGGAGTTGGGGACGCATTTTATGCCAGTAAGTTCATCTCCTAGCTTGGAGATGATTTCCGCAGGTTTGAATGTGTGGAAATGAACCATTAAAGGTCTCGCGCATAAGCGTGGTGGCTTCTTAGCCACTTTGCCACCAATGGCAGTATAGACCCCCTCATATTGGGTGTCTGAGTCAGATTCCGTTGATGTGGAATCTGGTGAAGAATCCGAAGAAGACTCTTCTTCTTTTTCTTCGACTTGGGCTTGCGCTTTTTGTGTAGTCCTGCCTTATTTCTCTCCTTGGTGAAGTCATCACCCGAAGAACTCACTTGTTTCTTCTTCTTCCTCCATTTGGGAGGAGGAGGAGCAGCCTTAGGCTCAATCGCTGAGTCTGTTTCTGAGAAATCCTCCCAGTCAGACTCGTCGTGGAAACCAGGCATAGGCCGTTTCCTCGTAGGTGGTTGTAGAGACAGTATGTGACTCTCCATGGCAGCCCAACGAGCCTCCCAATCAGGACCTGCCGGGCCCGAGGGCCGTGTTTCCTCTTTCGGGTCGGAGAGGATGTGCGCCCCGGGCTCTGGTGAAGGCATAGCCGACAACACTGGTGAGGAGTCATACTCCTCGTCCGAGCCCCTCGGAGCACGTCCTTCAGCTGCTGCTGCAACTCTCTTACTCCGCTTGGTGGCCATCGGGATCTGAAACAATAGTATTGGTCAGTCCCGGTATTTCTAAACGTCACAATTTTGTTGTAACTTAATTGGACATCTAGTGGTGTTAGAGAACGTGTTCATACCGTTCTAACACAGGCGTAATAAGCTAAATTTTTGGCGTAGATTGTGGGTCAAGCCCAAACTTAACGCGGGGTCGGGACCAGTGTATCGGCCCGCCCATCCCTCTGTTCCGCACACTTCTCCCTCCTGCGACTATCGCGCCAGCAAGTTGGAGAAAATGCTACGAAACTCAGAGAAACGCCTGAAAAAAGTTGTGGGGAGTCTATAAAAGAAACCCAGGATCATCTCCAACAACACTCTCTATTAGAGTCCGAGAGAATCTCCACAAGAGATGAGGCAGAGCCCACATCTCTACCCATGTCACACGGGTGTTGATAGAACCGCTAAGTATCGGTTTCGTTCGTTAGACAAAGGAATCTAGTGCGTTCTATCCTTGGTTTTTTTTAAACCGATTAACTAGTCCAAAAAGGACAACCGAAAGTTCTGAACTTTCCAATTTGATGCTATAATGCATCATATTATGATTCATAAATAAGCTAACCACAGTTATAACCATACTTACTGCGTATTAGTAGGTACTCCAAAGTCGGCGTATACGGTGTCCGCAGCGCGAAATTTGACCTATTTTAACCGTTTTAAAAAGGCTTGAATCTCCACTAATTCTGCTTGGTTTGAAATAAAAATTATATCAAATTAAAGCTTGTTCTTTCGCCTTTTAGGGTGTCTGATTTTTAATCATCATTATGAAAGAAATCACAGTCAATGGACACTTGTTGGCGGGTACCATCGGCAGCTCTGAGCATGCTCGCCGATTTTGTTTTCATCCAGTCTGAGCTACTCCCTTCCCTAAACTTGATGGCTTGGTGAGTACATTGACCTGAGCTAAAAATAACCACCAATAAAAGATAGAGAAGAATCTAGGCTTCATTAGCATATCAAGCATGAGTGTTTCTGAGTGGGAAATTTGATTGAACTGAAGGAGTGAAAACATTAAGACATTAATCCTCCTTGAAAATTGATCAGGATCGTTTTGAAAATTATATCATCAGAAAGCTTAAGTCTTCCTCTACCTAACAAGAACATTATTTGGTTGAGATTTATATCATGCGCATCAAGCTTGGTCTGAGAAGTGACTGCTGCAAGAATTTGGCTATTGTCAGCTCGCGATGCTTAAAAGTGAATGTTGTCTTTCTTTCTCTGATCAGTTAGAAAATGATGTCATCATGTAGAGCTTTTAATTCTGGTTATTTTGGTATAAAGAGTGCAGTGATCGGACAATTAGAATGGGAGTTATGCTATCTTTCTTAATTTTATTGTCAGCTCGCGATGCCTAAAATTGAATGTTGTCTTTCTTTCTCTGATCAGTTAGAAAATTATGTCATCATGTAGAGCTTTTGATTCTGGTTATTTTGGTATAAAGATTGCTGTGATAGGACAATTAGAACGGGAGTTATGCTATTTTTCTATATTTTACTGAATTTATTATTGGTGGTTGCTGGAAATTAAGGAATTTAGCAAGTTTGACATGAAATTTCAGAAAGAATACTAACAGTGATGGTCTGTAAAAAATTGAGATTCTTTAATATTGGACAGATCATATGCAAAATAGCTTCCAGGTGGGACCCTAAAATCCTAGATTTGGCTAATTTGGAAATGTGCACAAATCGGGGCAAAAAAATCAATCTTTAAACACTCATAACTTTGCAGCTATTCAATCGATCTAAATGATTTTTATATCATTGAGATCCAATTTAAAAGATCTGTACAGATATATAAGATGTAATACTGACCTGTTGAAAATAGAAATCACTTTGGAGTACCTAGTATTAGCTTGTTTGTAGACTAAATTTGCCGGAGCAACTCAATGAACGTAATCCAGTCGTGAGTTGTTTACGCTAATTGCTGGACCCGGATGTGCTTCCTTCTCCCTAGCCTGAGGCTGTATACCGAGGTAAAATATATATATATTTGCTACATACACATGACCATACCCTGGCCATTTGACACTTTATCAACAGGGTTGTTCAGTAGCCCTATATTTGATCCAGGCCATGACCTACGGCTATGCTACGGCTACGGAAGTACACCGACTACCTTAAGGCACCTCCCACGCCCCGCTGCGGGTCCCACCTGACCTGGTAAATCGAATATTCACGTCCAGTACCCTAGAAACAGGTCTGCGGGCGTAACCACTGACCTGACAGAAACAATATGCGCCTCCAGTATACTATAGAGCGAGTGCACGTGACCTCATTACTTAGCAATCAGCGGTCAGCCATCTTGGATTACGAGCACCCTCCCTAGCCATGTTGTGAATGCATGCAGAGTTTTCTTGTGTTATGGGAGGTTCTGGGCAGTTTACATCCAGTGCTTTTACTTACGCTAAAGCCCTGTTCACACACGGGCCTTAAATCACCTCAACTAGTTTGCCTCATCTAAGTCGACTCACATTGGCCGTGTGGAAGCGACGCTGAGGCGAATTAGGGCTGAGTCGACTCATCTAGTTCGCCTCAAGTACACCACGTCGCGAGGTAGTTTATATGAAGCGAACTAGCTTGAGTCGGCCTATCTTGCGTGTGTGGAGCTAGCGGTTTAGGCCTACTTGAGGTGGCTTAAGCATGTCACATGCATGCGCAGTCCAGTGCTGAGTTTGTTGATTTTCCGGTCGATCACAAGCGCATACTATATAATTTGTGTCTCTGAAAGAGTTAGCTGTGCACAGATATTTTTGTCAGCATTTCTTTTTTTTACGTTTTCACTGCCCAGCAGAAGTTTGGACCATTCCAAAACAATACGATTCAGTCAATACAGATCTAGGTCAAATCCACCCAATCTTGTGATGATGTCGACTAACCAAAAATGGTGCTGGTTTGGATGGTCACGCTCATGCGCAGATATCGTCTTCCGCCTTAAACCGCCCCAATTACTGCATGTGTGGACTCGACACACTTTCACAACTAGTTCGCCTCATCTAAGTCGGCCTAAAGTTGTTTGTGTGAACACGGCTTAAGACTAAGTTACAGCACTTTACTCTTTAGCAAAAACTTCTGAGGACAAACTGCTCAAAACAGTGACAACTAAACCAACAAATCAGTAAATAACCAGTGTATGCAGTTTTCTATATGTAATCCAATATGGCCCCCGAAAGTTGCCTCGTGACGTCATTACACCCCCTCTATAATATACAGGACTGTTGGAGTAGCTACTGACACTACTACTGACCTGGATGCAGGGCTTGTATGAGCGATAATGGGGAATAAAGGCGAAACGGCACGTTGTTTACATCACCCACCTGAACTGGTAGGCCAGGGGAGTGCTGGGCATACTGGTAGAGTTGCCGCTTTTCCTCCAGGAGCATGCTTCTCTGCTCTGGGAACGGGTCCGCGGACGGGACACTGGTGTCGTACTGTGGTATCATGTAGTGGACCCCGGCCTTCACCCATTTCTGCACGGGGAAATAGAAGTTGCGCTCGGTGCGAGCGTCATTCACCACGATAACGACACAGAACCAGTCCGGGTTGGCGCCGGCGTCGTCCCGCCACAGTTCCAGTTGCACCACGTCGCCGAGATGCGACAGCGGCGGGCATTGGAAGGTGTCAGTTTGGCCACGCTCGAAATCGTTGCGAAACTGACAATCTAAGGCGATCTGGGGTGATTTTTGGCCGCGGTCGTCGTAGAGCACCACCTTGATGTTGGCGTCGGCACCACTGGCCCTCCTGTCCCCGGTCTGCACATACACCCAGTGATCAATGGCGCCCTTCACTGAACATAGGTTGCCCATGGTTGCCGATATGGGCAGGTCTGAGTGGGTTTCTTCTGCTTAAATCCGCCTATTTTGTCTTGATCTAACTCCTCTGTTCGTCACCAACCAACCCTCAGGTGAGTCAGGTTGGATTGACACTCCTGGGTGCAGTTTGTACAGCGAGCCTAAACTAGGGGACTGGGTCACGTGGGTCATGGCTCGACCAATCAGAGCCACGCTTTATAACAGGTAAGCTCAAAGTGTGATGCTAATTCCAGGTGTGTGCCCGTTCGATTTTCATCCTCCGGCGTTAAAGGCGGCGCGCCGAATATCTAATGGCAGCATGACGACACTACACACCCAATCGAACACTCTGATGGGTGGGTGTGTTTGGGTTGGAGGGGGAAGGGTGTGCAATTAGCAATGGGGGACATCCGGGGTAGTTCATTTGTTGACACTAGATGGCGCATCGGTACCAGTGGTCCTAAACGGCCATTGACAATGCACTGAGTTCGCCGGTACGCGTAGTGCAATACGTATATTTTATTCAAAATTAATAGAAATACAGAACCCTAACCTTAGAAATTTAATATAATCTAGTCGTTGTATGTTTTCTATATGTATACCAAGCGGTTTGTCTCTAGGTCTTGTGGTTTTAGAGATATTTGACTTCTTCTGTATGAAGATTGCTCACGGCCATTGACAATGCACTGAGTTCGGCGGTACGCCCAGTGCAAAACGTTTATTTTATTCAAAATTAATAGAAATACAGAACCCTAACCTTAGAAATTTAATATAGTGTATTTGTTGTATGTTTTCTATATGTATACCAAGCGGTTTGTCTCTAGGTCTTGTGGTTTTAGAGATATTTGACTTCTTCTGTATGAAGATTGCTCACGGCCATTGACAATGCACTGAGTTCGGCGGTACGCCCAGTGCAAAACGTTTATTTTATTCAAAATTAATAGAAATACAGAACCCTAACCTTAGAAATTTAAGATAATGTATTCGTTGTATGTTTTCTATATGTATACCAAGTGGTTTGTGTCTAGGTCATGTGGTTTTAGAGATATTTGACTTCTTCTGTATGAAGATTGCTCATAGCCATTGGGTTTGCAGTGTGACAGTGTGCCGAATAGGCCCACTGGTTCAGTGGCGATGCGAACGGCAGGAATTTGAACTAAAAAGTCGGAGGTCCCCCATTGGGATAGTTTCAAGTTTGAAAATTGTCCACTAATATCGCTGCAACCACAACGACGAAGAATTATTTTGGGTTGTGTATTTAGATTTGATTTATTTACGACATGAGCATGAAACCCTCCGTCAAATAATGTTAGCAACTTACCCACCCCACATATCAAAATCTACAATTGTTATTAATAACAGTTCTACTGGGTTTCACATTGTCACACCAGTTTGATCATTTAAAAAAATTAGTTTGTATATACATTCGTTGATTAATACCCAGTCACACTAGGCTTGTGACCACTTGCAACCATTTTGGTCGCAATGAGATTTTTGGTGCAACACGTAGAAGCGTCACTTAGAACTAAAATAATGTAGACAATAACAATCAACCCAATATAATTAGCCTATAAAATGTCAGAAATTCAAAACCATTGAACTATACAACGTTAAAGTCGCCAGCTATCCGCCGCGTGGAAAACAAACGAACTCGGAATAGGGGTGGCCTAATGCGCCGGCGGCGGAGGCGATTTGTATATTGGGGTGTAATCGATTATTCAACTCGGGTCACTCGAGCCACTGTCGTGGCTTCTGCGCATGCGCGGATTTGTTTACTTTACATTCGTCGATTCGACACTATTAATATCGCCGCCAATGCGGCGGTAGCCTTAATAACGCTTCGAATTTAGGGTTAATTTAATGAAATTTCACGATTTGAGTATGTAATTCTGTTAAATATGATCGCATTCAATAGATTTCGGCGTAAAACATTGCCGCTGGCGTTATGCCAGTATGGATATCGACGTCGCTGTGGCGGCGGCGATTTGTTTACTTTACATTCGTCGATTCGACACTATTAATATCGCCGCCAATGCGGCGGTAGCCTTAATAACGCTTCGAATTTAGGGTTAATTTAATGAAATTTCACGATTTGAGTATGTAATTCTGTTAAATATGATCGCATTCAATAGATTTCGGCGTAATCGGTCTGAAATTTATTGCCGCCCATACTGGGAACCAGCAAATCTTGTTACTGTGTGAGCCTGTTGCCGGCACAATTTCAGCAAATCACAGCGCAGCTTTTGCATTGCAAATGGCCGCCGCCTATGGGGGCGGCCATTTTGAAGACAACAAACTGCCTTTGCAGTTCAGACTAGCAGTGCCCTGGTCCCATACTCTCCCCACACATACTTGGTTCATTTAAACATAAAAACTAAACAAGATTGTGCTTGGAGAGCATTTGTCGGAGTACGAGCAGTGTCCCAGCGAGCTATAGCTGGTCCCTTTAAGCATTTACTGCTGCACAGAAGGGGATAGATACTATGTCAATTTAAAAAAACCTATTACTGTTGAAGTGTTCAAGAGGTCAATGCGCTTGCATACATTAATTTGATATGCTTTCTTCAGGGATGAAAGATCTCCGCGATTCCGCGGATTTCCGGGATTTTTCAATCCTGCAGCACCATCAGCCTATACTAATATGTGGTGCTGATGCCGCAGCACTATCAGCGTACACTACTAATATTAATAAATGCTCCAAGCGTCGCAGCACTCTCAGATACACTACTAATACATGCTTCAAACGGTGCAGCACTTTCAGCGTATACCAATATATATGAAACCCGACTTCCGGGAATTTTCCGCGATTCCCTGACAATGGTAAGCCTATGGGAGAATATCAGCATTTCCGCTTTTTCTCCCGGAGAGCACTTTCATCCCTGTTTCTTGTAAAAATAAATCTTTAAAATTAGACATTTATATTATTAGAAGTTACTTCAAACCATCGTATTATAGATAATAACAATGAACCTAATATATTTATCTCAACAAATAGCAGAAACTGAAAATTATCAGACTATGCAACATTAACATGTTGCTGCAAATATTCCACACATAAATATTTGCTACATCTTAATCAACTATTCACATTCTATTAATGGGTTATACTTAGAATAGTCATGGGAATTGGGAAACCTGGTGTAATAACCTGGACAAATACATTTGTACTTTCTAGCTTAAAGCTCAAATAGTCCATTGTGACGTCGTGCATAGAAGGGATAAGTGGAATTGCTTAGGTTGCATGGCATAGTCTAGATAAAAGATTCACCCGGTACTTGTAGTACACGGGTGAAGACCAGCCTTATATAAATACGGGGGAAAATAGCGTTAGTATGGAAGTGAGGCTCCAGTATGGAAGTGAGGCTCCAGTATCTGGCTCCAGTATCAAATGGATACTTCTAAGGCACAGAGTTGGTGAAATGTCTAGAGAATGCAAAAAGACAAGATGGCGGCCGCAGAAAGCCGTCAATTTCACTTTTAAATCTTATTAAACTAGATATTATATATTTTTCAACTCAAAAGTAGCGGGTAAATAATAAAACATATGTAAAGAATAATTGCTGCTTCTTAGATTGTAAAATTAGGCTCTCAGTTCTTTGACCCGTTTTTTCGCCAGCTTTTACATAAGGCTGGTTTGCACCCCTACTGCAGCAGTACGGGGCGAATCTTGTACCTAGGCATAGTCAAGAGCCTTTAATTAAGTTTTCATCAAAGAACTTGCCTTGTGATATGCTGTACAGTGAACTACTTTTTTTTTTTTAGCCCTTTACTATAATTAGTGTTCTGTGAGTCTAAGCATGTTTCAATTCTATTTTATAGAGAAAACTTATCCAAGTGTGTAAGTATTTCCTTACCTACATCACAGGAACTAAGGACGATCCTTAGGGATGAATGACCCTAATAGTTACAGCTAACTACAGATATCCACAGCCTGTGTTCTAAATTACTCCCAAAGAATAGGTTGTCTCAAAATACATAAACTATAAGTAGTCATATTTAATCATAACAATTGTTACTGTGTAAAGTTATGTTCGTCATGTGACTTCCCCTTTAGATGCCGAACTGCATCCCATTTTGCAAACATTTTTAGGTTCACAGACTGCGCCCCATAACGGTCTGCTTCAAGCGAACTCTCGATACGCGGTGACGTCACACATATGCTTCAACATTTACATTTATAAGATCAGTATATATCTGCGGGACCTAAAATCTTAACATAACGAATCAAGAGATCAGCCAAGGTAATAACACATGCGTTATTTTAGCACAACCAAGATTAGTCCATCAGATATGTGGCTAATATATTGAAATGACAACATGATTGCTGATTATCGGTTCTGTGACAGACAGAGGCAGAGCTGAGAGCGCGCTACCCTGAACTTAACAGTGATAGTGATAATGACAG
Source organism: Branchipolynoe longqiensis (assembly GCA_030323885.1). Taxonomy (NCBI): domain Eukaryota; kingdom Metazoa; phylum Annelida; class Polychaeta; order Phyllodocida; family Polynoidae; genus Branchipolynoe; species Branchipolynoe longqiensis. The sequence goes on from CM059191.1 coordinate 13,603,593, forward strand.
AGTCCTTGCTGCTCACACATTGTGACTTTTGCTAATAATAACTAGCCTAATATATTTGTATTTGAAATAATGTTTGCATTACAACCCTGAATATTGCTTATAAAAGCGAAACAGGTATTGAGTCAGCTCATTTATTGGTTAAACCATGTGCGTTAACATAATCTTTGGTTACGAAATCAACACCAAAAAAACTAGATAAAAGATTCACCCGGTGTCGTATTCTCAGCGCCCGGTCATTCTCAGCGGCCTGTCGTGGCTTCTGCGCATGCGCGGATTTTCGAACGTTGCCGCGAGCACTGCTATTTGTTTTGTTTACACTCGGCGATTCGACGCTGATCGAGCTGCTACGTTAATATCGCTTGGAATTTAAGGTTAATTTAATTTCATTATTTGAGTATGTAATTCTGTTAAATATGATCGCATTCAATAGATTTCGGCGTAATCGGTCCCTAACACTGCCGGGCACCAGCTGAGCTTGTAGCCGGCGATGCCACGGGTCTTTTGACCATGACGGGCCGCTGAGAATGACCGGGCGCTGAAAATACGACACCGGTATGAAACAACAAGTAGAATGCCTAGCACCAGTGTCAAATGGTTACTTATATCAACACAGAGTTGGTGAATGAGAGAGAATGCAAAAAGACAAGATGGCGGCCGCAGAATGCCGTCGATTTCACTTTTAAATCTTATTAAACTAGATATTATATTATATTTTTCAACTCAAAGGTAGCGGGCTATCAATAAAGACAGATGTAAAGAATAAATGTTGCTTCTTAGACTGTGAAATTAGGCTCTCAATTCTTTGACCCGAATTTTCGACAGCTTTTATATAGGGTTGGTTTGCACCCCTACTGCAGCAGTACGGGGTGAATCTTGTATCTACAAAAAAACATGAAAAAAAAGTAAAACAGCTGATGATCAAAGTCATGAAAGTGGGTTGTTAGTGTTGGCTTCTGTAGACATAGGTGCCAGCTTAGCCATTTGTCCAATATCTAGATATATAGCTGGGGTCTACATAGGTACAAGATTCACCCCGTACTGCTGCAGTAGGGGTGCAAACCAGCCTTATTAGTCTGGGATCCACAACCAGAAAAATAATTTTGATGTGACACCCCTGCTATAAAATTTTTGGCAATTGGATTATGTCTATAGGGGTCTTGGACATCTGAAAAGTGAATTTGGACACTTTGAATGTATCGCGCAAATTCGGTAGACACCGTTTTTTGACGATAGGTTGTGACGACACCAGCCGCCTAATTCCGGGGTAGGGGAAACTAAATCTAGTATATCATCACAACGCAAGGGTCTACTGCAACAAATTACCACTCATTCTTTTCGTATGGATGTAGGCTAAAACAATAAGCAGAGTAGATTCTGATTGGATGAACCTCAAGGTCACTAGAGGTCAAAAGGTCACGAAGGTTGTGGTATGCCAGAAATCCTGGACTTTCATCAAAGAAGTGCCTATTAATATACCGTATCATAAGTTTTTTCACTAACATACTGTTTCAGTCAACTCCTTAGATCCCCCTGATGATTTTAGAAAAGGGATGTGAGGATTGGCAAAGAACTAATGGCCCCCTCTACATCTTTTACTAAGCGATATTTCAGAAAAAAGCCAAATTCAGTGAATTTTCCTTCATACATTTTATTGATATAACTCTCATTATCCAATAGTTTTTTGTTATTATTTGTGAAACTATCAGTAGAAAACGTCTGAACTATCTGGAGATAAGAAAAAAAAAACTTAATAAGCAGTATGTTGTCATCCCAAGTTCATCATTCTAACAATACCATATAATGTTCCGATTACAACTTCACCTAGTAGAAAATATACTTTGTTCTTGGTTACCTAGTCCTCATCACTTTCGTTGTCTTCAGTCAGTCGCCCACATTTGTTTGGGTCCCCATTGCAGGTGCATGCAATAATGCATGCCGATCCAGCCTTTGCACATGAACAGTTCCTTAAACAGCCCTTCTTCCACTTGCAGTACGTCAGTTTTGCCACTGCAGGTTTGTTTGGCTTGCTCTTCATGACAGGAACTAATCTTCCTTTGTCCATATATCTGCCGTACCGTTCAGGTGGGAGAAGAGTTGGATTGCTTAGATGGGCCTGTTTGTAGAGGCTAATGTTGCAAAGACTCCTGAGAATGTGGAAATGAAATGCATCTTCAGTGGGAGGTAGCGAGCGGAGGTCCCGTTTCCTTGACGCAAATAAATGGGCTCGTAACCTATCTAAAGATGAATATCCTGCCCTTCCGTACAAATCACATAAGAAATCACGTGCTTCTTTGTACAACGTATCATCTAGGCACACAGTGTCGTGAGCGAAATTTGTCAATGCTGGCATTGAACCGACATGCTGCATTGCTACAATTGCTGCCCTTTTCTTTCCTCTTCTGTATGGATAACTCACTGAGTCACAGCCGGACATGACATACAAAGTGAGTAATGTGGCTGTTAGTTCCATTTCATTTTTTCCCACCACTTTCGCCAATTCCACAACCAAGTCATGAATGGGCAGGAAGAGTTCATTCTTTTCCACCCATAGGTTTACAATGTGTGGAAGCCGAGGATAATGGTACATAGCAAGCATGATGATATCTGTGTCGGTTGCGTGGATAACAAATATGCTCCTGTCTTGGCAGCTAGCAAGATGTGCGATGATTCTCATGTCGGCTTCCTCGTGCGTTTGGCAGCACAGCTCCTCCATCACATTGGTGCCGCTGTTGGTCACACATATTCCCTCGGTGTTAACTCCTATTATAAGGGTAAACCCATCTGGCAGGGATACAGACTGCGACCAAGAAGATGACAGGTATGAGAGTAGGTTTGCCTTGTTTTTAGGGTTCGAAAGGAATGTTTTCCACACAGGTATTTTCATATTATGAGCAGGAATATACTCCGGTGAGTTTGCTCCCATTTCCCGTCTATGGCGCTCATCACTCTTTAGGCTCATTGAACCAAAGTCATATCTATCGCTGACAAAATGCACTTCTGAACAATGTTTGGGTTTCATACTTAGAATCTTGTTTTTGTACCTCTCCTGAAGTTCGCCAAAATCACTTGCCCCAAGGGTATGAAAACGTTGCACGAATGCCATGGCATCAATAACATACACCGGTTCCGATTCGGAGGGAGGCAACACTTTCATTGGTGCCCATGAATCCTTAACCTTGTTTTGAAGAGTTCCTATAAAGTCAGATTTAGTTCCTTTGCGCATGGTAAATCCCCCAGTCTTTTCTGGCTTAAATAACGATGGTGGATAGTCACTCCATTCGTAACTGAAGGCTTCAATTCTTGCCTCGTCACTCAACTCATGTGTAAAGCAAAGGGCCCTAGTAACCGAGCTTTCCTCAGAAATTAATTGTTTTACAGAGTCCTGCTTTTTTTTGCCTTGCTTCTGTTGTGTGGCAAAAGTCATTATCCTAGGGGTGATAATTTGGTCAGCATCAGTTTTGCTGGCCGCCGTCATTGCCTCTAACCCAAGTTTTTTGGCATCCACGAGTAGTGTTGAAACAAGCATTTCTCCCGTTGCAATGTTAACTAACTTATCATCTGCGAGGGAAGCAGCAAATGGATTTCTCATTTTCTCTGCCACAGTGTCTCTGATTTTCAGTACCTTTACCATATCATCTTTATTCATTTTCTCATGATGATCTGATTGAGAAGACTCCATATGTACCATCTGCTTCACACTCTCAGAGATCGCTGTTAGGAATGGCACGGTTTTTATGTATTTCTCTCTTGTTAATTCTGCCTGGGTAATGCCCTTGAATAGGCTTGTCTTCCCTTCCTTGTTGTAAGTTTGTTCCAATGCAAGGTCTGTCCATACTCCATTAAAGTCTCCATCCATCTTGTGCACTGCAAAATTACCCGCTTCAAATTCCTTGTGTACTTCAGGCGCAGTGTTAGGGAGGTCATTCATTTCACTTAGATAAATTGGCAGACAGGACATGTACTTGCTATGTCCAGAACAGACCGTGTATGGTAGCATGTTTTGTGCCTCGAGCAGATGTTGTTTCCAAATGCCAACTCTTTCAGCATGGATATAACGTTTCAAAATGAGCATCATTTCAATATACATTCCCCATAACCGAGCTGTTATACCCAATGTATTCTCAAAGTTCTTCCAGTGAGATTGAACTAATCTTAGACTTGTCATGACATCACCAACAAGTTTTGTAACACTGTCTTTGTCCTTCATTTCAAAGGCTGCCCTGAGACATTCCAACACAGATGACAAAGATGAGAGTAAGTCAAGTTCATCTTCTTGCAACAACCATTGCTCAAAGGCTTCCCACTTGAGCATAAAGAATGCCTCACTGAGCAAGGAATGGTAACGAACCATTTTATAATAGTCCTTCCCTGCCATCACTTTATTAGCTGTTCCTCTACCACATATGTCACTTGCAACTAGTACGTCTTCAATGCCGCTTTCTTTCATGAAGAAACCAATGGACCCCAAAAAGTTCTGTGCAATATGGAATCCGCCCAATCGTACTATAACATCTTTATATCTGGCAGGCTCCTTTTTCACCAAGCCTTTTATGATATCATATATTGCCTGGTCACATGTTACCACAGTCTTTGACAGGCCCAATTTCAGATTCAGTGTAACAAAGTAGTCAAGAGAGGTTTTGACAACATCTGGATTTGTAGGAGTTTGAGGATACATTGGACCATAGCCAATTTTTGTTTTCTGTGTCTGTTTTGTGGAATAAAATTCAAAGAATGCGTTCCAATTTGGTGTACAACAAACACTTTCATCTTCACCTATCATCATCTGGGTTGGGAACATCCGAAGTAGAAACCAGACTATGTCCTCATCAACCAAATCATCACTGCTTATATTGCTGCCACAGCTAATCTCTGTACCACGTAATGATCTAGCCTCTTTTCGGTCCTTCAGTGATAGATTACTTACAACTGCTTCAAATTTAACAGCTTCCTTAATTGTTACTTGTCTTGTTTTCTGAAGAGGAACTTTTCCAGTCCCAACATTGTTCTCCTTATCATTTGTATACTGATAGATAATATTTGTAGTTGCATCAAGACTACCACCATCCTCGGTTTCTGAATGAAAGTTCAGGTTATCAAAAGCATACTGCGCAAATTGACCATAAACAACATTGGACGGAATAAAAATACCTTCTCTTTCTTCCCGTTCAGTAACCTCATTAGCTATGGTTGTCAGGTAACGTTGGGCACTGGCATAGCTAATGCTATTACCAAATCGGTTTAACATTGTTACAATATTTTTACTACGCGTTTCTTTGAGAATATGCAGAGCAACTCCTACGTGTTTAGGTATAACCTGTGTACCAAGATACCCAATAATGTCCTGGGCTAGGTTCAACACATTCTCTTTGTCATTTTCCGGAAGATGAACTTTTCCATCATCGCCGAGGCTATCATCATTGTCAGTAATTAGCCATGCTATTAGATTGTATAAATCTACTGGAACCTGGCGAGAGGCTGTTTCATGAGATATCTCTATTTCTCTATCTTCAGCAGCATGCATTCGTTTTGCAATTGTTTTTACCTCTTTTCGCAAGTACTTTGCCAAAGGATATGATGTACTCGAAATGTTTTTGAGGAGATTAAAATCAACATCATCCCCCTCACAATATAGTTGGTATTCATCTAATTCATTTTGCAGGTCAACTATCTGGTCACACAATTCTTTCACGGTCAGAGAAGATGCACAAACTAAATTACCGGTACCCTTTAACGCAACAAACTGAATATCAATACCAAAATGGTTTAACAGTCGTTTCATTAATCTCTCTGTTCTATAGGTTCTTTTTGTAGCTATGTCATGTTGAGACAGTAGTTCATTATATCTCTTTGAAAGTTGGTCCAAGGAGTACACGTTTTTCTCATTCATGAGTCCTTGGGATATCTCTAAGAGAAGTTCCAAAAATGCAGTATCATACTCAGTCAAGTTTGCTGTATTGAGACCTTCCTGTTTGCTACTTGCACGTGTGTTCATAAACCTATTCATGCACCTAATGTGATAACGAAAATCATTAGCTGGCAGGTCTAAGCAGTTATCCCCGTGACCAATAATTTTTAAAAGCACATCTTTATCCTGGAGTTCCTTTGCTTTATCGTGAATTGATTTCTGTCTTTCAAATGAGGTAACGGGAATCAGCAGCCTGTCACCTTTTCCATCACGGCCTTTTTCACACAAGAAACACAAAGATTTAAAGTCAATCGTTGCTGTTCTACTTGTTCGATCAGCTGCGGTAGATGTTGTTCCTGCCGAATCATTTTCATTTCGTGACCGTTTTGCCTCCAAATTTTTGTTGTGTGTATAATCGCTCCGACAGCTTTTGTGAATTTGAGGTTTCTTTGCAAGAAACACATCTACGTCTTGCATGTCTTTCCACAGTCTATCATAAACATTGTCTTTTCTTGTTTCTACTGCACTTTTAAATGTACCGAAGCCCCGTAATATTAAGTTGAACAAAGGTCCACACTCAACAGTTGTGGTTTGGCAAATCAAACATTTTGAATAATCTGTTTCAATTGGAAGAGAGCTGGCCCGTTTCCATTGTGCCGATAGTAAAGGCTCCATTTCTGATCTGAGGGGGATTCACCCGCTGAAAGTAATTGAAAGAAAAATTAGTGTAAATTTATTTGTGCGCTTTAAAGTGAAGTCGGGTATTCGCTGATTTTGATTCACTGCCAAATTTATTAGGCCTGTTCATTATATAAGATAGGCCTTTGCAAATAGATGTGGGGGGGGGTTGGACGTAATCAAATGAACAGGAGGGTATAGACTAAACATTCATTATTTGGACTCATAATCAGATAAGTCACTGTTACATTTGTTATTACTTTACATAACGTCTAGGGCAACTCAAGAATGCACACCAACTTCAAAGAGGCCTAACACCAACGTCCTGTCAAGCAGCCATGTGCCAGTGATGAATCTGCCCGATTCATCACTGGCTATTAGATTTCGCTGCTCGATTTTCGCATCTATGTGCGTTCTTGAGCTGCCCTAGACATAAGAGGCACTGAATGCACATGTATACATGTGCATTCTGCATGGTATATTTTTCCATGTGTTGATGGGTGTCGTGGCCTATTCAATGCTGTGGGTTGTATTCAGGCACTTATTGGTAGTTAGAACTAGAACTAAAATGTTATTACTAGTACTTACCAATTTAAAAACTCTGGCCCTGGCTATATATCATTCTTGAAAATTATTTCTTTTTAGGAGAATTTACAAACCCCTTTTAGACCTGTCCTAGTATGCTATATTAGTTAATGGCTGAAATAAATGGATTATTACGCACATTTTATTTGACTTAAATGGATCCGTCAAAAACTAATGTTTTTAGATATTTTTCCAAAACATAACTTAGAAATATGTCTACAGGACGCCATTTATTCTATATGAGCCTTGACACCCCTTTCCTAAAAACATCACAAGGATCTAAGGAGTTGATTGAAACAGTACTTTAGTGAAAAAACTTATGATACGGTATATTAATAGGCACTTCTTTGATGAAAGTCCAGGATTTCTGGCATACCACAACCTTCGTGACCTTTTGACCTCTAGTGACCTTGAGGTTCATCCAATCAGAATCTACTCTGCTTATTGTTTTAGCCTACATCCATACGAAAAGAATGAGTGGTAATTTGTTGCAGTAGACCCTTGCGTTGTGATGATATACTAGATTTAGTTTCCCCTACCCCGGAATTAGGCGGCTGGTGTCGTCACAACCTATCGTCAAAAAACGGTGTCTACCGAATTTGCGCGATACATTCAAAGTGTCCAAATTCACTTTTCAGATGTCCAAGACCCCTATAGACATAATCCAAGTGTCAAAAATTTTATAGCAGGGGTGTCACATCAAAACCCTTAATTTGCACATTTTCTGGGTGTGGATCCCAGACTATATGTAAAAGCTGGCGAAAAAACGGGTCAAAGAATTGAGAGCCTAATTTCACAAACTAACAAGCAACAATTATTCTTTACCTATATCTTATTATTTACCCGCTACTTTTGAATTGAAAAATATAATATAATATCTAGTTTAATAAGATTTAAAAGTGAAATCGACGGCGTTCTGCGGCCGCCATCTTGTCTTTTTTGCAGTCTCTCCCATTTCACCAACTCTGTGCCTATATGCATAACATGGGTAGCCATTTGATACTGGGGCTACATACTGGAGCCTCACTTCCATATTAACGCTATTTTCGCCCGTATTTATATAAGGCTGGTCTTCACCCGTGTACTACAACGGGTGAATCTTTTATCTAGGGTCTACATAGATACAAGATTCACCCCGTACTGCTGCAGTAGGGGTGCAAATCAACCCTATGTAAAAGCTGTCGAAAATGCGGGTCAAAGAATTGAGAGCCTAATTTCAAAATGTAAGAAGTAACAATTATTCTTTACATATGTCTTATTGATAGCCCGCTACCTTTGAGTTGAAAAATATAATATAATATCTAGTTTGATAAGATTTAAAAGTGAAATCGACGGCGTTCTGTGGCCGCCATCTTGTCTTTTTGCACCAACTCTGTGTTGATATAAGTAACCATTTGACACTGGTGCCAGGCATTCTACTTGTTGTTCCATACTAACGCTATTTTCGACCGTATTTATATAAGGTTGGTATTCACCCGTGTACTACAAGTACCGGGTGAATCTTTTATCTAGGGTCTACATAGATAAAAGATTCACCTCATACTTACAGCACAGGGGTGAAAACCAACCTATTAGAAAAACTGGCAAAAGATTTTGAAATGGGTACATTCTTAATTTAAGAAACAAATTATGATAATTATGATAATTATTATTGTTTTCCTTAATGGCTGAAGGGGCAGCAACATGACCACCACAACTTTACTTATTCACAATTGTCATCATCGAACATGGCTCACTATACATTGTAGTTTGTATATCTTGAAACCTATTATTCGGGAGTTATTTAGGGCCCAATTAAAACTGTGAGTCTGGTTGTGGCCGAAATTCAACTCTTAAGACGCTGCTCGGCTGTTAAGGGGCTGTCACATACGACGCATCTCGCAAGCACGTGGCGAACACGTAAGATCATTTTTTTATGTTGAGATGCGTCAAACTTTTTGGTGCAGGGGGCAAAGTTGGACGTATACAACCGTATACATAGCGTTTGGCCAACATATGGCCAACATATGGATAATGTGCATCCTAGCGAAAAAAGCTTGAATTATGCTCACTGTACATTCCCAGAACGCTGGTGAACGTTATATACGTTATTCGATCGCTAGAACTACGTCTCATAAGTTGCATACGTCAAGACCTCGTGGAGAAACGCTAAACATATGTTCATCATCATCATCATCATCATCATGCTGTCGGTCGTGATGCAACAAAGACTGCTTTCATTACTTGACTGCCACTCTCCATTTAGCTCTCCCATTTCATGAAAGCTGCCTGCAAAAGTGTTGAAGTGCTGCTGGCTTTTGCAAGTTACCAGCGGCACTCTCTCGGGGAGCAAATAGAGGTTTCACACTGGCAAGAACATGTCAATACAGGCGCAAAACTATTTGTCCCTGCAGTGGCTGGTTGGGAGATGTTGGGAGTTCCATACATCAACCGCCCTTAATGCTACCACAGTGACATGGTTTTCTATATAGGGTTTGCTCTCTTAGCCTTCGGTTCTGTACCACAAGGCAGTGGTTTACAACTCTGCAGGGCAGGGGCGTCAAACTCCCTGAGGTATTGCTATACCTGCAATACCTGCATACCTAAAAACATATGTTAGACGTACGTTATCCATGCGTTGTCAGTACATAGACTACGTTTCCACTGTCTGTAATGTTGGATTATACATACCGTATACATAGCATATGGCCAACGTGCCTCCTGGCGAAAAACGCTCAAATTACGCTCATGGTACGTTCGCAGAACGCCGGTGAACGTTATATATATATGTAATTCGATCACCAGAACTACCTCTCATACGTTGCATACATCAAGACATGGTGGAGAAATGCTAAACGTACGTTAGACATATGTTATCCATACGTTGTCAGTATGTGGACTGTACGTTTCTACTGTCTTTAACGTAGGTCAAAGTATGTCTAACATACTCTAATGTACATCGAGGTATGCCTAATGTTTACATAACATCCGTCCGACGTAACCCATATGTTGTTGTACGTCAAAAGTTTTGTGCATGCACAAAACATTCACAACCCCCTAACGTGTGTCGATGTATGTCAACGTATATCAACGTACATCGACGTATGCATAACAAACGTGTAACACCTTAGAACGTATCCCAACATAGTGGCCAAAAATCACTCAGGTCGGTGTACGTCTGTGCGATGCGTCGTAAGGTGACAGCCCCTTTAGAGTGACATAGTTCAGGGAATAGTAACACAGTTGGATAGGCTTTCTCTCTTAAATATAACTGAAACATGTTGAAATGAGTGAATTGGGGGGGGGGGGGAGGTTTGAACAAAGCAGTTCGCTACAATAGAACTCTTCAAGGAAAGAACTGCAAACCCTACTACAATGCCCTCCTCTTAAATGGCCACCCCTACCTCAGAGATAATGTGTTCGCATAATGGAGGTGGTCACTAGTGAGAGGGCTAGGGTGTAGGTGAAAGGGAGTGACACATTTAAATATCATATACTCATACCTGTTGGTTTTAAAATAAGACATTAAGTAATTAAAACATCACATAATCACACTGGTTTTACAATGTCCATTTAAATATATAATCCTACTTGTTGGTTTCAAAATGAGACAGTAAGTAATTAAAACATCACATAATCACATTGGTTTTCCAATGCCCATTTAAATATCATAAAATCATACTTGTTGGTTTGAAAATAATAGCCGCATAAGGGGGGAAAGGGGGGTCACTGGTCGCGTTAGGCGGGTGGTCGTTGATGAGGGGTAATTTATAGTTAAAATATGTTGCTACATTGGAATTCTGGCCGTTTCTGGTGGGTGGTCGTTGTTCAGAGTGTTTGTTTGAGAGGGAGACCACTGTACCGAGCTAATAGTACATTTGAAAACATGGCCTCCTAACATACAAAATTCCACTATTCCCTTCCCCATCTGACGTCACAGAATTACTATTAAAAAAAATTAGCCAGGGGGTACTCAGTTTAATAGTGCTGAACAGACCAATCCTACCTGCTGGGTTGAGGCTCAAATAGCTCATTCTAAATGCAATGTGATTGATCTTTCTGGACTATTAATAATTTGTTGAGATATATGAAATATTAATTTAAGGAATACTTGTTAAAATTAAGTGACCAAACCACCATGGACACCTGGTATAATCACCTTTGTGACCTAGTCAAACTGTAACCACTATGCCCTGTAATAGAACACTTTCCCACCTCCCTGTTCCACCTCTTCCTTTAAAGGCACTGCACCATGATCAAATAAACTTGACTTATTCACAATTACAACGATCAAATATGACTAGTTATAATTTACAAGCTTGAAACAATTTATTCTCTAGGAGTTACTTAGGACCCAACCATGGCTTTTAGTGTTATTCAACCCGAATGGCTGTCCTCAGTGACATAGGATAGGGCGTATTACATACTTGGAAAGTAATGCAAACCCTACAATCTTTTAAAATATATTTAAAGGTTTTTGAGTATGCACCTAGGTAGTCCACCTTTCCCTGCGTGACATCAAAGATCTACTACTAATAACTTGGTCTAACCTAATAAGTAAGTCTAATGCTGCTCGATATATAAATATAATATGGATGTAAGGAATACATGATATAACCACTTGACCAGAGAATGCCCCCATGGCATGCACCCATAGCATACACCCATAGCATGCACCCACAGCATACACATGACGGAATGCCCGCTGGACACCTATCGTATAGGCCCATAACATGTGTAGTATAGGCCAGCACCTATTGAATAGGCCAACATCATTCTGTTGAATAGGCCAGCATCTATTGCATATATACGCAGCTACCTTATCCACATTGTCACAAATGGATTAAACAAATAAAAAAAGTTAATTGAATGGACTGTCTCACTATTTAACTGTACTGCGGAATGACATTATGACGTTGGCTTCATCTTTCTCATCATCTGTTCTATTTAGGTGTCACGCTTGGACTTCTGAGGGTAGCATTTATCTTAATCTTACTGCTCCAGAAAGTGAAGACTTTGAGAATGCATTGGCCCCACCGAGTGAGCAGCCGAAAGAAGCCTAGAGATCCAAACTGAATTCACAATATCTACACCTGGAGAAAGTTGTTACACAGAGCTAAGCTTGCCAAGTGTAGACAGCTGTTACACCAAGCTAAGGCAGCCATATGTGGACAGCTGTTACACTGAGCTAAGGGAGCCATATATGAACAGCAGTTACACAGAGCTAAGGCAGCCATATGTGGACAGCTGTTACACAGAGCTAAGCTTTCCACATATAGACATCGGGTACGATTACACAGAGCTAAGCTTACTATGTGTAGACAGCTGTTACTCAGAGCTAAATGGGCCATGAGTGAACAGGTGTTAAACAGAGTTAAGGTGGCCAGGTGTTGACAGCTGTTACAGAGCTAAGGCAGCCAGGCGTCGACAGCTGTTACACAGAGCTAAGGCAGCCACGTGTAGGCATCTGTTACACAGAGCTACGGCAGTCATATGTGGACAGCTGTTCCACAGAGCAAAGCAGCCACATATAGACATCTGTTACACAGAGCTAAGGCAGCCAATTGTAGACAGCTGTTACACAGAGCTAAGGCAGCCACGTGTAGACAGCTGTTACACATAGCTAAGCTTTCCATGTGTAGACAGATGGTACACAGAGCTAAGCTTGCACGTGTAGACAGCAGGTTCACAGAGCTTATGCGGCCAGGTATTGACAGCTGTTACACAGAACTAATGCAGCCACACATGGACATCTGTTACACAGAGCTCAGGTGGCCAGTTGTTGATAGCCATTACACAAAGCTAAGGCAGCCATGCATGGACAGCTGTTACACAGAGCTAAGGCAGCCACGTGTGGACAGCTGTTACACATAGCTAAGCTTTCCACATGTAGACAGCTGTTACACAGGCTAAGCTTTCCATGTGCAGACAACTGTTACACAGAGCTAAGCTTGCCACACACAGACAGCTGTTAGACAGAGCTAAGTTTGCCACATGTGGACAACTGTTACACAGAGCTAAGACAGCCATATGTGGACAGCTGTTACACAGACCTAACATAGCTACGAGTAGACAGATAGCTGGTACACAGGGCCTCGATTTGACAAATTCACAATGGAGAGGACTAATTTAAAACGAGGGAGCCAAATCTCAGAAAAGACTCACTTTGTCACTGATATACACTACCCAAGCAAACATGGCTCTCCGTCAAGGATCAGCGTTGGCAGCAGACACAAATCTCTCCAGACTATCCAGCAAGGAGGCCAACATGACGCCATTGTTGGTGTAGACTATCAGGGACATCGCAGTTCTAGCGTCGGTTCGCCGTATTCAAGAACTGCCGGTTCAATTGGCAGCTTTAGACTACAATCCCTCGTCGACAGTGGTGCAACCTCTCCAAGGAATCGTGGCTCCATCCAAACAACAACAAGTCAGGGTAGGCGTAAATCGCTCGCCACCACACAGCACTATGGAGCTCGCGAATCGATTGTCGGGATACACGAGCCAAAATCCGCCTTTCTTGTCGTAGTAAATGCACAAAGAGCAAGCACCTCATGGAGAGAGTCAACTTTCGCAAAATTCAAAGGACCTCACGAGAAGGCTATGCAACAAAGAGATGGTCGGTACGGCAGGTTCAGCGAGTGCAGCTTTACAGGACTGCCACAGGTCGGGCTGCGTGAACGCGCTCTGTCGACGACCAGCGCCCTCTATCGAGTGACGACCACCACTATGCAAACGCCGTGCTGGGTGTTCTGCCTCCTCATGCTCTCATTCATCATGATGCTTCTTCTCATCGTAGGTAAGGTGTGTGTGTGGGGGGGGGGGTTAAAATATTACGTAGTGTTTAGGTTGGTGGGTGGTGGTTGGGGTGGGGGGTGTATGTCCAAGCGTTATGTGACGTGGGGTGTAGCAAGTAGCGTTAGGAAGCGTTGCAAGGGGGTTGGTTAGTTGTTGGAGTTTGACGTCCTGGTCACATCAAGAAGGGTTAAAAAATCAAACATAGACTAGGCTCAACTTAAGCTCCAGTCATACTACGCCTTGTTAGACGGAATGGCCGAATGAGTTGAGCGTCCGTCTCCCGTTTTAGTAGATCGTGGGATTCGAACCCATGGGTTCGAACCCTGGTCGAATCAAAGCAATGACCTGAAAATTGATACTTGTCGCTTCCTAGGCAGGCGCTCAACATTATTAGGATAGGGAAAGGACTGGTTGGCTCAGTGTAGGGTAGGAGAGTGAGGGTTCTTCTAGTGTAAGTTGGAGAGGGGGTGGGAGAGTGAGGGTTCTGGTGTAAGTTGGAGAGGGGATGGCAGAGTGACGGTTCTGGTGTTAAAGGGAGAGGGCTGGGAGAGTTAAGGTGACTATGCCTAGTGACTATGCCTAGTGAGTATACCCAGTGACTGCCTAGTGATTATGCCTAGTAACTATACCTACTAGTGACCATGCTTCGTAGCTATGCCTAGTGAACATGCGTCATACCTACATCTAGTGACTATGCCTAATGACTATGCCTGGTGATGTGTCCTAACATATGCCACATATGTATCTCTTTCAGGGACTTTGATATACTCATTAGAGTCTTCGTCATTCGGAGACAAGACTTTCGGTGTGTCTACTTCACCTGTTGTACCATCTCCACCACCAGACAAACGAGACAATTCAGGTATTATCAAGTTTTCAAGAATTCTAACAATTGTCCATTTTCCGTATGCATAATGTTAAAAAATGTTTCCGGGTGCAGACAAGCAAAAAAGTAGGGTAGGTAGGGATTCTTGTCGGGGGTGGATTTTAAATTGTGTTTAAACAATGAGTCCCGTGACCATGATGAAATTTCCCGTAACAGACAACACATGTAATTTGTCAGAAAATGTTCATTGAAGCACAAAGAAGCATTACTGTCGGCAACTTTTAGCAGGGACCGTCGCACAACCGGAAACATATTTTGTTAGGCCTTATATCGTGGGGGTGGGGGAGGGGGTGATGAAAGTGGGAAATATTGCGCTTAGAGTAGGAATCGAACCCAGACTTCTTGTCATCACCCGATCCGGACAGAGGAACCCGAGACGGAAGTGGGAGAAAGGGTTTTTATTAGTTAGCGATAACGGCACAGGGTACAAAGTCAAACGGTGAAGTGTCAATCAACCTCGTCCATGTCCGCTGAGGGGGCACTCTGGGAGGAGGTAGGCCCGGGAGCCGACCCCCTGGAGTGATAATGTAAGGTAGTAAAAGTAAAGTTAGAGGGTGAGTGGGTGAGGTAAATCCATACGGAGAGAACCAGTAGCCCGAATGCAGGTCAGAGGGGGGGAGGGGTGCGAGGGAGCGTGCGGTGCATGGAGATGCGACCGTCTCGGGCTCCCCGCCGGATCAACCACAATTCGAAAATTATGGGCCGATCCGGACAGAGGAACCCGAGACGGAAGTGGGAGAAAGGGTTTTTATTAGTTAGCGATAACGGCACAGGGTACAAAGTCAAACGGTGAAGTGTCAATCAACCTCGTCCATGTCCGCTGAGGGGGCACTCTGGGAGGAGGTAGGCCCAGGAGCCGACCCAAAGCAAAGTGCCAGGGCTCTCGGGGCATCAGGGGCCGCCAGCTTGGGAACATAAGCGTGGACGGCGTCGGACTCCCAGGTTCCCTGCGCCATTATCGCGGAGAGGTCGACCCCCCTCGACGCGCAAGCCTGCGCCGCGCCCCTGCGTAGGCCGTGCATGGTGTAGGCGTCAGCTCCGGGGACACCGGCTCCACGCAGGGCGGCGCGGATAAGGGGGGTCACGTCGCGAGGAGTGAGGGGGACGCCCGCGCGTGCCAGGAAGGCAGGGGCGCCGGCTGGGGCGGGCGTCAGGTCGAGGGCGCGCCTCCAGGCCCGGATGGGGCAGATGGGCGACCCGGGAATGGCGGGGACGAAGAGCGACACCGCCTGCGCGGCCGACCGGATGGTCTTGGACTAGGCGACGCGCAGGCGGAGGCCTCCGGGAACGAGCCGGATGTCGTCTCGGCGGAGCGTGTGCGGGTCGCCCCAGGGGGCGTGCGAGGGCGACAACAGATTCGATTGCCTCAGGAAACTGAAGAAACCCATCACGGTCACCGCCCAGGGGGCAACGCCGAGGTGCCCGAGGCCGCGCATGTAGGTGTGTATGATGGGCAGCATCTCGGGGGTGATCCCCGAGGCGCGTCGCACCGGGGTGGCGAAGAGGCGCTCGCCCCCGCGCCGGACGTGGGCCGGAAAGGGAGCGTCGAAGGGCGCCGCGTCGCCCCCCGCCTCCCGGACCCAGGCGCGTGCGCCCGAGAACGCGTTGGCGACCGAAGCGGGAGACGGCAGGAGGCGGTGCAGGTGGGCGACGAACTGTCCGACGTCGTAGGGAGCGGGGGCGAGGTGGTCGACGCCGCGGTCGAGGGCGAACTCGAGGTAGCGCTTGGCGTGGCGGTGGCGGTTCTTCCAGGTGCCGGGGGCGAGGGCAGCGCGGTGCATCTCCATGAGGTGCCGGTGCGCCGCAGGCCCGTAGTCTGGAATGATTAGAGATCAAGTGTGAGTATCGCCCGTGTATGATGCACCCTAATGCGAGGTAAGCGGTGTATTTCACAATGATGGCGGACGAGGTCGAGGGCGGCAGGGGAGAGGTGAGCGCGGCTGAGGGCGTCCGCGAACACGAGCTCTGCGCCGGCCTTGTGATGGACGACCACGTCGAATGAGCCGCGGGCGGCCATGAGCCAGAGCTCACGGGCGCATGCGCCCAAGGTGGGGTCGACGGCGCGGCCGGTCTGGATGGCGTGGGCGGGGGCGGCGTTGTCGGTGTTGACGACGATGACGTGCCCACCCGGCGCGGGGGGGCCGAGGGCCCGGACCGCGAGGACGAGGTTGAGGGCCTCGTCGTCGGATATGCGGCGCAGAAGTCCGCGTCGTAGGCCTCCGCAAAGCAGGCCGCGTCTGAGAAGGCGCCCCCGCCGGAGAGGCAGGAGTCGCACTCGATCGTCCATTGCGGGCGCCGCCGAGGTGGAAGAAGGCAGACGCCATTTCCGCCGGCCGCGTAGTCGCGGAACCAGCGGACGTCCTTGCGCAGTTCTGGGTCGACGCCCGCCTCGCCGGACAGCGGGGCGGATCTGAGGCTGCGGAGGATTCGCGCCATAAAGGTGCGGCCCGGGGGGACGCAGGTGGTGATGTGCGCGAGTCGGCCGAGGAGCCGCTGGAGGGCCCTTCTGGTGAGGGTGGGCCGAAGGAGCCAGCGCTCACACTCCTCGACGACCTCGCGGAGCTTGCGGTCAGGGATCCTGAGCGTCATCGCCTCGGTGTCGCACTCAATGCCAAGCCAGACGAGGCGGACCGTGGGCGGGCAGCATTTGTCGGGGGCGAGCGCGAGGCCAAGCGCCTCGCAGAGCGTGCGGATGGCGTCGAAGGCGCGCATCGCTGCGAGGAAGGTGGCCTCGCACCCGACGAAGTCGTCCACGTAGACGTCACTGTAGAAGCCTCGTCGCGCGAGGGCCCAGACGATCGCGGAGGTGACGCGGACGCAGGCGGCGCCCGAGGTCCGGCATCCGAAGGGCAGGGCAATGTCGACGTAGGTGAGGCCGTCGACGATGATGCCGAAGAGTGGGGCGGAGAGGGGGTCGGCGCGCAGCTGCCGGTAGGCCCGAGAGACATCGGCCGACCAGCAGAACGAGCCCCTGCCCTCCCGGACGACGTGCCGGCCGAGGTCGGCGGCGGCGGGAAGTGTGTAGGCGTGGGGGCGGCCGAGGTACTCCCTCCTTGGGATGCCCGCGTTGACGCTGCGGCTGGGCGGGAAGGAGAGGTCCACGATGACGCGGCGCTTGCCGGGGGTGGACTTCGGCCTGGTCATGATGGGGCTGCACTGGGCCCAGGGCGTGAAGGGGGGGACTGCGAAGGGTCCGAGGAGCGCGCCCCGGCGCAGCTCCTCCTCGGCGTAGCTTGTGACGTGGCGGGCGAAGTCGGGGTCCTCGCGGTGGTTCTTGTAGGTTGGCGTGGGGGGCCCGGGCGCGGTGTAGTTGGCGGGGAACCCGAATTTGAGATGGTCGAGGAGCGTTGGGTCGTCGTGCCCGCGGAGCACCCGGCGCCATTCGTCGATGATGAGGTCTGATGGGACCGGGACTCGGGCTGCCAAAAAGTTTGGGAGGGCCGAGGACCGGGCGGCCGCGTATGCCCGGGCATATAGGGGGTAGGCGGCCCAACCCTCGCCCGAGAGGACCGGCCAGAATGAGTCGAGGGTGGCTCTGTACTCGGCGGGGGTGGGCCCGCAGGCGGCGGCTGCGGGAAGAGTGTTCTGCAGGAGGGGGTCGACGACCTGGTCGACTGGCTCGTCGGCGCCGCCGCCGGGGTGGGGCGCCTGTGCGGTCACGTCACATAGCACACAGGCGCGGGTCGGGGGCTGACGGTGTGGATGATTTACCGGGGGCGCCGACCCGGCGAGCGAAACTGTCATATGAGGGCGTGTCTGCCGGCCGGCCAGTGTTTATGTTGATAGTTGGGGGGGACTCCTCCAGGTGGCGCCGGCGGGGTCCGAGTGGCGTGACGTCATCGGGGGCTTCCCCGCCCGGGGCGGAGACTCCGGGGGTATCCTCCAGGCGGCGCCAGTGTCGCGCGCGCGGGGGTGACGTCATGGGGGGGTTCCCCGCCGGGGGCGGAGACTCCGGGGGTATCCTCCAGGCAGCGCCAGTGCTGCAGGCGGGGCGTGACGTCACTGGGGGGCCCCTCGCCGGATGCGGGGGCGGGGTGTGCCGAGGCTGTGTCAACTGCCGCAGGGCAGCCCGTGACGTCACGAGGGGCTGCCCCGCGGCCACCGGGGCTGAAGCCAGTCGGGGTCGGGGCGGCCTCCAGTGCCTGGCGAGCCTCGTGGGGCGCGCGGCTGGCTTCCGCGTCGGCTGTCGGTGGGCGTTCCGTGGGTCGGGGCGGGATCGCGCGAGGCGGGGCGGGTGGTGTGCCCTCCCGCCACCGCGCTAAAAATCCCGCTGAGAGTTCTTACCAGGGCGGTCTCGGGACTTTTTCGAGAAGCAGCTGGCCTCGGAGTGGTTGGTTGTGATTTTGCGCACGTTCGCGCAGTAGCCACAAACGTGCGCCATTTTTTGCGCGCCCGCGCCGTGTGACCCGCCCTTCGATGCCTTGTCGCACGAGCCTGGGTCCTTGTTCCATGCGGGGCACGGTGCGCCGATCGCCGCCTGGTCGTATTGGGCGCGGGAGTCGGTACCGGGCTTCTGGTGCTTCCCGGTGTGTTGGTGCTCGGCCGAGGCGGCGGAGGTGGCGGGGGCGTGGCCCGCCATCGCTATTATTTCAATCCGGACCGCGTTTATCGCCGCCTCGTCCTCCCAACCCCTCGGAAGCCTGCCGTCGGCTATCCGCGTGAATATCTCCTCCGAATAGCGGCGGACGACGGCCCAGGCCAACGAGCAGTTGTCCTGCGCTACCATCTCCTGATGGTTAGAGAGGGCGAGCAACGCCCCCTCGGGGAACCCGCGTTGGTGCTCGAGGCGTTTGAGACCGAGGGTATACTCCTCCCTCGTCGCCTTGCCCTTCTTCACCGCCTTCCCCTCATCACCCCGCTCAACCAAGTCATAAGGAAATATATATTTATTCGGAATACCTTTTTTACGGGTGTGTCCTTTGCCGTCCGCGGCTGCTACGATGAGGCGTACCGCCTCCTCGGCCGTGGAGCGGGCGCCCCTCTCGTAGTCGTTACCACCATGTTGTCGGCGGTGCGCGGCGCGCCGGTCGGGGGCGTGCTCGGCGCCGTAGTCGCTGTCGTGTTGTCGGTGGTTGGAGGCGATTCGCCCGAGGGCGGGCGCGGCCTCGGGCCGCCTGGGTCTGTGCCGGGGCGGGCTGGGTGAGGGCGACGACCAGGCGCTGAAGCTTGCGTCGGGGGTGCGCCCCGGGTGCGAGCCATTCCGGCTCCTCGCCGAACTGGCGAGGGGGAGGCCGGGGAGAGGGATCTGGCCCGGCTGCGGTGGTGGTGGACGCGTGGCGGCCTGGCGGGCCGGCTGGGCGGGTTGTGGGGCGTAGCCGGGGCCGCCGCCGGCGGGTCCGGGTGGCGCATGCCTGCCGCGACTGCCGCCATCGCCGCAGTGGCTTCCGCGAGCAGCTTGCTCTGGGCCGACATCTGCGCGCGTTGTTCGGCCGCCTCGCGCCTTTGGTTTGCGGCGTGTTGCTCCAAGGTGCTCCACCTCCTCTCGATGGCGTCGATGGACGCCTGCATGCGACTCATTCCGTCGGCTTGCTTTGCTTTTGCCGACGGCTTTCGTGCGCGGGTCGATTGCCGCGCTGCCGGTGGCGTGGGTGGCCGTGGGGATGCGCCGCCATCTTGTGAGTTGATGGAATCGCTCGCATCGGGTGGCGGGGTTGTCGCCTTCCGTGTGGCGCGTTTTCCGGGTCGGCCCCTGGTAGCTGCGGCTCTGCGCGTTCTTTGCATAATGTTGCGTGACGTGGGGGCGCTTTTAATCCGTTTGATTCCGTTTGACGTGGGTGATACGTGGGTGGAGACGGGAGTTGTTGTTGGTAAATCCATACGGAGAGAACCAGTAGCCCGAATGCAGGTCAGAGGGGGGGAGGGGTGCGAGGGAGCGTGCGGTGCATGGAGATGTGACCGTCTCGGGCTCCCCGCCGGATCAACCACAATTCGGAAATTATGGGCCAATCCACGTTCACCTATCTATGCGGCTCCTTGCCCGAGAGGTCACTAGTACTACTACTACACTCACCACTCGGGAATTGTAAGTCATTTAATGCTTTAGTTAAAATGACATATATATGCGGACAATATTTGAAGAGTTCATGTGCAACAACGGACAAATCCATGTTAGTTGTTCTCTGTAAAATAGAATTTGGTGTTATTCTTTACAGGTAGGCCTAGTGTCTACCAATTTCATATTGGGTAATGCATTATATAGATGACGTGTTAGTTTCTGGGGGAAAAAAGGACTTGATTATTGGAATAATGGCAACTTCAGTTCAAACCTGGTAATCATGGTTTGAATTCGACCTGAATGGCGTTTGTCGGTTTTTGCGTCTGAACTCTTCATATTCATGACACAGGCTAAGTTCAACAACCATAGGGCAACCAGTGTCATTCGGCAACACGTGATTGCGGGGAGAGAAAAGGAGAATAGGTGACATGGGCGAAAATACAGTCAAAACAAGGACAGTTGTACGCTCTCCAAGGATAGTCTGTCCTGAGAGAGCGGTGGAATTGTGCTAGGATAGTGATTGGAGAGTATTGGATGAAACCTGACTTCCAGGATTTTTCCACGATTCGCTGATAGTGTCAGCAGTTTCCATGGGAAAATATCCGCGTTTTCAAGGAAATTCAATGTCTGGTTTCCCTTTTAATAATAATAATAAATAATAATAATAATAATATAGCATTATCCTAGGAAAATGGGCAATATTGTAATAGAGCAGGATTTGATCCCACAGTTCTTGCCATGGTCACTGGCTTGACTTAAGCCATGCATTGAGCATATATGCATTTGCACAGTAATTCTCCAATTTTTTTTGCAATACTGATATGATGTAAGTTGTAACTTAAACATAGGTGGAAGTATTGTACATTTCAAACATTCTTCACACTCTTTAATTTGTGCAATTAATGAATAGAATTATGTCATTATGTCTGGATACGACGAAACTACTACTACATCTGATTTCAGTGGAGATTGAACTATAGTCAGGTTCCTCTACCCAATGTGGACACTTAGGCCGTATTCGATTATGACGCTCCGGACCATTCGGGTCATCCGAGTTGTCAGAATTTGAAATAGAACATCCCGAGGTGAACCTAAAAGAACACGGGCCATGTGCAAAATGACCCGACCCCAGTGCCCCACGTCTTGGCTGGGGCTGCTAGGAACATTTGTGCTGGTACTTGTGTGTGTCATGTACTGCAAAGCTACTTTTTTCTTCTTTTTTTTTAAATGTAAAAGACCATCCATATTAAAATGGACATAGGCCCTATATCTAAATTATGCAATCATAAAATACTTTAAATCATATTTTGCTGTAGTTGTATTGGTTATTAAAAAAAAAAAAAGTTTTGGATTAAGCCACCATTTTTCCAACCCCGAGCGTGTTCGTTTATGCAACTTGAGGTTGTACGGCCTGCGCATGCACCAAAAAGTGCTTCGGCTGACTCGCATTGTTTAATCGAATACGGCCTTCAACGCCGTATGAGTGCATTAGTGGCGACTTCTGTATAAACACCGGATACGATGGCCGAATCGGTAGAGCGCGGGCTCGCGTGTGGGAGATCGGGAGTTTGGTTCCCAGTCGACTCAAACCAATGACTTACCAAATTTATACTTGTCGCTTCCTAGCCTGGCGCTAGGCATTAATAGGATAAGGCAAGGACTGGTTAGCTCAGTGTCAGGATAATGTGGCTGAGTGGGATATCATGTCATGGTGCCAGCGGCCTGATTTCCCAATGGGGCAGCACTATAAAGTCACCATGAGTGTGCACTGTCACAATTTGGTACCCGTCCTGATATGACCTTAGATGTTGCCAGGATGTAAAACTCACCAACCAACCAACCAATCTGCATAAACAAAGGCCAAGGGACCACGCTGGTCAGCCTAACAAGTACAGACCAAACAAATACATGCTGGTTGGGTCTTCCTCGTTACAGCGCATACTACAGTAGAACCTCTCTAAATCGACTGACCTTGGGACCGACTTTAAGTGGTCCATTTAGGGAGGTGGTCGGTTTAGGGAGTTAGAATATTGTTGGGACCCAAATAAAGCGATCGATATAGGGGATGCGTCGATCTGTGGAGGTAGTCGGTTAGACTTAGAGTGGTTTTACTGTATGCTTATGGCGTGGAAAGTAATTAATGACTTCCATTTGTATCTCTGTTCCCCAGTTTATCTGGATTGTCAAAGCGCAAAGGACCAGGGAGTTCTGAATCGTTTGATTATGATAGCGCCAACTGGCCAGACAGTGTTTCAAGCATCTTGTGAACATAGTACGCAAGGGGGTGGCTGGACGGTGAGCAACTTAGTATCATTTAATCGATTATTATGCACAAAGTGCACATCAAAACATATTTCTGTCTCTCACCAAATGCAGATTTGTTTGTGGTTTTCCCCATGAATGAAAGATCTCGCGATTTCACAGATTTCCGTTATTTCTAAAGTTGCATAGTCTGAGGGTTTTGAGTTTCTGTCATTTACTGAGATAAATATATATTAGGTTGATCGTTATAATCTACTTTACTTTAGCTTGAAGTAACTTTGATCTTAAATCACTAACTTTTGAGATATTTGAAGTGCAACCATGCCAAATTAATTTTGGCAAGCACTCCAAAACTCTGATACCGCAGGCTTCAGCAGTAACAGGTTCTATTAAATTGCCTCAAAAATCCCTCCTATGTGGTGACATGTTTAATAAATGCACCAGTATCTAAGTAGACATGAAGAATCAAATCTAGATAATCGTTTTGGTTTTAAAACTTTGATGTTTTCATCAGACTATGCAGCTTTAATATTCACCGATTAGCGTTAACAGGAATTGGTCAGTCCGATTGTTTGTTTGTTTGTTGTTGTTTTATACTGGGTATATACTTGTATATATATATACGGGTGTAGGGTGCAGCTGGGCTGGGAGCCTTCGAGTTAGGTGCGAGTTAGGTGCCCGCCCGCCCGACCAACACCGGAGCCACTTATTGGTGCCCGCTGGTCTTGTTGTTTTTTTGTCGCCGGTGTCGCAGTTTCAGCGCCCGGTTTGTTTCCACCGCCCGTATAGAGTGGTGGTCAATGGTCGTGAGCAATCTTCATACAGAAAATACAGCAAAAGTGAAATATCTCTAAAACTACACCACCTATTAACAAATCGCTTGGTACACATATTGAAAACATCTTTACCAAAAAGACTATTAAATTTATATGGTTAGGGTTCTTGAATGGGGGACCTCCGACTTTTTAGTTCAAATTCCTGCCGTTCGCGTCTCCACTGAACGAGTGGGCCTATTCGACACACTGTCACACTGCAAACCCAATGGCTATGAGCAATCTTCATACAGAAGAAGTCAAATATCTCTAAAACCACAACACCTACAGACAAACCGCTTGGTATACATATAGAAAACATACAACGAATAGATTATATTAAATTTATAAGGTTAGGGTTGTGTATTTCTATTAATTTTGAATAAAGTAAACGTTTTGAACTGGGCGTACCGCCAAACTCAGTGCATTGTCAATGGCCGTGAGCAATCTTCATACAGAAGAAGTCAAATATCTCTAAAGCCACAACACCTAGAGACAGGTATACATATAGAAAACATACAACGAATAGATTATATTAAATTTATAAGGTTAGGGTTCTGTATTTCTATTAATTTTGAATTAAATATACGTGTTGCACTGCGCGTACCGGCAAACTCAAAGCATTTTCAATATGACCGTGTAGGCCCAGTAGTACCGACGCGCCACCAAGTGTCGGAAAATTAACTACGCCACATGTCCCCCATTGTATTAATTTTGAATAAAACTAAGGTTTTGCACTGCGCGTACCGTCAAACTCAAGGCATTGTCAATGGTCGCTAGCAATCTTCGTACAGAAAATACAGGAAAAGTGATATATCTCTAAAACCACACCACCTAGAAACAAATGGATTTGTACACATGTAGAAAACATCTTTACCAAAAACATTATATTAAATTTATAAGGTTAGTGACGATGATGTTAGATTTTGAGGCATGCGCATGAAACTGACAGGCAGCTGAAACTGACCGGGCGCTGAAACTGCGACACCGGGACACCAGTTGTTTTGACACCGGGACACAGGCGTGTTGACGCCCGGGACACAGACTCGGCTGCATTGGAAACGACAAACCTGAAGTTGCCGGAATAGAGCCAGTATTGCTATTACTATGTTCGTTGTGACATTAATTTTCTGGTGGGTCGGTGCAGAGGACGATCTGACCTTCCAGAAGTCTGAGTCGGCTGTTCTTGGACATGTTGCTGGTGTGCCGGTGTAGTGTGGGCGAGTCGGATGTGAACCTGTAGTTGCCGGAATAGAGCCAGAATTGCTATTACTATGTTCGTTGTGACATTAATTTTCTGGTGTGTCGGTGCAGAGGAAGGTTTGACCTTCCAGAAGTCTGAGTTGGCTGTTGTGTGGTCAGGTTGCTGGTGTGCCGGTGGAGTGTCGGTGAGTCGGGTGTGAACCTGAAGTTGCCGGAATAGAACCAGTATTGCTATTATTATGTGCGTTGTGACATTAATTTTCTGGTGGGTCGGTGCAGAGGGCGGTTTGACCTTCCAGAAGTCTGAGTGCCCAGCTCTCATCAGCCGGTACTCGCAGTAAGCCAGACTTGCACTAGCCAACTCGCAGTAGCAGTACTACGCCGGTAAGCAATTCGTGTGTCCGGTCTGACATTCGGGATTTTCCTTGGGTTGGGTTTTATACCGGCCCGTCCGGCGCCGTAGTCACTTAGCGGTGCATGCTCCATGTCCCAATGCTTTTGTGGTGTGAATGAGAAGTGCAAAGTGCAAAGCTGTGCCAAAGAGAATTACACACTCTGAGACCATGGTGAGCGGGTCGGCGGCAGTCAAGACTGAGGCGATGGTGTCCGGTAAGATGACGGCGGACGCCGGCGTGAGTAAGATATCTGAGGACGAGGAGGTGCTCCTCGAGGAGGTGAGGGCACTGGTAAAATAGAAGAGGGTGACGGCACTGCGCTCAAAGAAGTCTACGCTAGTGGAGGACATGTCCAGCATGAAGTTGGAAGCTTCGTCACGCAGGCCTTCACGCAGCAGGACGAGGTCACGTGACCACCATAGGCAACGCCACCGCCGGTACTCTTCATCCAGTTCCTCGGATGGCCGCACGCCTAGTAGGGAGCATCGTAAGCGAAGTAAGTGGAATCTTTGGCGGTTCACTGAGGACCACAAGAATGTGAGGAGGCTGAACCCTCATGCTCTGATCGAAGCTTCTTGTGCATGGGTCGCTAAGCAGTTGACTCTTTGCTTAATTTCATAAAATATGTCGGTTACATATCTGGTAGGGTGAAAACTGGCCAGTTTGTAGACGCAGTCCACGCGAAATATGATATTGCGGTGAGGAAGTTAGCCGTTGATGAGGGTTTCGAGGCTTTCTGAAGTGGCAATCCTGAGCTGTCTCTTAAATATTATGCTCTAGAATTTCTGAAGGACGGGAAGTTGGGCAAGGGGAAGACTGGAGGTGGGGCTGGAAAATTGTATATGAAAGAGGGCAAAAGGCCCTGCTTTTTATATAATAAGGATTCTGGCTGCACTCCCGACCAGAAAACATGTTTGTTCGGCCACTGGTGTTCCAGGTGCGGGAGTCGGTCTCATAAGAGGGACGACTGCACGAGAGGCTGAAATTATAGCGCTCGCTCCTTAAGCGGCGTGTAGAATAAGTCATGCCTCAGTATTGTGGCTGAGACATGCGACGCTGCTCCAGGGCCGAGGGTTCTGGAGACGTATGATGCTAGCATTATTCAGCAAGTTGACACGAGTGTAGGTCAGGAGATATTTCTGAACAATTGTGATAGTGATACTAGGGAAGTTGGCCGGCTAGAACCTTTTGTAAAACGCACCAACTTCTCTAATTGGCAGGACATTAACAGTGCTTGGTTGAAGGTTATTAAAGTTGCATGGTCCGATGCCCCTTATTTTTTAGATAAATATATCAAATTGATCGTTATGAGCTACTAATCATTAGTCCAGAGTCATTTGATGAAAAATGACTAGCTTTGAAGCAATTTGAGGTGAAAGAACCCAAAATAATTTCGACAAGCTTGCCAAAAGTCCTCTGGCTATGACCCAGATGATCATCCCGCGGTGACCACGTGATGTGAGATGACCTACTAATCCTGGATCCTGACAGGGCTGTGTAAAGGACGTGTTAACACCGTGAGTTCTGTAATGTGACTGTCTTTATTTAGAATCCATCCTCATGACGTCATGCAGTATTGCAGTGGGGGCGTTCGGATAACTATATATACATTACATCTTCCCCTTTAACAATAGGTACCGATTAACATCGATCATCACTTATTACCCAATGATATCTTTATGCATTATACCATCTATATGTTTTAATGTTACTGCACTAACTATGTTTGATACAGCACTATACCTATACTTAACTATACTTGATTATATTAAATTCTTAATTACCTTAACTACCATCGATATCCACAGGTTATCATTGTGTTCCGACAAACAAATATCATACTGTCCTATCCCCATTGTAACGTATACCGTCAAAGTAACAAACTATGTTCACCATCCTTAAACGGTAACTTAATTGACATGTATCATCAGTGTGGAACAGTCACATAGAACATACTAAGCTATCCACCCTACTATACGGAGCCGAGGCTTGGACAGTGTACAGACGGCAGGTGAAAAAGCTGCATGCCTTCATGATGCGACATCTGTATTCAATCATGAGGCTAACCTGGAAGGACAAAGTGACGAATAAGGAAATACTCGAACGGATTCGGCTGCCCTCTATGGAAGATCTGATCAAAAAGAATCTCCGGTGGACTGGACACCTCATGAGGATGTCATCAGACAGGCTACCAAAGCAGATCCTCTATTCTCAACTGTCTTCTGGCTACAGAAAGAGAGGGCGCCCCCGTCTCCGGTTCAGGGATACCATCAAGAGAAACCTGAAGCTGAGAGACATTAAGACCGACTCATGGACGCAACTCTCACAGCAGAGAGCTGGGTGGAGAGCGTAATTAAAGCGGTCTTTGTCGCATCGCGACCGACAGCATGATGATGATGATGATTTTATTAACACTAGAATGTTTTTATTAATTTTAGTGTGGTTATATTTGTGTGTGTGCTTTTGACTGCTTTGATACTTTTAGAAAGATGTTATACTTTTTGGAGGTAAAATCCACAGTGGCAGCACTGATCTTTGTCAGAAGATGCTTTCTTTATCAATCATCATTGTGATCTTGCTGAACCCTATTTACAAATACTGCTGCCATTTTGTTCCATTATATGGGTTCAACAAAAACAGGTGTTCTAAGATTCGCTGGTCCCTTAGGAAGGACTGACGCTGCGACTCAGCATGCTGGGTAACAGCTTTAACTTACGTGTTACACAGAAGAAACTAGAGTTGGTACCACTCCTCTCACTATACTTCAGTATAGGTCTTACGACTTATACTCAGTTTACATCTACACATGTCTCATGACAAAACTTGGTAGCATATATATGTTCTTGCCATGCATTTGTTTCTAATGTAGATTGCAGTAAAATTGTCCTAGCAAATATTTTACATGAACAAAATATCACTTTGTGTATGTATGTTTACTACCTCTCCCACTTTCCAGTGTGTATGTTGAAACTATGACCCGGCATGCTGGGTCGTAGCTACAGTCCTTCCTAATGTAGCAGTCACACTACGACGACAATGGGAGGACGACAGCCCGGCGGCTGGAATTTTGAGAAATCACGACGACATATGCAAATTCGGGCTAAGTTGGACGACAATCGGACGACATCCGGACGACAAACGGGACGACAGCGGGACGACAGTGTCTGTGTCTGTGTGTGTGTGAATGTGTCTCTGTGTGTGTGTCTGTGTCTCTGTGTGTGTGTCTGTCTGTGTCTCTGTGTGTGTCTCTGTGTGTGTCTGTGTCTCTGTGTGTCTCTATGTGTGTGTGTGTGTCTCTGTGTCTGTGTATGTGTGTATCTGTGTCTGTGTGTGTCTCTGTGTCTGTGTGTATGTGTGTGTGTATCTGTGTCTGTGTGTGTCTCTGTGTGTGTCTCTGTGTCTGTGTGTGTGTGTCTCTGTGTTGTGTCTCTCTGTCTCTGTGTGTGTCTGTGTCTTTGTGTGTGTCTGTGTGTGTCTCTGTTGTGTCTCTGTGTGTGCGATAAACCACACTCACTCACACTCACATTTACACTCACTATCACACTCACTCTCACACTCACTATCACACTCACACTCACTATCACACTCACACTTCACGATCACACTCACACTCACTATCACACTCACTATCACACTCACACTTCACGATCACACTCACTATCACACTCACACTCACTATTACACTCACTATCACACTCACTATCACACTCACACTCAATATCACACTCACTATCACACTCACTATCACACTCACACTTCACGATCACACTCACACTCACTATCACACTCACTATCACACTTCACGATCACACTCACTATCACACTCACACTCACTATTACACTCACTATCACACTCACTATCACACTCACTATCACACTCACTATCACACTCACTATCACACTCACACTTCACGAGCACACTCACACTTCACGATCACACTCACTATCACACTCACACTCACTATTACACTCACACTCACACTCTCACTCTCACTCACATCCACACCCACACTCAGCCTCACACCCACACCCACACTCACACTCACTCTGTGTGTGTGTCTCTGTGTCTTGGTGTCTCTGTTGCAGAGACACACACACAGAAACACAGAGACACACACACAGAGACACATACACAGAGACACAGACACACACATAGAGACACACACAGAGACACACAGAGACACAGACACACACAGAGACACATACACACAGACACACACACAGACACACACACACAGACACACACAGACACACACATAGAAACACAGACACACACACACAGACACAGATATACACACACACACAGACACACACACACAGACACACACACACACACAGACACACACACACATAGACACAGACACAGAGACACACAGAGACACATACATGGAGAGAGAAGCAACTACAGCTTAACGACAAGACGACAGTGCCACGACAGTGCCGCGACAGTGCCGCAAAATCGGCTGTCGTCGGCTGTCGTAGAAGTTTTTCAACATGTCCAAAATCCCCACGACAACCCGGCGACAGTCGAGAAAGAGTGGAGAAACTGGAGGTGTCGCGGAGGTGTCGCGGCGGCACCTGCGCGACAATCAGCGACAAGCGGAAGTGGGTGTCGCAGGGCTGTCGCCGCTGCTTGTTGTCGTAGTGTGACTGCTACATAAGGGACCAGCGGAACTCAGAATACCTACAGGTATTACATAAGATCTCAGTTATGTAACTGCTTGGATGTCAGTTACTGGAGGGCAGTTCTAGAGGTACAACTCCTGCTTGTGTGTCAATAACCGGAGAGCAGGTCTAGAGTTACAACTCCTGCTTGCGTGTCAATGACCCAGAGAGTCGGTCTAGAGGTACAACACCTGCTTGTGTGTCAATAACCTGGAGAGCCGGTCTAGAGTGTAAAAGTACAACGTCTGAACACTTTGACTTCTGGATACTGAATGCTTTATTCACCATCCAGGGCTCTGAACCACTGGCCAAACTTTCCATGACGTCATCTCATTAACATATTCCTTTGTTCTCTCTCAATGCCTAGATCCCATTATGCATCTCATTAGCATATATTACATAGAGGTACAACTCCTGCTTGTGTGTCAATAACCCGGAGAGCTGGTCTAGAGGTACAACTCCTGCTTGCATGTCAATAACCCGGAGAGCAGGTCTAGAGGTATAACTCCTGCTTGCTTGTCAATAACCTGGACACCAGGTCTAGAGGTACAACTCTTGCTTGTGTGTCAATAACCCAGAGAGCAGGACTAGAGGTACAACTCCTGCTTGTGTGTCAATGACCCGGCTGGCAGAATTAGAGCTACATGGGTATCGACATGCAACTCTTGCTTGCGTGTCGTCGTGAGGACACGCAAGCAAGCAATTGTGAGGCTAAGCAACATCAATTGACAAATCCCACGCTCACACAATCTTGATTCAAAAATGAGGTTAGCAGGATTCCCGTGCAGAAGGCCGGATGTTCAGCCGACTCAAACAAAATTGATACGATGCTGGTGCTCACCATTACTAGGATAGGGCAAGGACTGATTATCTTAGTATCAGGATAATGTGACTGAGTGGGAATTCGGATCACGGTGCCAACAGCCTGGTCTCCCAGCGGGGTAGCACTATAAATTCACCATGGGTGCACACTATCACACTTCGGTAACCGTCCCGATATGACCTTAGATGTTACCAGGACGTAAAACCACAACAAACAAATAACCCGCACAGCTTGAGCACATAGTTGGGGGCTAAAATAACTGCTGGCAAATAGGTGGTTTCATGCTATAAAAATTACGACTCACCATATTTGATCATAATAATTGTGAATAAGTAAAGCACAGGGCCTGGGAATTCTTGAAAAGTATTGAACTCCAGTTGCCCCATTTCAAGGCCTTGAAAAGCCTGGAATTTAACCTAGTTTGGGTAATTAGTCTTGAAAAGCCTGTAATTCCATTAAATTGTCCCTACTATAGTACTAATCTAAATTAGTCTGAAATCACCATTCGCCATTGTTCTATCCTGAAATCCAAATGAAAATAGTCTTGAGTTCCTATCAAAAACAGCATTGAAAGGTCTTGAAATAACATTAAATTCCATATCTTCATATGTGTACGGGCCCTGAAAGCATTTTTTTCTCATTTTACAGGCCCTTTAACGGTACTGTTTCTTGCTTGTTTAAAGTTGCATAGTCCAATGGGCTTTGAGTTTCTGTCATTTTCTGAGATAAACATATTAGGTTGATCGTTATAATCTACCCTACTTTCACTTGAAGTACTTATTATTTTAAATAGCTAACTTTTGAGATATTTGAATTGCAAACAAGCAAAATTAGTTTTGGCAAGCTTGCCAAAACTCTGACACAATAGGTTTCTGCAGTAATAGGTTCTATTAAATTGCCTGAGTATTCCCTTCTATGTGGTGACAAATGTTTAACAAGTGCACCAGTATTTAAGTTAGATATATAGAATCAACTTGAGATACTTGTTTTGGTTTTGAAAAATTGATGCTTCATCGGACTATACAGCTTTAAAACAAAAAGTAAACATTGGGCGGAGTCCTATTTCCAATCAGACTCTTCTCACTTCTCTCTCATCATTCACACATTGTGATTGGCAGGTAATCCAAAGAAGGATAGACGCTTTTATATCCTTCAATCAGCCGTGGTTTTACTACAAGTTCGGTTTCGGCAATGTTGGCGACAACCACTGGTTGGGCAATGACAAACTGCACATGCTGACGTGGCTTCGGCCCAAAAAGCTACTTGTATTGCTCGAATTGAAGAATAAGAAATCCATAGCCAGCTACAACTTCTTCTCTGTGGGCAATGAAAACTCCTCTTACCACCTGAGCATTGGAGAATTTACTGGAGGAAACGCAGGTGAGCTTAGCCAGCCCCACATACAGACTGACCCCGGGCACATGATGCGTAAACAGGGTCAACTTTAGGGTCGCCTGGGACTCCACATGGGGCACCACGTCAGTGTTAAATTGTGGAAAATTGTACTAGTAAGGGCGCCGAAGTTCAACTTTCCCAGGATGCTAGCAACCCTAGGGCCGGGGCCCTGCAAGTAAAGTGTACCGTATTGAAGTGATGTGTTTAACTGAACTTGCATGACGTGTTTAATATGGGTGACTGTGCTAACATGACATACTTAATACAGGTCACTGTATTCACGGGTTGTGTCTAAGATAAGCCACTGTGCTCACATGATTTGTTTAACTCAGGTGACTGCACTCTTGTGACGTGTTTAATACAGGGGACTGTATTCAGGTGAAACTTTAATACAGGGTCACTGTATTCAGATAAAATAGTTTAATACAGGGGACTGTATTCAGGTGACGCGTTTAATACAGGGAATGTACTCATACTGTGTGTTTAATAGGAGCTGGTGATGTATGATGTGTGTCCGATGTAACCTACACTATCCACTCACAGTACTGTCTGTATGATGTGTGTTAAATGTAACCTACACTCTCCACTCACAGTTAACTGGACTGTCGGTATAATGTGTGTTATATGTAACCTACACTCTCCACTCACAGTTAACTGGACTGTCTGTATAATGTGTGTTATATGTAACCTACACTCTCCACTCACAGTTAACTGGACTGTCTGTATGATTTGTGCTATATGTAACCTACACTCTCCACTCACAGGACTGTCTATATGATGTGTGTTAAATGTAACCTACACTCTCCACTCACAGTTAACTGGACTGTCAGTATAATGTGTGTTATATGTAACCTACACTCTCCACTCACAGTTAACTGGACTGTCTGTATGATGTGTGTTATATGTAACCTACTCTCTCCACTCACAGTTAACTGGACTGTCTATATGATGTGTGTTATATGTAACCTACACTCTCCACTCACAATTAACTGGACTGTCTATATGATGTGTGTTATATGTAACCCACACTCTCCACTTACAGTTAACTGGACTTGTCTGTATGATTTGTGTTATATGTAACCTACACTCTCCACTCACAGTTAACTGGACTGTCTATATGATGTGTGTTAAATGTGACCTACACTCTCCACTCACAGGTAACTGGACTGTCTGTATGATGTGTGTTATATGTAACCTACACTCTCCACTCACAGTTAACTGGACTGTCTGTATGATGTGTGTTATATGTAACCTACTTTCCACTCACAGTTAACTGGACTGTCTATATGATGTGTGTTATATGTAACCTACACTCTCCACTCACAGTTAACTGGACTGTGTATATGATGTGTGTTATATGTAACCTACACTCTCCACTCACAGTTAACTGAACTGTCTGTATAATGTGTGTTATATGTAACCTACTCTCTCCACTCACAGTTAACTGGACTGTCTATACGATGTGTGTTATATGTAACCTACACTCTCCACTCACAGGACTGTCTATATGATGTGTGGTATATGTAACCTACTCTCTCCACTCACAGTTAACTGGACTGTCTATATGATGTGTGTTATATGTAACCTACACTCTCCACTCACAGTTAACTGGACTGTATGATGTGTGTTATAATATAACTTATATGTAA
Organism: Branchipolynoe longqiensis; assembly: GCA_030323885.1. NCBI lineage: Eukaryota > Metazoa > Annelida > Polychaeta > Phyllodocida > Polynoidae > Branchipolynoe > Branchipolynoe longqiensis. Next base: position 13,637,626 of record CM059191.1, read on the forward strand.
CATACACTCTCCATGCACAGTTAACTGGACTGTCTGTATGATGTATGTCCTATGTAATCTACACTGTCAACTCTCAGTTAACTGGACTGTCTTTATGATGTTTCTCCCATGTAGCCATCACTCTCCACTCACACTTAATTAGAGTTGCATGCCTGTATGGACCACAAATCTACATCTCACTCTCCACTTACAGGAGATGCACTGTCAGAAAACAACAACAGTATTTTCTCAACTAAAGACCAGCGCATCCTACCGGCAGACACAAACTGTACTGGAGGCTTCTGGTACGGTGGAACTGGGTGTCACTCATGCACACTGAATGGCAACTGGGAAGAAGGCATATTCTGGAAGGGGAAGGGGAGGAAAACGATATTCCCAACCAGCAGCATCATGATGGTGCGTGACCATTAATGGTTGCAATTGAACATACGGCTCCCTGAACGATGGACTGTCTGTATGACGTGTGTTCTATGTAAGCTACACTCTCCACTCACAGTTAACTGGACTGGTTGTGTGCCATGTGTCGTATGTAAGCTACACTCTCCACTCAGTTAACTGGACTGTCTGTATGCCATTTGTCGGATGTAAGCTACACTCTCCACTCACAGTTAACTGGACTGTGTATGCCATGTGTCCTTTGCAAGCTACACTCTACTCACAGTTAACTGGACTGTCTGTATGCCATGTGTCTTAAGTAAGCTACAATCTCCACTCACAGTTAACTGGACTGTCTATATGACATGTGTCCTATGTAAGCTACACTCTCCACTCACAGTTAACTGGACTCAGACTGAATATATAAGATGGTCAACTCCCATGAAAATTGGTAACACAGACTGGTGGCACCTCTCGTAGTCGTTGTTGAACAAGTAAAAACATTGGTCATATGATCATATTTGACTACATATTCTTTGTGAGTCTGTGTTTATCCATTACTTCCAAAACACTGAGTATATATATATATATTTAAATAGAACCTTAAACCCTAAACCGAAATCAACCAAAAACAATTTATAATACAGACCAAATACTCCCAAAGAATGTAAAAAAACATGGATCTGTTATTTTTATATCACAATTTGATGCAGCACAACCATTATGATTTTACCTGTACCACCATTTCCAGTACAATAGGCATAGTTTAATGTGGTATTTTTATTTCACATTATTTCACAGTATTAAAATAACATGTAAAAAGCAAAAGCCACGGTAAATAAATATGATGGTCAAATTTAAATATATTTCTCTATCAGCTTTGAGTTAGGTCATCAATCAATCAATCAATAGGATATAGCTATAATAGGCCTTGGACCTGTTAGCTGCTCTTAATTAATAGAAATGGAGACAGTTCTTCAGATGCGGTGGATTGTAGCAACTGTTACTGGCTCCAAGATATACTTAATGCTTGACCAGTATGCATCCAGTCGGGACTTGAAACAGTTCACCGACTCTGCTGCTATGACACTCTCCGGCAAGTCATTTCACAGGTCAACCACCCTAAAGCCGAAAAAGTTGTGTCGCAGGTCCAGTCTGGAGTACCGCCTCCTCAGCTTCAGGGAGTGTCCTCTGGTCCTGGCATTGGAGTCTCTGATAAGGGGGCTGCCTGTCTTGTAGATACCATGGAGATATTTGAATACTTCAATCATATCCCCCTGGGCACGTCTGTAGTACAGGCTTGGGATCTTCAAATGACATATAGGTTGTTCATAGGGTATTTCATCAAATCCATGTACAAGCTTCGTTGCCCTTCTTTGGATCTTCTCAATTGACTCAGCATCCTTCCTGTAGAGTGGTGACCACACAACATTTCCATATTCCAAAAGTGGACGTGCAAGGGATGTGTACAGTCTGCGCACAACATCCTCGTCTAGGTATGTGTACGATCTTCGAATGATGGCCAGTATTCCATTAGCTCTGTTGGCGGCTTCCTGGATGTGGTCGCCGAATGTCAGTTTGTTGTCCACCTTGACACCCAAGTCCTTTTCTATCATTGTTTCGGAGAGCGGAACATTATTCACACCATCGTTCATTACATAAATGTGCTTGCTGTTTTTGCCCCCTAAATGCATCACTTTGCATTTTGAAGCATTAAACTTCAGCTGCCAATCACTTGACCACTTCTGCATGTTGTTGAGGTCCTTCTGCAAGTCCCCTGAGTCACTTCCTTTCTCCATACGGCGGAATACTTTGGTATCGTCAGCAAACATTTGGACCATAGAATGTACAACTTCTGGTAAGTCACAAATAAAACTGGTCCAAGCACGCTGCCCCTGAGGTATTCCGCTTTTCACCAAGCACCATCCTGATGGTTTGCCATTTACAATGACTCGCTGTCTTCTGTGACTCAGAAAATCCTTTATCCAGTGTAGGTCATGTTCTGGTGCTGATCTGATATCGTTTCCGCAGCATAGCCACCACTGATAGAAGGCTGTGTTCAACAACCTCCGCTTGGTGCATGACAGTCGCAAATGTTACACGGTCGGAAATAGCAGTTGGACTTGTCTATATACACATTCTCTGCTGGATTATCTATGATGTGTGTCCTATGTAACGTACATTCTCCATTCACGGCTAACTAGACTGTCTGTATGATGTGTGTCCTATGTAATTAATTCACGCAGCCAATAAGAAGACGAGAAGATGAATTGAAAAATAAAATGTTTATTGGAGAACATAACCTGCAGGCAGGTCGGGCATCAAGTGGTGGAGAGCATGATCGGTATCGTGTATATCGGTATCATGAACAACAAATAGGAAATATCAATCAGTGGATAACAAGGCAATCTAGGATAATAGGGGATAATGTGTAATATCGATCAAGCATCAAATCAAGAGGATAACAGGTTATCAATAGGCAGTCAAATCATATCGGTACATCAAGTAAGTAAATCATCATTAGTCGATAAACAAGTCAACCCAACAAAGACCCGAGGGCTGATGGAACAGAGGAAATCACCGCAGGACCTGGATATGACGACAGCGCAGGGCTGGTCCAGGGACCTGCCTCCCTAAGCGCCTCAAGAGGCACTCCTATACCCCTTCTAAGACTAGGAAGAGAAAAAACAAGATGAGGCTCAAACAAAGCTGCAGAGGCAAGAGAAAGAACTTTAGTTAAGCATGAGGCTGTTAGCAGAGACCCATCAGGTAGCAAGAAAGCAGGAGACGAACCAACTGGGTTAAACCGAGACTTGTACCGAGACCACGCTGCAACAGGGCAGCATGGGGAAGCAGGAAGGCGAGGGAGGAGATAGACAAGCGGGGATTGAGCTCTAGACCTAGTTTATGAGGACTTAACAGATACATACAGTGCAGTATTAGTCAAGAACAAATCGGAAGCTTGGAGCGTGTGCGGGCCAATGAGTGCGGAGGGAGGGGAAGTGACATTACTTTGCCTAGCTAGGGTAAAGTAGATAACAAGAAGAGCAGCAACAAATACAGAGGCTTGATCCCCCAGAGAAGACAGATATACAATAACAGAGTTCAGCTGATAAGGCGACAAAGCGGACGCTTGGGATGGTATATGAGTGGAAGTCTTAGCTAATCCTTTCCTGAGGATTGAAACCATGTAAGCACCGAACGGGTGCAGATCACCCCCCAGGGCCTCGAGGCAGGTCTTAGCACCACTCAGCTAGTTTGCAATTGCACCCAGGGACTTAAGCTGGGATCGAAGGTAGATCATGTAGGATAGCACATAATACACCGTCGGCTTCAGACGATCGAGCTGATGCTGCGAGCAGAAGCTCTTGTATGCCTGCAGGTGCAGCACTTTATTCACCCAGGTCGCTCTTCCTAAGGAAGCAGAGAATCCAATGACTAGCTTGAGATGTTGGGTTAGGATGTAACCTGGAAGATAGAGGCATAAAAATTACTATCTTCCAGTGTTGAACACTACTTGTGTTCAATTAGAGAGAAAAGAATCAAAATTTGTTTAAAGAACGCAAGACCGGAATGGAATTTAGGGTGCGACTGCTACATTCGGGCAAAGCTGCCACTTTAGCTGCTAGACTATGCGGGGACCTGCTTAAATTATCTGCTAAGACAAGAGACTTCCCCTCCTTATGAGTAACCGTAATATGACAGCTTTTAGACGCTGAAATTAGGCAAATCTGCCTTGCAACATACACAGGACAGACAGGACAGGGTGTAGAGAGGAATGAGTGAGGCTAGGCAAGCGGGTGGGCAACACTTACTGACTGCTGGGCTGATGTTATTTAGGATCTTGAGTATGTACTGCTAAGGTCAAATTCTGTCAATTATGACCATGCGTTAATAAAGAGAGTGCTCAAAGTTAAGAAAAATGGCCGGTGATTGGCAGTCGCTATTACTGAGGTAAGGACACGTGAGCAAAAGCTAATAAAACAGGAGCGTAATGAAATTGTCACTGCTTGCATCAGGCCAAGTTCTGTTAATTAGGAGCATGACTATTCGCTGGTAACATCCAGTTCTATTAATTATGAGTGTGAGTTAAGAAGGAGAGAGAGCTCAAATGAAGAAAATGAGGTGGCGAGCAGCAGTCACTGTAGTATTATCAGAGTAACGCATAGCGCTGTAACCTGGTATTAACTGTTTGAAGTAATGAGGTTGAGTACAAACCAGGCATCGAGACGAGTCGGTAGAACGGTCACTGTCACTGCGGTAAAGACACATGAACAAGAGTAATAAAACAAAAGCACAATGAAGTTTCACTGCTTCAGGTTAATTCTGTTACTCAGGATTATTCACTGCTAAATCAACTTCTGTAATTTGTGAAGGTGAGATAATAATGAGAATGCTAAAATGATGAAAATGTGCTGTTGGCAGGCAGTTATCACCTCGGTAAACACACTTGTGATGCAAGCAAATCTTTGACAAAACACAATCTTCCACTGCTTCAGGTCAAATTCTGTTATTAGAGTGACTATTCATTGCTACAATTACATTCAGTTAATTATGTGCTTGACTTAATAGTGAAGGAGTGCTATACTGCAAGCAGTGAGCGGCGAGCAGCAGTCTATAGTGTTACTATTAGCAGACTGAGCCTAGTGCTGCTACCTGGTTTTTAACTGTTGGAACATTACTGGTAAGCAGCAGTTGTCACCTCAGTAACCACACTCATGATGCGAGCAAATGTTAACGAAACATCTTCCACTGCTTCAGGTCGAATTCTGATATTAGTGTAAGTATTCAGTGCTACAATTACATTCTGTTAATTATGAGCATGGCTTAATAATGAGGGTGGTAAAAATGACAACATGGACACTGCCTGCCGGCAGGGAAGTGGGGGAAGGCAGGTTTTTCGGGTGAAGACAGCTAGCAGTGACAGCTAGCAAAGACCAAGCAGCGGGGAGACAACCCACTGGCAGAGACTGGGCAGTGGTTTGGAACAATGAGTCGCCAGATGAAAACAGCTAGTAGAGCCCAGGCCGGAGGCCGGGAATGTCAGGTGAAGGCAGCTAGCAGAGACCGGGCAGCATTGAGGCAACCCACTGGGAGAGACAGGCATCGCAACGAGTCGATACCACAGTCACTGTTACTGGTGTTGTAACGAGTCGGTGCAACAGTCACTGTCACTGGGGTAAACAGAAGCGAGCAAACGTTAAACAAAGAAAAAACAAATATAATGAACTAAAGCTGTATTCACACGGCAAAAAGTAAAACGATCGAGGCAAAGCATTTTACCTGAGGCGTTTTAGAAGCGCATTCACACGGGCAGTACTTGGGCCGGAAATCGATATCAGCGCAAGAGCAAGTCGATACTAACCAGCGCCAGTTTAGGTTCGTCGACGTCGCCACGAGAGAGTGTGGGTTCGATCTAGATATGTATGGACTGAATCGTATTGGTTTGGAACGGTCAAAACTTCTGCTGGGCAGTGAAACCCTAAAAATAAATCATGAAAAAAATATCTGTGCACCTCTAGCAGCTTCATAGACCAAATTATATAATATGCGCTTTTGATCGACCGGAAAGTCAACAAACCAAGGTCTCAACTGCACATGCGTGTGATGTCCTAAATAGCTTCATATGTGTTCACGCGGACAAGATAAAACGATTCAGCCTAGATCGGTTCCTGTAGACCACATCGCGAAGCGTTTTACATTAAACGATTTATGTAAATCGATTCAGCCCTAAAACGCCTCAGCCGCGCATTCACATGGCAAATGTGAGTCGAACTAGGCAAGTCGATTTATATGAATCGGTTTTACTTCCCCGTGTGAATACAGCTTTTGACTGCTTCATATCAAGTTCTGTTATTTATGACTATTCACAGTTATAGTCTCACTCTTGTTATTTATGAGCAAGACTATAACTCGTATACAAGACTATACGGCTGTAAGGCCAAAGCAGACTCCGGCTATACTACTTACTGAAACTACTGTAGTTCCCGGTTCTGGCACCAGGGGACTATTGGCTGCCACTCGCTCCTCCGGCTCCACCCGAACAACTACTGTGCGTTTTTTGCACTGTGCATGTTGCTGCACGCTGTGTGTCTATGGCTATGCCTATGCCGGTGACAGACTACTGTGGGCCTTGTGGGCAAAAGCATAAATTGCCAGTAAATGAATTATGTCCGGTAGGCAAGGCGGCTACAAGACGGGCAACTCGTGGGCACCCTCAGCAAGAGGCTGATATGGCTGACAGTCAGGTGAAGGAAGAGGTGCGTGCCATGGGTGCGGTAGGCGACAGGGAGTCGGAGGACGAGCGGGAGTTGAGAAGTAGAGTAGACGCGTTGGAAAAAAAGAGGCGGGTGGCGGAGCTTTTGCAGCGTCAAGACGAGTTGGAGGAAGAATTGCGGAAGATGAACGTGTCGGCGAAAGAAAGGGGGCGGTGCCGGTCGGGGCACGCACACCGGTGCGCGCGACGGCGCAGGTCTTCCTCTTCAAGTTCAGGCAGCCGCACACCGAGTACTGAAAGGCGTTGTCAGCGTAAGTGGACACTCAAACACTATACAGTGGACAGAAAAGAAATTAAAAAGTTAAATGCTTATGAGGTTATAGAGTCGAATTGTGCGTGGTTTTCTGACGCTAGCAGCTATGACGACATTGAGTCGTGCCACGCGATGTTGAATCATATAAGCTATCTCTGTACGAAGGCCAAATTTAATAACTTTAACAATACGGCTCATGTAGCGTACGACACGGGGGTCCGTAAGCTGGCACAAAAGCAGGGTTTTGCTGCATTCGCCTCCGGTAATAGTGACTTGGCTCTGCGGCACTACGCGTTTGAAAACATTAAGGACGTTAAAAAATCTTCAGGGGAGTCTTCAAAGTCGTCCAACGCGTCGTCAAAATTATTTACGCGTGATGGGAAGAAGCCATGCTTTGCCCACAATGGTGACTCGGGGTGTGTGCGAGATGAAAAAACCTGTGACTTTGGGCACTGGTGTTCCCGTTGTGGCAGTCGCAGCCATAAGAGGCGCAATTGTCGAAGAGACTGAAGATGCAAGAAAAAGGCTCTGAACTGTCAATTAAATGAACTTCATTCTGAATTAAATAATATAATTGTTGTGAATAATAATATTAATACTACACATTTAAAAATGAAACTGGTTGATAATCCGCTAGTTATGAAGGTGGAAGGGTGTGCTTCCAGCACTCTGCTAGAGATTGTTTCTGGCAATGTTCAAATTCCTTTGACGCGTAATAGGACTGTAGTTGCTTCATATCAAGTTCTGTTATTTATGACTATTCACAGTTATAGTCCCACTCTTGTTATTTATGAGCAAGACTATAGTTAAAAGTAATAGTGAGACTGCTAAGATTGACGAGAAATGAACCGGCGAGCAGCAGTCATTGTGGTAAACAGACGCGAGCAAACGTTAAACAAAGAAAAAACAAATATAATGAACTTTGACTGCTTCATATCAAGATCTGTTATTTATGACTATTCACAATAATAGTCCCACTCTGTTATTTATGAGCAAGACTATAGTTAAAAGTAATAGTGAGCCTGCTCAGAATGACGACAAATGGACAGGTGTCGTGGTTTATAACCCCGGCGTGATCGCATCCCCTGCCGTGGCTTCTGCGCATGCGCGGAGTTTGTAAACATTGTGTATTTGCGCGCAGCTCGGCTGCAGAACGAATACACACTGCCACTGCCACTATTAAAAATTAATAGAAATGCACAACCCTAACCGTATAAATTTAATATAATCTATTCGTTGAATATGTTTTCTATATGTGTACCAAGCAGTTTGTTTCTAAGTGGTGTAGTTTTAGAGATAATTCACTTTTTCTGTATGAAGATTGCTCACGGCCATTGACACTGGGGAGAATTTGATGCATGCGCAGACGACGCGCTTAAAATCCGCGCATGCGCAGAAGCCATGGCAGGGGATGCGATCACGCCGGGGTTATAAACCACGACACCTGTCAGCGGCAGTCACTGTCAGTGTCACGGTGGTAAACAGATGGAGCAACATAAATAACTCAAATGTAATGAACTTCCACTGCTTTGTATCAAGTCAGTTAATTATGCCTGTATACTCTAATGTCAAATTCTGTTAGGTGTGAGGATGACTTAATAATGAGCGAGGCTACAATTGTGAAAGAGAACCAGCAAGTGGAAAGGTTAACTATCACCTGGGTGAAGCGATGTTGTGCGAATCGTAAGCAGAAGCAGGAGACAGCTCGCCGGTGTCATGGTATAAAACCCCGGCCCGATCGCAGCCCCTGCCGTGAAGACAGTTGACTAAGCATTTATTTTTGTAAAATAAATTTAAAAACTTTCAGTGGATCGATTAAAAATATCTTAATGCGCGATTGAAGAGGAAGATCTGAAGTATTTAATGTAACCTAAGAGCAATTTATGCTGAAAGTATTAAAAACAGAGATAATAGTGAAAGTTGGGATATTCTGAGTGTCAGTGCAATCTTCATACAGAAAAAGTGAAATATCTATGAAACTTACACCACCTAGAAACAAACCCCATGGAACATATATAGAAAACATATCCAATGAACAGATTATATTAAATTTATACGGTTAGGGTTGTGCATTTCTATTAATCTTTAATAGACACTGGCAGTGTGTATTCGTTCAGCAGCCGAGCTGAGCTTGTTTACAACCTCTGCGCATGCGCAGAAGCCACGGCAGGGGCTGCGATCTGGCAGGGGGTTTATACCATGACACCGGCAGAGGCCGTGGCAGAGGCCGGTGTTGCAGTTTCCGTGGTACGCCAGCTTGCGAGGTACACATGCATTCAAATGCATTGTCAATGGCCGTGAGCAAATCTTCATACAGAAAAAGTCAAATATCTCTCAAATTACACCACCTAGAAACAGACCGCTTGGCACACATACAGAAAACATATTCAACAAACAGATTATATTAAATTTATAAGGTTAGGGTTCTTGATTTCCATTAATTTTGAATAAAACTAATGTTTTGCATTGCACGTACCGTCAAACTGAAGGCATTGTCAATGGTTGTGAGCAATCTTCATACAGAAAATGTGAAATGTCTCTAAAACCACACCACCTAGAAACAAATCGCTTGGTACACATATAGAAAACATCTTTACCAAAAACATATTAAATTTATAAGGTTAGTGACGATGCTGTTCGATTTTGACACATGCACAGAAGCGATGTGTCCCTCGCAAACTGGTGTACCGCTGAAACTGCAACACCGGGAACGTCGGGTGAAGCCGTTGAAGGTGAGTCAAGGGACCCGGTGTTGCAGTTTCCGTGGTACACCAGTTTGCGAGGGACACTGTCGTTTCTGTGCATGAGTGGATTTCCTGCGCATGCGCCAAATTCGACCGACTCCTTCAAACTGCAGAGTGTTGCAGTTTCCGTGGTACGCCAGTTTCTGGGGTTCACCATCCCTTCTCGGGACTTACAACACTTTAGAAACAACTTCTGAGGCCAAACTGCTTAAAACAGTGACAAATAAACGAACAAATCAGTAAATAAGCACAGTGTAGGCAGTTGCCAACCTTCTGTATGTAATCCAATATGGCCACCGAAAGTAGCCTCGTGACATCATTACACCCCCTCTATAGTTTTAATAATTATTTTTGTATCTCTGAGAGGGGAGGGGGGGTACTTATATTTATCTATTCATGACTTGGGTTAAGGAGGGGGGGGGTTGTATCTCTGAGAGGAGGGGGGGTAATTCTTGTTTATTTTTGTACTTCTTATTCGCACATAACTTGGATGTTTCACACGGATGTGACACTGACACTATAGTGACATTGACCATGAAACGATCACTGCACAAAACTTCCGAAAGCCTCCGAAAATCCGAGCATGCGCAGAAGCCACGGCCGGGCACCCAATCTGACCGGGCTTTCAAACCACGACACCGGTTCAACTAGAGGAACACAGGAAGACGTACCTTCCAATGAGATTGCATCCTGGATTTAAAACAGAGGAGGCCTCCCTTGATTCTTAAGCCCCGTTCACACAACACAACTTTAGGCCGAACTAGATAAGGCAAACTAGGCGTGAAAGTGTGTCGTATCCACACATCCAGTGCTTGGGGTGGTTTAAGCCGGAAATCGATATCTGCGCATGAGCAAGTCCATACTAACCAGCGCCACTTTCGGTTAGTCAACGTCGCCACGAGAGAGTGTGGGTTCGACCTAGATATGTATAGACTGAGTCGTATTGTTTTGGAATGGTCAAAACTTTTGCTGGGCAGGATATGGAACCTAGCGATATATAAAAATATATATCTGTTGCTTTTCATGAAAATTAAATAAGTATTAAAATGTATTAATTACTGATATAGATATCAACTTGTGTGTACATTGATCATGTGGAAATAAATATATTATTATTATTATGAATGCATATGATATCTGTTTAGCACAGAGGCCACCACATTATTCCAGGGAATTTATTAATACACTAAAGCCGTGTTTACACGGGCGAGTTAAAACGCCTCATATAAAACCACTTGTCTAGATCGATTTACATTTGCCGTGTAAACGCGACGCTGAGGCGTTCTAGGGCTGAATCGATTCATACAAATTGGTATATGTAAACCACCTTGGGCGTAATTGATTAATCGACTCTGGTCACCCGAGCCACTTTTTGGCGCATGCGCACATCCTGCAGACTCGGGTCGAATAATCGAATAAGCTTCTCCATGCTTGGGTGACAAAAATGGTGGCCCTTTTATTAGTTTTTTTAGTAGCCGATATAATTACAGCAAAATATGATTGAACTATTTTTATGATGGCATAGTTTAGACATATTTCCATTTCATTAATCTATCGCTATGTTCACACACACACTTTAAATCGATTCATATAAATCGACTTGCCTAGTTCGACGCACATTTGCTGTGTGAATGCGACACTGTGTCGATTTAGGGCTGAATCGATTCTTATAAATCGTTTCATGGAAACCACCTGCGTGAGGTACTTTATATGAATCGATTCAGCTGGTTCCCGGGCGGCGATAGTGTAAAATAGCGGTGCTCGCCGGCTACAGGCTCAGCTGTAACTAATCGCTGGTGCCCGGCAGTGTTAGGGACCGATTAGGCCGAAATCTATTGAATGCGATCATATTTAACAGAATTACATACTCAAATAATGAAATTTAATTAAATTAACCCTAAATTCCTAGCGATATTAACCTAGCAGCTACATCGGCGTCGTTATTCATATTGTCAAATCGATGAGTGTAAACTAAACAAATAGCAGTGCTCGCCGGCTACAGGCTCAGCTGTAACTAATCGCTGGTGCCCGGCAGTGTTAGGGACCGATTAGGCCGAAATTATTGAATGCGATCATATTTAACAGAATTACATACTCAAATAATGAAATTTAATTAAATTAACCCTAAATTCCAAGCGATATTAACGTAGCAGCTACATCGGTGTCGTTATTCATATTGTCGAATCGACGAGGCTCACCACTAAGGCTGCTGGTTCCCGGCAGCCGAAATACTTTCAAATTCGGTGTGTGTGAATGCGCCACTAAATCGATTCATATAAATCAACTTGTCTGAGTCGACATAACATTGTGTGTGTGAACACAGCTTATGTTATCACAAAAAAAAAATGTATGACTGGTACTGGTGGCTGTTATCCTGCAGGACGGTACCAGCGCAAATGTGACGTCATTGCAAACCCCAGCCAAGAGATGGGTTACTGGGGTCGGGTTGTTTTGCACACGGCACGTGTATTTGTCGACTCCACTTGCGTGTTCTATTTGAAATTCTGACAACTCGAGTCACCCGGGTCGTATTAATCGATTACGGCCCTTGTGAGGTAGTATAGATGAAGCGATACAGCTGGTTCCCGGGCGGCGATAGTGTAAAATAGCGGTGCTCGCCGGCTACAGGCTCAGCTGTAACTATACACTGGTGCCTGGCCGTGTTAGGGACCAATTAGGCCGAAATCTAGTGAATGCGATCATATTTAACAGAATTACATACTCAAATAATGAAATTTCATTAAATTAACCCTAAATTCCAAGCGATATTAACGTAGCTGCTACATCGGCGTCGTTATTCATATTGTCGAATCGATGAATGTAAACTAAACAAATAGCAGTGCTCGCTGGCTACAGGCTCACCACTAAGGCTGCTGGTTCCCGGCGCCGACACACTTTCAAACTCGGTCCATGTAAACGCGCCACTACATCGCTTCATATAAATCGCTTTGTCTAAATCGGTTTACAATTGACCGTGTAAACACAGCTTAAGATTGTAGTTTTGGCCTCATGGGATCAACCCTACCAACAAGTCGGCCCAGTCACGCTGTATTCAACCTGACCCATACAGCAGCCCAGTCCTGTTTTATTCAACATGCCCCACAAGGTAGCCCAGTCACATCATATTCAACCTGACCCACAAGGCAGCCCAGTCCTGCTGTATTCAACCTGACCCACAAGGCAGCTCAGTCCAACTGTATTCAACCTGACCCGCAAGGCAGCCCAGTCCTGCTGTATTCAACCTGACCCACAAGGCAGCCCAGTCCTGCTAGTCGGGCGGATATGTGAAATTGGTGTGCACTTCTGGAAAGAAGCATGAAACTTTGTCCTAGGTTTTTTTTGGGTATGCTGATTTAAAAAATTGCGGAAGCCACAACGCCACTACAACGGTTCCCACCCAAAATTAAGAAATTCAAAATGGCTGCCTCAAAACACTTTTTTGCCCATAAAACGGCTCTAAGTGCCCCAATTACCATGATCTTGATGTCTATGCCTATGTTTTTAATGTCAAGGAACCCAATAAAATACATTTGAACTTTCATAACATACACTTCAATTTTTTTGCAACAGCGTATACGTAAGTGTACCGATTACCATCTTAGTACCAATGTTAAGGAATCTGATTGTGTGTCGTACTTTCTGATAAAGGGACACATATGCCATAGAACTAAATGACTTGAACGAGTTCCAAGAATTACCACCAGGGGTTGCGGATTGTTCCAGTAGCCTATATTCTCAGTACTATTCAGCTATGAAGTTATCAGTTACCTCTTTTTGAATATATTTTGCTCACAACAGCTGGAACTGGTTATGGCAAAAGCGTTCCTTTAAAACATTATCAAATTATTGATCTTCTTACAAACTTCTTACTCTCGGCTACACTGTCCCGAACAAAAGCACAACTGTGTACATGGCATATTTGCCTTGACACACTTGCATCTTTTAGTGCAGTCCTTTTTACATCCACATTTTAACAGTTCTTGACAACCTTTGGCTGCCTCTGGGAGAGTGGTCCAGCATGGAGTCCATGGAGAATCATCTTCCCATAAATCTGGTGATGGAACATTGGGTTCTCGTATAAGTGACTGTCCCCAGATATGCCCTGCCTGAAAAACAGCCCTTTTCACATGCTGTTCTAGGGCATGTAATGTTGGAGGAATGTTTACCATCTTACGGTTATGAGTGAACAACTGCTTGCTGGCTTCATTCACATGGCTAAGTGCTGATGTTCGCTGATACAAAAGAACAACATATCTTTCTATTTGCTCCATTTCGTCTGGGGATATCTGAGTTGGCGCACGAGATAAATGAAGGAAAGTAGGTGTGAGCTGAGGCATATTACGCCATACAGCCCAAGCTGTTTTCTTTCCAATTCCATAGAAGGTAGAAACCGTATCACATCCTGATATCGCATGCAAGAAGAGAATACCCCATGATGCATCATTGCCTAACTCAGCTGAAATCAGGTGAAAGGTGATGTAGCGTAGTTTAGATCCATGACCAAATGCTACCCATATTTCACAATCCTTTAAGACACTTGACACAGCAATTGCAAGAACCACCACGTCAGTATCTGTTGCATGTATCATCAGCTTGGTAAATCCTTGATGGAACGAATGGGAAGCATGAAACAGTAGCCGTGTGTCTGCTTCTTCATGAATGCAGGACAAGTCAGAGAGGTCGGCTACAGGAGATGAAACAGCATTCTTGCCATGTGTGGAGATGACTAGCTTACTTTGAGGGGGTTGAAACTCCTGCATTGCATTGGCTAGAAGTTGGAACAGGCTCTCTTTGTTTGAATCACAATGAAGGAAGTTATTCCAGTTACCAGGAATGTTAGTGTTGTTGGCAACGCGGAGATGGTTACCAGCTCCACGGTTCTGTTGTGTTTGTGCCTTTAGGCTGTCCTCCTTACATACATCCCAAACAACATCCAAACGAACAAGATCTTGTAGCATGCATTCTAAATAGGGTAAGAACACCAGTTGGGAATAGTCCTGGAATGTTTTGACACAAACCTTCGACTTCTTTGGATCAAGTGTTTGCACAAGGGCAGCACCATCGACGATCTTGACATCAACATTTGGTGCAGATTCCAGTTGAGGTACCAATGATTCCAAACATTCCATCAAGTCAGATTCGTTTGTTTGGTGCATTGCGTGATTTGATGCCAACGATGGAGGCCAGGAATGATTTTCATGCATGAAGAAGGCATCCATATCACTGCCTCTAGCTTGGCATGATATATACATCCTTGAGAAGAGATGAACATCATTATGCAGGTTGGAGATTATAGAAGCGGACTTTGCAGGTTTCTTTCCCAAACTAGAATTTAACAGAGGTAGACATGTGGGTTCTGTAGTCTAGTGGTTAGAGTGTGGGACTTGTAAGCTGTAGGTTGGGAGTTCAATTCCCATTGGTGTTCTTTACTAAATGTTATTGATGCCGAGTCAATAAATTCATTCAAGAACACATTAGAAAAAGCATGGGCTGATGATCCATGGAAATTTGACCCCTTATTCACCACATGCTACTAAATATTCCTTGTGTTGCATATTTACTTGGACTCAAGCAAAAATGACAGACAAATAAGTGTTCACACTTCCTGTCTACCGTTCGCTATTTCGCTATTTGTGTATGGTGTCATTGAATGCAGTGATATTGGCATTGACGCACTCCGCAACAAAATTCTGGTATTGTGTTTTGCCAATGTATTCTGCAGTCTTTATTGTATTCACCACGCTAGCGGGCATTATCCGTTTGGTGTCAAGCGTGTAGAGGTCCGTGCTTGTATCTGCAAAGGGGTTGCCAAGTTCCTCCATCACATCAGTGACACTCTTGACTTGAGATAGGAACGTCTTCTGTACACTTTGTATCTGTTCATGGTGGCGATCTGTGTCCTTCTTGTTCATGGAATGTTTGTCATCATACTCGTCAAAAGTCTAGCTGTTTCTGGACCTGCCACCATCCAGCATGTCAGTGCGGCTTCATTTTCTGTGACACCTATTACGCCTCCATCTCCTTTCACCATTGCATTAAGCTTGTTTGTTGTTGTTTTAGGTCCTAGCAACATCTAAAGTCATATCAGGACGGGTACCGACTTGTGACAGTGCGCACTCATGGCAACTTTATAGTGCTGTCCCACTGGGAAACCAGGCCGCCGGCACCATGACCTGGTATCCCACTCAGTCACATTATCCTGACACTGAGCACACCAGTCCTTGCCCTATCCTAATAATGCCGACCGCCTGGCTAGGAAGCAACAAGTATCAATTTTAAAGTCATTGGTTTGACTCGACCGGGACTCGAACCCACGACCCCACGATCTACCAGCACGGGAGACGGACGCTCTAACTCATTCGGCCATTCCGTCTGGTTTGCATTAAGCTGTTCATGAACTTGGTCATGGGCTAGTGCCGAGAACTTGTGCGTTGTTTTCTGTGTAACAAAGTTGCCCTTGAGGAACTGCGCATGTGTGGTAGGGCTGTTCACTTCCAGGCTAAGTAAATCTCTTACATGAACCATCATCCAGTGAGCATAGCGGTAGTGGTCAAGAGCGAACATCCATGGAATAATCTTTCCAAGTGATTCCACGTATGGAACAAAGTTTTGTACACGCTGTGATCTAAGCAACTGTAGGAATAGGAGTTCCAACTTCCGAACTTTGAACCAGTAATCAAACTGAGGATGCTCTGAAGCCATCTCATGACACCACTCATCAAAGTGTAGTTGTTCACCCTCTGGTGTGTTCTTTTGATACTCATCATATGACCTGTGAAGCAGAATGAACAGAGCTGCTGCTGTTACCTGATGGGCCCATTGACCTCTGGATGTGTGTGAACCTTTCTGTAGACCAGCGGCACGCCCCTCAGTTGTAACATTGGCTGAAGTCATCACATAGGTCCAACCACTTCCATCAAGCCAATCACCGATGACTTTCAACATGGCCATTTCGATGCGGAGACACCCCATCAGTACAACATATTGTTTTTGCCCATACTCATCTGACCATTTCCACTGAATTCTTTTGGCGATCGCATATAATGGTTGATCAACAGTGAGCACAGGTATCTGTTCTGGATTGCAAAAACTGTGATCTGTTGGATGATATTCATTCCATGCTTGACCATAGCGGATGAGTGTGCATCATCTCGAAACATTGGCAGTAGAGCGATAATTGCAGGAGGCTTGGGTACATACAACTGTAAGCTGGCAAAATAGGCTGACCATGATATGTTCACCAGATCAGTTTGGTTTTCATCAGCCAAAGCTGTCCTCACTTTTTCAAACCAAGGCATTTGCATTTGATCTTCAATCATGGCAACAGGTATTGGAATTGCTAGGTCATCAGTTACTTGTGGAATGACATTGCCAGGGAGCGATATTGGTGGGACATTAGTATATGATTTCGGTAATGACTTGATAGATTTAGAATTTGGCTGGTCTCTGTTTTCAGGAATCTTCTGAAGGACCCTAAAAACACACAGATTGTCATTTGTGACATGCTGTGTGATTGATATTGCTGTGCCATGGAAAGAATCAAGACTTGAAGTGGATGACGGATTGTGATCAATGTTATCCAGGTTTCCAGTTGTGAACCGATTGTCTCGCAGGGTAGACGGACAGACACTGCCCTCATTCTCATAATTGTCTATTACTCTATTGGCTTCCTATGTGGACAGTTGCAAAACCCTGTCATATGATACAGATAGACCTTTCTCAAAAAGAATGTCAATGAGATGATGTTTTCGTGTTCTATTGTGAATGAGTAGAGGCCTAGGTACAATGGAAGAACAGTCTCACGGTCGGAGTTGTGCCGTACTGCTACAGATTCTCTCCTACCACGTTTGACAGCATTGAAGCCTAATAACTGCGTAATGGATGAGGCAGCTGTGCTAACTTCATTGTCATCAATACGTTGTCCTGCATTTGAACCTCCTAGAATCATCCCAACGAGAGCAGATAGAGACGATGGGAGATCGTCATATTGTTTATCACATAAGGAACCATTGAAGTGGTATTTTTTCTCAAGCACTTCTTTGCGAATCAGCTTTGCTACTCTCATCAGCATGATGGCTTCATCATCTGGATCAAGGTGGCAGATGTTGAGCAAAGCATCACCAACATCATCCTTGAATGAAAAAACTGTGCCAAACTTGCTGTGATGAGTTTCAAGATTTGGAATATGCTGTAGGTGTTTCTGTGCAAGTTTGGTCGAATGGATGTTTCAAGTTGTGTTACTGCCTAATTTTTGTAGCTGCTCACAATACAATGCCTTGAGATCAGTGAGTTTAAAAACATGATTCTGGTCTCCTCCCAATTGACCATATTCCTCAATATAAGACACCACCTCAGCAAATGCAAGTGAATCTGTGTTGATATGGTGACACTTCTCAGTCGAATGTCTTTGTTGATATCTATGTTTGTTGTAGAATGATGTCAAGCACTTAAAGTGATAAACAGCATCAATAGCGATCATATCTCCAACTGATAATTTGGCCAACAGCTTTGTGTCTCGGAGTTCTCTAGCGATTTGTCTGATACGGGTATCAAGGCATATTGTTTCGGCTTTGTGAAAGTCTCCTGTGGTTTCATCACAGAAAATACACGTTGGCTGATGTGTCTCTTCTGTTTCCATTGGACATGCTGGAGTGGTTGCACTGCGAAGGTGTTTTTAAGTGGTGACTGAGCTGTATTCAAATAAGCTTTTTCTTGCATCTTCCTGGCTCTCTCCACTTTTGTTGCATTACACAGGACGTAACATTTTTTGTGCCACTTAGCTTCATGCTTATTCAGCATTTTCTCCATGCTGTCACCATCATTGAGTCGTGATACGTTTATGTTCAATGGCACATTGTTTAGTTCATGAAGGGCAGATAAATTTGTGGCCAGCGATGCATAACCTGTTGCTGATGGGTTTATGAGAGTTCCACCAAGTTCTTGGCACAGAGCGCATATGTCCCAGTTTGTCGGTTGAACTGGTGCAGCGCAAGCCCGAGGAGCAAGTCTAAGCCTTTTGGACATGGTGATCGCCTAGATGACCATCATGATATGAATGCCACTGGTTTCTTAAAAATAAGAATTATAACGGGTTAAATGTACTTGTTCCTTGTGATTATTACCGTGCTGAGAAGAAATGTCATTAGTATTGATGTCTGTTCCAGGTATCGTCTTTGATTCTAAACTATTAATAAACTCTGAAATGTGAAATCATTGAAAGGATTTTAATTAATCAGCATACTATGAGAAATTTAAGATCACTAATATCATCTGAATTAGTCTCGATAGAACCATTACAATATGCTCCATATATATCCCCCCTAACTCCATATTCTCAACACAAGATTTAGAAACTTTAGCTGATCAGTTACCTTCCCCCTACATTTTAATGGGGGACTTCAATGCACACAACCCCATGTGGGGTGGTGCAAACACAAACAGCAAGGGCAGGGGAGTTGAGGACTTCCTGAGCAATCGTGCTTTAAGCTTTCTAAATGATGGGTCCCATACTTATGTTCATCCTGGGTATGGGACCTGCTCTGCGATCGACCTCACTATTTTGCAACCGGGTCTCCTGCTGGACTTCTCATGGAGAGTCTGGAACGACCCTTTGTGGAAGTGACCATTTCCCTATCGTGATTACGACTAAGGGACCAGCTCGGAACCGGAAGGAACCGAGCTGGCGGCTGAGCAAAGCCGACTGGTCACTGTTCCAGTCACTCGCCCATGAGAGGTTCACGGGAGTAGCCCGCAATGATCCTGTTGCAATGAAAACGTTCACAGAGATATTGGGGTCGATTGCAGAGGAAACCATTCCGAGGACCTCGGCATTTCCAAAACATATAACAAATCCTTGGTTTAATGTAACTTGTAAGAACGCTATCAATGAGCGGAAAAAGGCGCAACGTTTGTTCTTCCGGCGGCCTACCGCTGAGAACCACGTTCGTTTTAAAATTCAAAGGGCTCGGGCTCGCCGAATTATTAGGGAGGCGAGGAAGCTGTGTTGGAGACAATATGTCTCCAGCATAACCACTCACACCCCACTTTCTAAAGTATGGACCATGATCCGGAAAATAAAACAAAAATATGCTGGATCATCGGTCCAACATCTAAAACACAATAATAATCTTTTAACTTCCGTAACTGATATAGCCAACCTTCTTGCCAGTACTTTCTCCCAGAACTCATCTGTGCAAAACTGCCTTCCGGCCTTTGCACAGATGAAGTTGCGCCTGGAAAGACAACCTATAAATTTTAAATCAAATAACACTGAGCACTACAATAGTTTTTTCACAATAGATGAATTAAAGCACGCTTTAAATAGATCGCATGACACTGCAATAGGTCCAGACAAGATACACTACCAATTTTTAAAACACCTCCCACCAGCACCAATAGAACTGCTTCTGCACCTTTTTAATAATATTTGGCGCACGGGAGACATCCCAACCTCCTGGCAAGAGGCTATCATTATTCCCATCCCCAAACCGGGGAAAGACCATAGCGAGCCCGGGAACTACCGCCCGATAGCGCTTACAAGTTGCATTTGTAAAACTTTCGAACGAATGATTAACGATCGCCTCGTCTGGATCCTGGAGTCGGAGCACCATCTGACCGACTTCCAGTGTGGTTTCAGGCGGGGGAGGAGTACCCTCGACCACTTGGTCCGATTGGAGTCATTCGTTCGAAATGCCTTCATAAACAAAGAACATGTCGTGTCCGTGTTTTTCGATCTCGAAAAGGCATACGACACGACATGGAAGTACGGCATCCTGAAGGATTTGTTCAATATGGGTTTTAGAGGGCGCTTGCCCATTTTCATTTCTAAATTCTTATCAAACCGGTACTTTAGAGTTCGGGTCAATGCTACCCTCTCTGATCCTTTTGATCAGGAGATGGGTGTACCTCAGGGTAGTATTCTATCTGTTAGCCTTTTTAGCATTAAAATTAACAATATAGTCAAATCCATTAAGAGTACTGTATCCTGCAGTCTCTATGTAGATGACTTTTTAATATGTTATAAAGGTAAAAATATGAACACTATAGAACGGCAACTCCAATTAAATATAAATAGCCTTTCCTCATGGGCAATGGAAAATGGTTTTAGATTCTCCAAATCGAAAACCGTTTGCATGCACTTTTGTCTTTTACGGACTTTGCACCATGAACCTAATTTAACAATTGGAAATGATCCCATAAAAGTCGTCAAAGAGAACAAGTTTTTAGGAGTCATCTTTGACAACAAATTTCATGCTTCTTTCCGGAAGTGCACACCTCAAGTAAAAATTGTTACATAACCGCCCCACTATGCTGTATTCAACCTGACACACAGGGCAGCGCAGTACTGTTGTATTCAACCTGACCCACTAAGCAGCCCAGTCCTGCTGTATTCAACCTGACTCACAAACCGGCCCGATCTATAAGGCAGTACACACACAGCACATCCGGCACACACCACACCATCCCCATCACAAGATTCCACGCCCATTTCTACAAGTTCATCAGTTAAAAATCTAGTAACATGATTTTTCCTATGTATTTCTGACTTGATTATTCGCTATCTCTCGATGAAAGAACACATTTAGGTGTGCTAATTGCGCTTAAACCTAGTATCTCGGTATCGACCTACTCTGTCAGTCTGAGTACCCTGTGGGAAAGGAAGAGTGGGATTACATAGATTATAATGCATACTAAAAAAACTTCAAATTTAATTTAAGTGATGGGAGGGTTTGCACAACTTTCCAAATCTGCCTTATGCCTTAAGCCCTGTTCACACGGGGCAGTTAATTGGAATCATATAAATCGACTTGCCTAGTTTGGCTCACATTTGGCATGTGAACGCACGGCTGAGGCGGTTTAGGGCTGATTCGACTCATAAATCGGATTTATAAACCACCTAAGTAGTTGGTTTATATGAACCAAATTTTATGATTCGACTTATATCACCCGTGTGAACGCAACCGACTTACTTGAGGCGGATTAAGCACGTCACAGTCGAGACCTGAGTTTGTTGACTTTCCGGTAAATTTGCTCTATGAAACTGCTAGCTGTGCACATATATTTTTTTCATCATTTATTTTTAGGGTTTCACTGCCCAGCAGAAGTTTTGAACGTTCCAAAACAATACGATTCAGTCGAAACAGATCTAGGTCGAACCCACACTCTCGTCGACTAAGCGAAACTGGCGCTGGTTAGTTTGGACTTGCTCATGCGCAGATATCGATTTCCGCCTTAAACCGCTCCGTGTGTGGACACGACACTAAATCGATTCATATAAATCGACTTGTCTAAGTCGACATAAACTTTTCCCGTGTGAACACAGCTTTAGTGTATGCCACTGAGGGCAGTCATTAGGACTTAATGACACTAACAGCTGTAATATATGCTAATGAAATGCATAATGGGATCCAGGCATTGAGAGAGAACAAAGAAATATGTTAATGAAATGATGTCATGGAAAGTTTGGCCGGTGGTTCAGAGCCCTGGACGGTGAATAAAGCATTCAGTATCCAGAAGTCAAAGTGTTCAGACATACTTTTACATGGTGTCAGATGAGGAAATGCCGCCCGTGAATACACTGCCGGTGTAGTAAGTTCAAAACACTACCCCACAAAAACACTACGGTAGTGTTTTCAACCTAGGTTCAAAACACTACGGTAGTGTTTTGAACCTGGTTGATGGTAAGTTCAAAACACTACTGTGGCCATGCTCAAAACACTATCCTTAAGTTCAAAACACTACCTTTAAGTTCAAAACACTACTCTATTTTCTTAGGGTGGAGCAGTATGTAGTAATGTGGGTCAGCCGGTTGCTGGATGTTGTTTAACGTCCTAGCATCATCTAAGGTCATATCAGATGGGTATCGACTTGTGACAGTGCGCACTCATGGGACTTTATAGTGCTGCCCAACTGAGAGACCACGCTGTCAGAACCATGACCTGATATCCCACTCAGTAACATTATCCTGACACTGAGCCAATCAGTCCTTGCCCTATCCTAATAATGGCGAGCGGCTGGCTAGGAAGTGACAAGTATAACTTTTTATGTCACTGGTTTGACTCGACCAGGGTTCGAACCCACAAACCCATGGGTTCGGATCCCCCAATCTCCCAAAGCAGGAGAGGGTTGCTCAACTCATTCGGCCATCCCATCTGCTCTTCTCACAGACACAGAGACACACACAGAAACACACACACAGACACACAGACACAGACACACATAGACACAGATACACACACACACATACAGAAACACAGTGACACACACACAGACACAGAGACACACACACAGACACAGAGACACACACAGAGACACACACAGACACACAAAGACACAGTGACACACACAGAGACACACAGACACAGATACACACACAGATACAGAGATACACACACAGACACACACACACACAGAGACACACACACACAGACACACACAGACAAAGAGACACACACAGAGACATGGAGACACACACATACACAGAGACACACACACAGACACACACAGAGACAGAGAGACACACACATAGACACAGAGACACATACAGACACAGAGACAGACACACACAGACACACACACAGAAACACACATACACAGAGACAGACACAGAGACACACACACAGACACACACGGAGACACACACACAGAGACACACACACAGACACACACAGGGAGGGAGGGAGGGATGACGTTTGACGTTCGTGGTGCACACGCCGCAGCGCTATCAGCGTATACTACTAATACATGCTTCAAACGCCGCAGCACTATCAGCGTATACTAATACATGGTGCACACGCCGCAGCGCTATCAGCGTATACTACTAATATGTGCTTCAAACGCCGCAGCACTATCAGCGTATACTACTAATACGTGCTTCAAACGCCGCAGCAGGGTCAGCTAATGTTTTGAACTTGGGTAGTGTTTTGAACGTACGTAGTGGTAGTGTTTTGAACTTAACAGTAGTGTTTTGAACCTAAGTTCAAAACACTACCGTCGTGTTTTCAACGTAGGTTCAAAACACTACCGTAGTGTTTTGAACGGCGTAGTGTTTTGAACGTCCTACACTGGTGTCGTATTCTCAGCGCCCGGTCATCGTCAGCGGCCTGTCGTGGCTTCTGCGCATGCGCGGATTTTAAGACATATGCAAAAGACCCATTCCCTCGCCAGCTACAAGCTCAGGCACGGTACCCGGCTGTGTTAGGGACCGATTAGGCCGAAATCTATTGAATGCGATCATATTTAACAGAATTACATACTCAAATAATGAAATTTCATTAAATTAACCTTAAATTCCAAGCGATATTAACGTAGCAGCTCGATCAGCGTCGAATCGCCGAGTGTAAACAAAACAAATAGCAGTGATCGCCGCAACGTACGAAAATCCGCGCATGCGCAGAAGCCACGACAGGCCGCTGACGATGACCGGGCGCTGACAATACGACACCGGGTCTGCGGCCGCTTGAAAATTGACGACATGAGGCAGCAGCTACAGGCAGATCACGGTCACACGTTCAACTCACATCCGGCACACTCAATTGAACATTTATAGAAAAATGTATAAGTAGACCATGATTAGCTTGATATTATATATTGCGACAACAACAAAACATGTCGAAGAATAAATGTGTTCTATATAATCACTATAATAGATAGCTAAGAAACATACAGACCTGCAAACTGTTCAAATGTCGGAACAATTGTGTTAGAAATTGCTTACACAGGAAACATAGTAACCCAATGTAATACTGACGAGTGATCAGCCGTCAGAGCCCCGAATATCAGAACTCTCTCCAGGTGTGTTCTGACAACTGTCTGTCACTTCCCACCTGGTGTCCTTCCCAACAATCTCATAAGGAAGAAAGGAAGACAAGTCGAGCAAGATTGACAGTGAAGAAGTGCTTTATTGGCATCAACTCCTGTTAACCTACTGGCGACCTATCACCCTCACTCCTTACCAACTGCCCTCGCAGATCCACATGACTCTGGCTTGTGTATATCAAAATCAGTGCCTACAGCCCATTGAACCCGAGTCCAATGGTTGTTGCTAGTTTGGGTGTAGAAAGTGGAGTCTCAGACAAGAGTGTCTGGAGTCCGGGACAAGAGTGCCTAGAGAGGGGTCTGTGTGTCAGGTATAAGGAATGCAGGTGACTGGGCTCCCACAGCCAGCCAATCAGACACCCTCTACAGCCTGGGTGGTGATGCCCTAATAGGGGGAAGCTGTCACTCAACCCCCAGCTGCAGGTGGTGTCCATAATGTATGCAGGATGGCTGGGTGTGCTTGCCCATCGGCCCCGCGGTAACAGGTAGTTGCAGACAGTTACAATAAACATATATTAAAAATGCCCTTCCCCTCCACTTGCATTCTTTCTGGTGCATGGAGGGGACATTTCACTAATCATTAACCATCTCTTAAATATGAACATCACATCACAATCTCGGTCGCTATGTGTTATCACATTTTCCACATAGGCGCTTATGTCACACAGCGAGTGGGGCACCCATTGCTTCTCTGTTACATAATCCTGGTCCCCACTCCGTCGCCCGAGAATAGTAATGCTCCTTGCCAATATATAAATCCGAACCGAAAATCCGTATATTTTTAAACCAAGTAATGACCGGGAGGCACTAAAACAACCCAAGTGACTAATGGCAAGCATCCTGCTGTATATTATGTTATTGTATAAATAATTGTAAATCATATTAAGTTCCGTTATGTATATAAAGGGAGATGTAATGTGTGTAGTATATCGAATGAGTTGACCGCACAATCACATGGTCAGGTGTGTAGGGTGGTGCGTGGAGTGCACATGGAAGGACCCAGAGCCTAGAATATACCAGTTGCTGTCAAATACTTGAGGTATCCACTTCTTCAATACTGCTTCAGTAAATTAATAGGAGGTGGTGAGTATACTGTGGTGGTTCCAATGTGAATGTTTATCTATATATATATGCCAAGTTAAGAAATTGAGAGTGAGTGCAAAAGAACCAAGATAGCAGCTGAAGAAAGCACTCCATTTGAATTTTAAAGTCTATTTATTTTAAGTATCATTAAAATTAATACCGACCCACCCACGGGGAGGCTTAAGACTAACGCATGTAGATATATATACATATATACATGAACAATATATACATAAACTATACCCACACAGGATTTCGTCAAAATCCAGCAACCGGAAACGGAAATAGGCCTCTATGGGCGCTGCCATTTGTAAAATTGTATCTCTGATAACGGAAACGGAAATCGCTCGTCGAACTTCGTTCCGCAGCCAGCAGGGTGGACGACAGCTATTGGTTAATAATATATCAAAACAAATGCCCGCTGCCATAGAATTTGCCGATACATGCAGTTCAAAACTTAGAGTTTATTCAAAATTAAAAGAAATAAATAAGAATTTGGAATAAACATGGATGCACAAATGAAATATTAATAGTTTACTCCGCGGAAACGACGGCCGTATTCGGGTCACCCGAGTTGATAGAATTTCAAATCGAACACCGCGAGTTCAGTCCGCAGCAATCTGGTGGACGACAGCTATTGGTTAATAATATATCAAAACAAATGCCCGCTGTCATAGAATTTGCCGATATGCGCAGTTCAAACTTGATTTTATTCAAATTAAAAGAAATAAAGAACAATTTGACATAAACATGGATGCACAAATGAAATATTAATGGTTTATTCTGCGGAAAAAACGACCGTGACTCGGATCACCCGAGTTGCTAGAATCTCAAATCGAACACCGCGAGTGGAGTAAAGATCAGAAAATACTTTGCTGTAGTTATATTGGGGGTCGGTCCTAAGCATTGCTTATTCATATTAGTAATGTTATTTCTCAAATTACATGCTTTAAAAAAAAGCATTGCTCATTGCAACGTGACTCATAACAATGTTTATTGAGATAAATGCATTAACATTATTAAATATTGTTTTATTTGAGTTCTATTCATATTGTTTATTTAAATGTCATACAAATGCAATGCCACAGGTTGAGCGCAAAAGACAATGGATCTTCTTGTTCACAGTTGCTGCAGTCACAAATATAATAACATTGTCAATTTTTGGTTGAGGAATATTTTAAAACATTATATAGTCACGCATGTAGCTTTTCACACACAAAAAGGACAGAAATGGCCAGCTTTTATAACAAATTGTTGTAATCTCAGTTATAGTAACATGTGCAAGTTTCAAACCAAATCTGCGGTAACAGTTTTTTTAAAGGGACCAGCTATAGCTCGCTGGGACACTGCGCGTACTCCGACAAATGCTCTCCAAGCACAATCTTGTTTAGTTTTTATGTTTAAATGAACCAAGTATGTGTGGGGAGAGTATGGGACCAGGGCACTGCTAGTCTGAACTGCAAAGGCAGTTTGTTGTCTTCAAAATGGCCGCCCCCATAGGCGGCGGCCATTTGCAATGCAAAAGCTGCACTGTGATTGGCTGAAATTGTGCCGGCAACAGGCTCACACAGTAACAAGATTTGCTGGTTCCCAGTATGCGCTGCAATAAATTAAGCCCAAATCTATTCAAAGCTGTCATATTTAACAGAATTACATGCTCAAAAAGTCAAATTTGGTAAAATTAACTACAAACTCGAAGCAATATTAACACTGCCGCTGAAATTTGGTTAACTTAAACCAAAAATCGACGTGATGTTAATGCCGCTCGCCGGTAACAGGCTCAGTCGTCAGAATTTCAAATCGAACACCGCGAGTAGAATCGACAAATACACGTGCCGTGTGCGAAACGAAATCTGAACTATTCCGAGTTCGTTTGTTTTCCACACCGCGGATAGCTGGCGACTTTTAACAGAATTACATACTAAAATAATGAAATTTAATTAAATTAACCTTAAATTCCAAGCGATATTAACGTAGCAGCTCGATCAGCGTCGAATCGCCGAGTGTAAACAAAACAGTGGCTCGAGTGACCCGAGTTGAATAATCGATTACACCCGAATATACAAATCGCCGCCGGCGCATTCCCGAGTTCGTTTGTTTTCCACGCGGCGGATAGCTGGCGACTTTAAACCCAACTAATTTAAGCTGTCATGATGAATAAGAAAAGATGGCATAACTGCTTGAAAATTAATAAATCAATTGGATATATTTGGTGGGGTAGATATTTGGATTAATTGAATTGAAACTAATATAAACAAATTGTGTATTAAAATCATGAAGATATCTATTGATACTAGCCGATAATGTCATATTAAATTAATTAATTAATTACCCAGTAGGCCCTAAATAAGTTACATATATTTTGACTAATATAAATTAATTAGTATGGTGCTCTATAAATTGAAAGAACTTGTCTTTACTGGTGATTGACTACCTTACTTTTGGATACAATTCCTTTTCTATTAAATTAATATATAACAATGAACATTGCGATGATTTATTTTGTTGAAGCAGAAACGTGTGATTAGAATTTAAAATTTGAATACTGGCCTATGATCATATTGTGTACATAGTCATGTACAAATCACAGCTTTCAACTACAATCATTGCTAAGAAAGGCATGCCAGTTGTCCCTATGGGGAAGGTTCCTAATATAGCTAATTCAGTAAATGTTAGGCCTACAGTATATATTACATTAATCAAAAGTCATATTGCATTTGCGGTATAAGATGGCATCTATCATTTATGTGAAATCTAGTTTTGATCTGTACACAGAGATGATTTTCAGACATATTGAAGATTGCAAGGGAGTGACAATAGGTGGCATGAACGTCAACAATCTTAGATATGCCGATGACAGTGTAATACTAGCAGACAGTGAGAAAAACCTACAAGATATAGTGAATAGAATCAATAAAGCTGGAATACTATTCATCATGAAGATGAATGCCAGGAAGACCAAAACAATGGTTATAAATAAAAAGACAGATAAACCAAATGTCAATATAACCATAGATGGCACAAACATAGAACAAGTATCCGAATTCATATATCTCGGAAAAAAGATTACAAATGATGGGAGATGTGAGGAAGAAATTAAAAGAAGGATAACAATAGCCCGAACAACATTCTCCAAAATGTAACACTCTATAGAGTGTTAACATCAAGTAAGATATTAATACAAACAAGGAAGCGTATTCTTCAGTGTTATGTGTGGTCTACTCTAATGTATGGGGCTGAGACATGGACAATCTCTAAGAAAATGTACAAACGTTTAGCAGCATTTGAGATGTGGACTTATCGAAGGATGATGAAAATATCGTGGACAAAGAAGATCGCCAACAAAGAAGTTCTCAGAAAAATTAAAAATAAGAAAAGCTTGTTTGCCACTATACAGACAAAGAAACTTATTTATTTTGGCCACATCATTCGTCAGAGTTCAATATATCGTACATTGTTGGAAGGGAAGGTGGATGGCAGCAGAGGGAGAGGGAGACCAAGAACATCATGGTTTACAAATATTTCACAGTGGACAGGCTTGAATTATTCACAGTCTATCAGAACAGCACACCATCGGGACAAGTGGAGAACCATTGCATACAACCCTCGACTAGAGGGTTTTGAGAAGAGATCAGCATTCTGACAGTGATATTGTGATTGTGCAATTTGCATTATGGTCATTTCCTTAGATCTTGCTTACACAACATATTTGAACCTAGATAAAAGATTCACCGCTGACGCGGACGTTTTTTCGACAGCTTTTACATAGGGTTGGTATGCACCCCTCCTGTGGCTACTGCAGCAGTACGGGGTGAATCTTGTATCTAATTTTTTAACCTAATTCTGCCACAAAGATTATGCATTAACAGATTAACAATGAGCCCAGATATTGCATTGTTGTTGAAAACCTATCTGATTTGTGTGTGCAGTTATCAAAACTGGCATGGTCCAAACATATTTGTACAACATTGTTTTGGTATTGTAATATGTTTGTACAATGTTGTACAACATTGTTTTGGTTGACAACTTTGAAACTGAGTGATAATAGCAGAAAACTACTGCGCCTCTGCCTGGCAAAGGCCAGGGGACCAGGCTAAACCTCCACTGAAGCAAAGACCCTATCATACTAAGACGGCTCACTCACCCTCTACTGTGAATTCAAAATGATCAAACCCACCACTTGGTGACATTTGATCTTTTAACCGATTAATAAACAACACGAGTTCGAGGGTGAATAAGCAATGCTTAGCGTGATAGCCGCCGACGTAGCGGCAGCGTTAATATCGCCGTTATCGTTTCGAATTTACAGTTAATTTGATAAAATATCACTGTTAGAGTATGTAATTGATGTATCCTGTTTCAACTACAACGAACAGGCTGGATTTTGATTATTCTGATATTCAACAGGTACTGGTAGCCTCACAGACATCTTAGCCATCACCATGCGAAGCTCGGCGAGCGGTTTCCATTTGCTGGATTTTGATTATTCAACATGAGTACAACAATTCATCAAAGAACGCTAAGTTACATTCAATCCCTCCTTGTTTCAAGTTGCACAGCCACATAATCCGTGTTTCAAGTTGCACAGCCACATAACAATATTTATTCATGAATACTCAGCCTGGTTTGATGGAGCAGATAAATTCTCCACGTCAATGGGGTACCTTTTTGCTTATCAACACCATTACATCTCCATTGTCTTTGATGTGATCTATTTTGTTGAATTGTTTGTCTGTTCAGTGGACGCACGCTCTCATTCCCGATTTTAACTGTCAGAAGCTGACACGGTCCTTTCATTAAGGATTAATAAAAACCACTCAGGCTCAATGCATGTAGCTTCATCTACCAACAACATGGCTTCTTTCTACACCAAAGATAAGCTTAAAGCATTTCTCGTGAACCAAAACATATCAATCCCAAAGGATGCGAAAAAGGGAGTGTATCTGGACTTATATCGGGAACATGTCGAGGCAAATGAGCACGGGGAGTTTTCGTCCGATGACGAAGTGACGATACTGAATTCGCCAACAAAACGTAACAAGAAAAAACCCGGTTTGCCTCAAAAGAAAACATCTACAGAAATGAATGGAGCAGGAGCATATGAAGTGTCGGCTCTGTTGGACGATGACCTCAGAGCTCAGTTGAAGGACCATGGAATCAACCCTGGACCCATCTCAGAGTCGACACGCCGGGTCTACGAGAAGAAGCTGCGGCGCATACTGGAGGAGCGCGTGCACAGCGAGGCGGTGCAGGTCGATTCACCAACACCTATACCCGAACCAGAACCACTACCGCACGCCGTGCCACCAGCACCACCAATAAAGCCGGTGTTCAGTAACCAAGATGATACCACTCTCCCCACCACTCCTACGACGGACCACACCTACTCCAGCTGTGCCACTCCACCAACCAGTGGACCCAGCAGCCTAGATGCACCACCTCGCAGCCCCTCTTCTGCCAAGCCCATTCCGCGAAGCCCTCCCACACCACCTCGGAACATCGTCAACCACACTCCACACCCAGTTGCCATCACCTCTTCGTCCAGCCTCCCCACCACCACAATCGCCTCCTTTTCCACGCACAAGAACAACAACACCATCGCCAACAGGTCAGTCTCCCCACCCCATGAGCCCACGCTCACCAAATCCGACAAGGACCCCAAATCCAGCGACGATGAGTCCATTGACACACGCTCAGCAGCCGCAGCCCAACCAGCCCCCCACTCCAAAGACCCCACCAAGGCGGGCTCTTGGTCCAAGGTAGTTCGAAAGAACAAACGCAAGATGCCCACCACCGCCACACCTCCACAAACCGAGTACCATGGTGATAGCCACCGCCCCAAGAGGTTCCTCGCTCTCTTCCTCTTCAATGGCAAGTTAGAAGACACGCTGAAGGAACTTGACAAGTTCGATCACACCCAAGGAACTATCCCTCTCTCCCTGGATAAATACCCTGACCACCTCGTCATTGGTGCCAAGACACAGGTTTCCCTTGACAGGCTCCGAGCCTCAACAACCTTTATGGACATGCGTGGATCAGCTAAGACGCACCACTATGTCATCTCTGGCCTCCACCCACACATAAACCCCGCCGACCTGATCAGACGACATTCCATTGTCAGCACCTCCCGGATAAAGAAGGGAGACATTGCCACTTACTGTGCCAATGTCTTCACTGACCATCCAATAGACACCACTTGCCGACTTGACTGTGGAGCCTCCGGACTCCTATGAATCGCCACTCCCCACCTCAGACCAACCTTTTGCACCACCTGCCAACAATACGGCCATTACAGGCACAAATGCAAAGCCACTGCCGCTGTCTGCACCCGCTGTGCTGCTCCAGGGCACATTGCTGCTAACTGTGAGGCACCGGTCAGGTGCTCTGCCTGCAAAGGAAATCACAAAGCCAAGAGTACAGACTGCCCAGTGCGCATCCAGCTGTGGAAGCGGTTAAACCCACCCCTACTTCCCCCTCCTGTCTGCCCCACTCCCCCCACCCAACCCGAGACCCCCCTTACTGCCGCCCTGCCTGCCCAACCTTATGCCCTCCCTTCCACTGCCCCTCCTTCTCCCTCTGCTTCCTACCCACCCCTCACCACCTCCAACGCATTGTCCTTCCACCCCAGCCTTGCCCCCCTCACTCCTCTCCCTCAATCTAACCGCTCCCAAACCCAAGATCTGCCACCCCTACTCCTCTCACCCACAGACCATCTCCATCTCCACTCAAACTGTAGCCACTGCCGACTTCTTCACCTAAACCCCTCCACACCATGCGACACCCCTGCCTCCGACCCAAATCCCACCCCGATATTCCTCCACATTCTTAATGCATCACTTTCCACTAGGCCTTCAACAGGCCTAGCCTTCGGCTTAATTAACTGGCTCCAAGTCGACTCCAACATCCAGCACCTCCTTCCGCATGTCCCTAAAGACCTGCCAGCTTCTTTTCGTGCCGCCCTGACAGCCCAAAATGGAGGTACACAATAATGCCGCCACCAGCAACTCTTTAACTAACTAACAACTCTTTAACCATTCACTCCTGGAACTGTGCCTGAAATCCAAGATAGCTCGTCTTGGCAACACCTTAAAAAGAGAGAAAATTGATGTCGCACTTCTCCAAGAAACCTTCCTCATCGATCCACCCCATATCAAAGGCTACACCACATACCACATCCCCGCAGTAAGACGCGCAGCAGAAGGCAGACCCTCACGAGGAACCACCACATTCGTAAGCAACCACATCCACTCCACCAAGATCCCACCCAACAGATCCAACCCTCATGCTGACACCCTTCGCATACGTCTCCACCTAGAACATTCCGTCATGGATGTATACAACATTTACAACCCTGTCAATACTACTTAAACTCTAAACCATATCTTCCGGGCCCTCGGCAAAGGCACAGATCACCAAATTGTCATGGGAGACTTTAACACCCACCACTCCTCCTGGGGACGCAACAACATCGATTCCCCTCGAGCCTGTGTCCTCCTAGCAGAGATCCTCGACTCAACATCCCATTCTATCCTCAACGATGGCTCGCCTACCTACAGAGCAAGCACATCAATCGATCTCTGCATCACCGACTCCTGCCTTGAAGCCGCAGCTTCCTGGGAGCTCACAACACTATACTCAGACCACCACGCAGCTCTCCTCCACACCAATGCACCCAAAGTCACCCACCCCCCACCATCACCCAGATTCAACCTAAACCACGCGGACTGGGCAGCCTTCAACCTTCATCTAAAAAACTTAATAGATCTGAACCCACCGACCACATGTGATGAGTTCACAACACTCACTTACCAAGCAATGACAGACACCATAAAGCAAACCATCTCTTGTAATCACACTGGCCGCACCACCTCCAATGCAATGAGGAGAGCAAAAAGATTCGGCAACAAACTCCTCTACAAGCTTCGCACAAACCCCAACCGAGGCACTGAGAATCTCGTTAAAATAGCCACCAGTTTGAGCTTGCCGACTCGGACAGGAAGTGGAAACTCTGGTGTACCAAAATAAACTCTCACACCACCTCCAGACAACTCTGGCGCAAAATGAACAGCATCCAGGGGAGACTCACCACCCCCCACTCTACCCACACCCTGGCCAAATTGCAGCAGAACACAACAAAATGTTCATGGACAGAACAGACCCTGCTATCAACCTCCCTTATGCCCACCAACAAGCGCTCACCAGGAACTCCACCTGGAGAGCCGACCTCATAGACATATCAATAGCCACAACATCCACCCATAATCTTGACACCCACCTGACCAGGGCTGAGCTTGACCGTGCCCTAGGCACCACCTCAAAGAAGACAACCCCGGGAGCTGACTGAGTCCCTTACACTGCATGGACAAAGTTATCTGCCACTAACAGGGAAACGCTCCTCCCCCTCCTCGACAATATCTTCTACAATGCGGACATACCTCAATCTTGGAAGGATGCTGATATCATCTCCGTCCCCAAGAAAACCCCGGGTGAAGTCAGACCCATCTCCCTTCTCCAATCCCTCAGGAAGGTTAGCAAAAGAATTGTCCTCGCCCATCTCCAGATGGTGACAGAAGACACCACCACTGGCCTACCAGAGGAGGTCATCGGTTACCGAGGAGGACGAGGCACCCAGCACCCCATCGCCACCCTCATTGAGAGCATTTCCTATAGCCTCGGTAATGGACACGAAACAGCAACCATCTTCCTTGACCTCGAGAAAGCCTTTGAGCTTATCGACCACAATGTGGTACTGACATCAATGGCTGATCTTGGCATCGCCGGCCGGCCTCTTGTGTATATCCGAAATTGCCTCCAGAACAGGCGAGCCAGAGTATGTGTCCAAGGCACCTCTTCTCCCTACCTCCAACTAAAAAATGGCATCCCCCAGGGTGCAGTGCTCAGCCCCCTCCTCTTCAATGCAGTGATGGCATCTCTCGTGAGGAGGCTTAAACAAGACCTAGCCATCCGAGAGATCACGGACACAACCATAGTCTGCTACGCAGATGACATCACCATCACCTGCTCCCATGCGATCAACGCACAGGATCTCGCTGAGCAGGTGCTCCACCTGGTAGAAAACGCATGCCTTGGACTAAAAATATCTCCCCCACCAAGACCAAGATCATGCACATGTTCAGAGGTCAACCACTTCACCCCCTCTACCTAGATGGATCCCCTATCAAATGGGTCTCCACCTTCGACTACCTAGGTATCCGTCTAGACCGAGACCTGAAGATGAGAGCCCTCTGCTGCCACTTGGCCACCAGAATGACCAACAGACTCCTCCTCATGAAGAGGATCTCCGGCTTCTGCTGGGGTGCCCCGGACAGTGTACTCACACTCTTCTACCGCCAGGCAGTCCGCTCCCTCTTCTACTAAGCCGCACCCACACTCGCTCTCACAGCCCTTGGGCTTGACAACCCCCAAACTCGACTACCCAAAAATAAGATCTTTCTGAATGAGTTCCGGAAACTTGAGAACATCCAACACCGGGCTGCCAGGCTTGTCCTCCATGTTCCCAGCACCACCAGGATCGAGATCCTCCTCCTTGAATCCGGCCTCCCTCCCCTCCACCTCCGAGGCAAACAACTTCTCACCACTCACCTCACAAGAACCCTTTCCTCAGGCCTTTCACCAACAATCTGCATAGACGCGGCCTACCTCCGAGATGGGACCAGCGGTCACCCTCACATCTCCTACCGCCTTAAGGACACCATCACCACCCTCAAGGACTCCTATGGACTCCACATTGCAGACTCCGCCCTCAGCCCTCACAAGCCACCATGGGTTTCCATCCCAGTGGAAACCCGAACCACCAACCTAGTTGCTGCCAAGGCGGCTTACACCACCCCAGAACTCCACTCCCTGGCACTCGAGGCCATAACTCAGGCGAAGGTGGAATTTCCTCTCGCAAAGACGGTCTACACCGATGGCTCCCTTAACCCAATATCAGGTAGAGCTGGAGCCGGAATCTTCATCCCCTTCTCCAACACAAAGAACACCACCAGGGTGTCAGACTTTGCTTCCACTCTCGATACCGAGCTCGCCGCCATTCACTTGGCCCTCGAAGACCTCCACAACTCAAGTGCCATCATCATTACCGACTCTCTGAATGCCATCAAAGAGATCGCCCGCCCAAATGCCCGACACTCCCTTGCCGACGCGATCCAGATTATAATCTTGACCAGACATCAGGCACACCTCAACACAGTCCTGCTATGGGTCCCCTCGCATATAGGACTGTATGGTAATGACCAGGCCGACTGTGCCGCTCTAGCCGGTGCCAACCGAGCAGACGTGGAGAGCAGCCATCCTTCCATCCATCACCAAACTGACCGCCGCCGCTTCTCGAGCCCCCACCAGACTCTGGGAACGAGCCACACAGAAGGAACAAGTACGGTGTAGCAGGAAATCGCAAACCCTGTAAATCGCAAACCCCCACTTGTGATTTCCTAGGAAATCGCAAACCCCCATGCCATATATGGGCATGGGGGGTTTGCGATTTCCTAGGAAATCGCATATCCCCCCTGGAGATCGCAAACCCCCCATTCTGAGTGTTAGCCTTACCATGATCTGGTAAGGCTAACACTGGCACTGACACTCAGAATATCCCAACTTTCACTATTATCTCTGTTTTTAATACTTTCAGATAAAATTGCTCTTAGGTTAAATTAAATACCTCAGATCTTCCTCTTCAATCGCGCATTGAGATATTTTTAATCGATTCGATGAAAGTTTTTTTTATTTATTTTACAAAAATAAATGCTCCCCATAGACATAGCATTGCCGCAGCACACATCACGGCGTATTTTACCCTACTGCTAATATCTCCGCCATTACGGCGGTAGCCTTAATAACGCTTCGAATTTAGGGTTAATTTAATGAAATTTCACGATTTGAGTATGTAATTCTGTTAAATATGGTCGCATTGAATAGATTTGGCCCGAATCAGTCCCAAAACACAGGGGGGTTTGCGATTTCTAGGGGGGGTTTGTGATTTCCTAGTAAATCGCAAACCCCGGGGTGTGCAATTTCCAGGGGTTTGCGATTTACTGCCACAACGGAACCCTTATTCAATAAGCTGGCTCTGGTACACCCTGGTCAGAACGAACATCCCCCATCCAGTCGGCCTTCCTGTTTCTACCCAAGTCGCCATCAACCACTTCAGGACTGGCTACCGCTGTTGGATTGATGTCCCTAACATCCAGCGCTGTCCCTGCGGCACTAAGATCTTCAATGTGGCCCACATACTCGCCTCATGTGGCGCCGTCGACAGATCTGCCATCAGTGACTTCATGGAGGACGCTGACCGTCAACTCAGCGACAATAGAGCCGCTCTGGCTATCCTCTCCAGGATTTCCAAGTCATCCTGGAACGCACTTGCTCGCTTCTACCGGCAGAACGCAGACATCATCAACACTGTCGGTCGCCCAGACCATGACATCGAGGACTAGCAGGCCCCACCTCATCGCCATAGCGGACTCGACACCACTACCAACTAACCACTAATTTTCACTGGCAACAAACAGGTAACCCCACCCACTGCCTAACTAATCCCATCCTCACTTCACTTCTTCCTCTGGCCTTGGCCGGACTTACTGTGCATACCGGTGAATCTGGAGGGACTGAAGTTTGGATCCTGGTCGTGTCAAACCAATGACTTATAAAATAGGTACCTGTTGCTGCTTGGCACTTGGCGTTATGAGATCAGGACAGGGACTGGGCGCACAGTGTCAGGATAATGTGACTGTGTGGGGCATCAGGTCATGGTGCCGGCGGCCTGATTTCCCAGTGGGGCAGCACTATAAAGTCACCATGAGTGGGCGCTGTAACAAGTCGGTGCACATCCTGGTATGGCCTAGGGTCTTACTGGGGCGTAAAACTACACCAACCACCCAGCCTCCCCCGGCCCTCTCAGAGGACTGTGGTTGGGCTCTTAGGCTGCCTACCCCCCATCCCCCCCAATTCCTCTGATCACTCCCCATCGGAAGCCAACTTCTGACCTCACAGGACTGCTTTCAGCGGTGCCCATTCAGTGCTGCAGATTTGCAGCCATCAGCGCACCAATGCGACTGAAAACTCCCCAAAACAACAACCACTTGGTGCGCTGGTTGTTCTCTTGGTTAAACAGGTGCTATATTATATGTATAAATGTATATATGAATGTGAAAGATGTGTGATGATGGCGATGCTGATGATGTGTATTTGTTCATAGCAATTTCATATTAATGTGTATTTATACTTACCTATCTCATGTATAATATAATTGTATGTGTTTACATGTGAAACACCAACCAGCAGATGGGCTGATCAAACCCACCACAAGGTGGCACTGCGAAATTTACATTACCATGGGCAGGTTGGAGAGCTTACCTTGATTGGGCTATGGTGTTTAAATACCTCATTCGAACCCCGGTGTGGCAGTAAATCGCAAACCCCTGGAAATTGCACACCCCGGGGTTTGCGATTTACTAGGAAATCACAACCCCCCCCTGGAAATTACAAACCCCCCCATGCTTTGTAGCATTTATCACCACAAGTAGGGCAGCTATAGGCCTATGTTTGATTTTGAACTTCTACCAGATCTGGGGGATAAAATGGATTCAAGGAGGATCAAGATGGATTAATTGATTAGTTTTGATGTCATGCTGTCACAGCAAAGGCCTTTTTCACTGCTATTGATGACTCACAAGAAGGATAAGGGACCAGATCAATTTTTGTCAAAGATACTAAACTACAACATTAAGAAAAGCCAGCACAACTTCTTTAAACATTTTGAACTAACAAATATCCAATTCCCTACAAAACTATCAGTCACTTTGCACATACATAGGCTGCACATACATAGGCTGCCACATTTATTTTCATATAAGGGGGATCCCTCACGAGATGGATTAATTGATTATTTTTAATTTCATGCCTCTCACAGCAAGGGCCATTATTCACTGCGCACAAGAAGGCTAGGGGACCAGGTCAATTTGTTGTCAAAGATACTAGACTACATCAATAAGAAAAGCCAGAACAACTATCTGTATCATTAACATGGGGGGTTTGCGATCTCCAGGGGGGATATGTGATTTCCTAGGAAATCGCAAACCCCCCATGCCCATATATGGCATGGGGGTTTGCAATTTCCTAGGAAATCATAAGTGGGGGTTTGCGATTTACAGGGTTTGCGATTTCCTGCTACACCGGTTCAATTTCCAAGGTCGATTTTTGTATAGGATTAGGTAGCAGGTTAAAAACTATGGTTATGGCACACTGAGGTTTGGGAAGTTTTCATATTGGAATACATCACTAGAAAGCCAAAAATTATATCTAATTTCCTAGACATTCCTAGGACATTTAGTTGGGACCGGATTGAGTAAATTAACAGTGAATATTAGGAAATAATTCAGTAGTTACAACACATGGCTACAGGCCAGAACTGCCCATGATAGTGCTGTGTTGGTATAGCCATAAATCCCAAACAATAGAGGAACCTCCAGTCAACCATGGGGGTATATGCTGGTCTGTGGCCCACTCATATATTTCCACTTGCCACTGGGGGAGGTCCTGTGGGGACTGTTGTACATCATTTAGATATATTTTTTGCATACCAATGTATATATATATATATGCATAATAAATAATTAGAGTCGGGTAAAGTCAGGTCGGGTATAGTCAGGTCGGGTAACGTCAAGTATTATTGCCATTTTTATCATTATATTGTTGTTATTATTATCATTGTTATTATCATTATTATATTCATTGTTATTATCATTATTGTTATTATTATTACCGTATTATTTTAATTATTATTGGGATCATTTTTAGATTTATATATACATGTATACATATGTAATATATATATATACGGATATAAATATACATATGCACATACGTATGTGTATACATATAAATATACATATACCTATATATATACATAATATACCTATATATACCTATATGACTACATAATTATATATATATATATATATATATATATATATATATATATATATATATATAACTCGTATACAAACTGTATACGGCTGTAAGTCCAAGCAGACTCCGGCTATACTACTTTTCTACTATTGTAGTTCGTGGGTTTGAACCCAGGGGAATTGTGGCACTGCATGTATAGCTGTCCTGCTGCCGACCGAGTGGGGCTCATTCGGACCTCCAACTCACCCCGAGCAACAGCTGTCCTGATTTTTTTGATTTTTTTTTACGGTAGGCATTGGCCAGCCAGATGTCAGTTGATAGTCATTATGACTCTCTTACTCATTGATGATTGCTACTTGATATTATTCGACATGGTTCTACTTATGTTATACTGTTTACGATGAGGAAGTTTGTGCATCTGATATTCCTTCTGATGATTGCTATCATACCTTCATGCTGTGCATTGAATAAACTAATATCGCCCTTATCATCCTAATGCCTTCGCTTGCTTACATATATATATATGAATACATACTGTATTTAGAAATGACTGTATCACATATTGTAGAGTGGTCCTCCATTTGTCACTGGTAAGTTAACCCATGTATAGTCTGTTTCACTCTCAGACTTATTGCAAGGGGCCTAAGCTCTGACACTTTAACACTCAGATTTTAACCAAAAACTGCCAAGGAAAGCTTTCACACCTCAGGTTGCCAATGGTTCTCTGGGCTGCACCTCCACTGGCACCTGAGCTCACTCAGTGTGAATGTGTCAGAGCTTATGCCCTTGGAATAGGTGTGACAGTGGATTGGATTTGGTTTATAAGGGTCTGTGCCACAGTGCACTGCACACACATATTTCTGAAGGCACACACTACACAACAGTCAACTTGCTACTTGCAAATGGATTACCATTGTGAAGGATCTGGCACAGTCATCCTTACATTTAGGAACACTGGTAAGTTATTCTTCACCTGATATTGCAATATTATGTATATATTATATATAATACATACATATGTATGTGTATATATGCATATATACACATATAGCTTTAAAAGTGTCTTGAATGAGCGAGGTTGCTCATTCGGTGTCATTGCTGGACATGGCAGGCTCAAGGCCGAAGCCCTCCCCCCCCCCCGCCACTACTGTGGTGGGGGGGGGGGGACTGAGTGATGAGGGGGAGGGGGAGAGGGGGGAAGCCATCTTCCCCCCTCCAGCCTATATAACAACTCCTAGCAGCCATCATGGCCAGGCACTATCCTGGGGTCTTCTGGAGCGACCGAAGCTGGTCAGTCTTCTCCAAATGCCCGCACTGACCACTTCCCACCTCCTTTTCTACACAAGCCACAACGCCACATGCAACATGCCGTGTCAGGGATCATCCAACAAGAAGAGGGGCCGAGGCCGGCCAGCAAAGCTGCGCTCCCAGGAGGGAGCCTCTACGACACTGCCGATACAGCCAACCCCATATCAAAACCATATATGTACATCAAACGGCCCGAATGCAACTCGGTCGCACAGAAGCTAGCTGCGAGGAGCTCCATGACCGAGAGGGAATACATGAGGGCATTTATGGCACTGCTAGATGGCCACCGGGCCTATGATAGATGCGACTTCCCACACATGTTTGCCCACCTAAAATGTATCATGGATCCCATGGGCGGACGTCAGGGAGTGCTCCCAAAACATTTTCGACATGGTCGAGAAGGAGACCATATCCTGGCATGACCGTCAGGAAATACAAAACGACAGGGCCAACTTCGCCCCCACACACCCATAACCCCACCCACTCCAGAGACGACCGGGCTAACACTGGCAGCGCGGCCGACAAGACCAATAAGGGGAGCATAGAGGCGGAATCACATGAGTGTCCGTGCACCGCATTCAACTCGACAAAGCACTGTAACCAAAAACAACACCATCAGGAAGGAAGGAACGATGTGGTCCATGCATGCGCATACTGCTACCGGATAACACAGGCGTTCTACGACCATGCCAAACAAAACTGCCGGAGGAAAACTAGGTACAACATGGCAAAAAACTAGAGAGGGGGTAAGCAGGAAGGGCCCATGGCCCGCAAGCAACCCCCACAAAACACACCGCACATCGAAACAACACCATCGGTAGACCCGACATGGCACCACCCACGGACAAACCTCATCACACTGAACAGAGTGAAAGCAGCAGCGCGGCACCCGCCCCCTGACATCAAAGAGAAGATCACAGCCACCCCGGTGGGGCGACCGATGTGGTAACCCACAACCGAGCACTGCGCGGGAGAAAGCGAGGGGAGGCGACCGGCTATCGCAGTGGCCAGGCGGGGTGCCTCCCCACAAGCCCCACCACCTCGGGGCAACCCCACCGGCGCGGGCCCCTCGACTTTCCACTAATACGGAAGCACTGCGCGGCCGACAGCACCAAACTCCCGGGCAGCAGCATATGTATACAGCTGGCAGCATTCCAAAAGCACCGCCAAGAAAAATGGCCACACCCACACGGATGCCTCGACAGCGACGTAGCTGACATATACCGCGCCGAACGCAGCACAGGCATGCCCACTGCGACCCATGCACGCATCCCAGTCCCCTTCGGGTTAAACATCAGCAGCTGGAGGAAATACCTATCCACATCAAATGACCACAGGCAACTCATAGACTTTATCGAGTATGGATTTCCACGGGGATACATGGGACCGGAGTCCGATACCGGACAGGCACGAAACCACCCTAGCGCATGCCAGCACCCTACCGCGGTAAAGGAGTACATCAACAGGGAGGTGAGCTGTGGCGCCTTATACGGCCCATATCATAAGCCCCCCTTTCGCCAATGGTTCCACACCTCACCCCTAATGACACGAGAGAAAGCGGACCCAAAAAAGCACCGCATTATTGCAGACATGTCCTTCCCCAGCAAAGGTTCCATTAACGCCTACATCATCAAGAATACCGCCCTTGGCCATACACGCAAGCACTGCCTCCCCACTGTCGACGGCTTCACCAGGGAACTCAGGGAGGCCGGTCGAGGCATATAAGAACTTCAGGTCCTGCCCCCTCGACTGCCCTCTCCTCGGGTCATGCTGGGAACAAAACTACTACCTCGACATCTCCATACCCTTCGGCGCAAGCGGATCCAGCTGCCACATACAACGGGTGGCCGAGGCGGTGGTATACATACTACGCAACAAAGGGATCAAAGGCACGATGTACTTGGATGACCTGATCATCGTAGCACCAGACAAGGCCACGTGCGACGCTCACTTCGATATGGCGCGCCTGGTATTTAGGCAGCTGGGCCTCCTGGAGGCCATCGAAAAAACACAGCCACCAGCCCCAGCAGTCACATGGCTGGGGATCGGCATAAATGCCCCGGCCATGACCCTCACAATCCCGAGGGAAAAGATCAACACCACCATCAAGCTCGTCAAAACCATAGCCGACAAGCACAACATCAGCAAGAAACAGCTCCAGTCCATGCTCGGAAAATTGCTCCACCTCTCAAAGTGCATCCCA
The DNA here is from genome assembly GCA_030323885.1 of Branchipolynoe longqiensis. Taxonomy (NCBI): domain Eukaryota; kingdom Metazoa; phylum Annelida; class Polychaeta; order Phyllodocida; family Polynoidae; genus Branchipolynoe; species Branchipolynoe longqiensis. The sequence goes on from CM059191.1 coordinate 13,680,612, forward strand.
CCAGCCAGGCTCTTCGTCGGCCGCCTACTACCAGCACTCCGGGATATGACCACGGTCGTCACTGAAGAGATGAGGCGCGACATGATGGCGTGGTTCCCGGAGTTCACGCACCAATGGAATGGCACCTCCATCATCCCTCCAAACATTCCCAGCCGGCACATCGTCATAGACGCATGTACAGGGGGCATAGGGGGGGGCGGACGAAACACACGCTTACTCCGCGCAGCTTGACGAACACCAAGCCCACGACCAGGACAGCATCACGCAGCTAGAGGCGGCTAACGTCCTGGTAGCATTACATACGTTGGTACGGCCCAGCGACAACGGCAGCCACATCGCTATCGAATGTGACAACATGGCAGCAGTGCAGGTCCTATCGACAGGGCGGGGACACAACCCCCGCCTCCTTCAAATAGCAAGGGCAGCATGGATGTTCCAGGCCGTACACAATATCCACATAACATATCAACATATAGCCGGGGTAGATAATGTCCTGGCCGATGCGCTCAGCAGGGCCCACATCAGCCAGGTGCACCGCGATACCGCAGTACGCATATGCGTAGAGAAGGCGATCTCTCCGATTACACCATCTGTCCATGCCTACGAACAACTCCAACCCATTCTCTCCCGCAGATCCGGCATATGCGAAGCTCACCCGGGCGGCGGAGGGCCGGCAGACAGAAGCGAGGGCGCCAGGCACCTGGGCCAACTACAAAAGCACGGTAGCAGCCTACACCCGACATTGCCACAAGTATGGAGTGGCCCCCCTCGCCCCCACACCCATGGAGGTACGCTGCTGGCTAGAGGAGCTAGTGGCCCGACAGTGCCCATCATCGGTGGCCAACTCTGCATCACACATACGGATGCACTTCCGCATACAAGAGGCCCCAACAGAACCCCTCGACCACATAACGGTCAGGCTCTCCCTCGATGCACTAAGAAGATTAAAGTCACACACGCCTCACCCAGCAAAGGACGCGCCCATACATGTTATAAAGGCGGCAGTGCGACGGCTCAACCTCACCAGGGAGGGGCAGGTAGTCGCAACGGCGATCCTAATAATGTTCTTCACGGGAGCCAGGCAGTCGGAGGTCGCCCCGCGATCCGCAGCGACCTTCGATCGCACCAGACACACCACTCGGGCAGACGAAACAATCGAGGGGGGCCACCTGCTAGTCCACCAGAAATGGGCGAAGAATATGCAGGCGACCCACCAATCCCGCGACAGATGGATGGCCCCATCGAAAGACCCCCGATTCTGCCCAGTAGCCGCCTACACAAAGATGATACAAGAATCTCCTACCACCCATAAACACCAACCACTCCTAGTCTTCCCCGAGGGCGAGGCAACAATGGCCATCCCCTACATTGCCAGACAATGGAAGATGGCCCAACAGGATGGGGGGGTCCAGCAACCGCACACCCTCCATGCCATACGAAAGGCAGCAGCAACAGTGGCATTCGCCTCGGGGAGCACCGAGCTGGAGGTCCAGCGATTCTGTGGTTGGGCATCTAACGCCCACAAACAATATATCATCACAACCGACTCACAGAAAGTCAATCATGCCCTCATACAGGCCACCAAAAAATAGACAAACGACAAACATCATGGCTTGGCCAATGATTAGCCATAGCTCAATCAACAAACAATCAAATATAAACCAATTAATTCCTCAGCAAATCAACAAAACCAAAAACCAATCAAGCATTTAAACTAAAAAATAAAGAATACCATCTAATGAGTGACTGATACCCGCGCAGTTGACAGAACACACCTACTTAAATGTCACATTTCTGATAATTTACCCTCTACTGTTATCTCATATTTTTATCATTAACTATTGCCATTGTACTTTAACGTAATTGATTACTCATTTGTTAAATCGTTCACATAACTCATATGCCCTCATCACATTTCATTTTCCCAATATATCGGGGCCTTCACTCGTTCGCTTCTTGCCCGATGATACACAGTCAATGTACATGCCGCCGGGCGGGCAGCACCCGAATAAAAGCCTTGATTAACCCAGTCCGCTCTGTCCGTGAGCAATGATGTGTATGTGTACAAGTACATGCATAATCAAAAATAAAATAAATAAAATATAAATGGAATATTATTTAGGGTAATGGCAGTGTTTGGTTAAAATCTGAGTATGAAAGTGTCAGAGCTTAGGACCCTTGCATTGTTGCAATACGTCTGGATAGTGACACAGACTACATATGGATTATCTTAGCAGTGACAAATGGAGGACAACTCTAAGATATGTGATGCAGTCATCTCTAAATACAATATGTATTTATATGCATATATATATAGTCATGTACATATGTCTGCATATGTGTATATATAGATGTATATGTATGTATGTATATAATATATGTATATGTATGTATATGTACGTTAATATATATGTATATGTATGTATATATATATATGTATACATTTATAATAGGCATAGGGGGTTTGTGTTTCGGGGGGAAAGGAGACAGCAGCCTATCGGCACCAGGAATCCCTGCTTCCCGGCCTCCCGGCGCCGAGACTGTTGCTGTACCAGCAAGAAATGCCATATTCATGGGGATTATGCATCAGATAATGTTATGTGTATGTATATGTATGTATATGTATGTATATGTATATTCATTCATTCAATTCTTTATTTCAGACTCAAGACTATGGTAGGTACATAATTGGGTCCATAGTATGTAGATATAACAATTAATGTGAATAGGATATAAGTAATAGTATGAATACTACCATACTAACCAATATCAAAATGTTGGTCTACATACAGTAGTTTGTACCATTGTGCATATTACTGCAGTAATATGGGTAATTCGAGACCGAGTCGGAGCTGCCCCCCACACCCCTTCCCCACGCCACTCCCCCTCCCCCTCCCCTCTCACTCAACCACCTCCCTACAGGCGGCGACACCATCGCCCTGCCCCCCCAACTCCCCCCCACTGCCCTCCAGATGGCGCCACCACCCCACGACCGGGAACCAGCGCTCTCTGACGTCACCCTCCCCTCCCCCTACACTCCCCTCCGCCTCCCGCTCAGCCCACTTCTCACCAGCCAGCGCACCGACAAGACCCACCTAAATTCAGAGCAGCTACACGCTGACAGGCTGACCACCAAGCAACTCACCATGCCGCCACGCAAGACACCACGGCACGCCGCCGCAAAGGCCCAGACCACCGACCCAGCCGCCGACACTGAAACCACCACGACCCCCCGCCTCCGCGGCAGACCACGGTCGGTAGTGGCAAAAAATCTGACGGCAGCACAAAAAGCCCCCGAGTCTGAGGATGGTACGACGGCCCGGCAGATTGCTCTGCTCCGACAGTCTGTCGCAGACTCTATGCAGCAACAGGCGGCACATGCTAAGGACATGGCAGAGCGAGTCAGAGCCCTCGAGACCACCAAACACCGATCCCGCACCCTGAGCAGATCCCCGGACGAGACTCGCAGTAAGAAACGGAAGAGACGCCATGACACTGAGTCGCCGCGCACCCCACCGTCGCCACGTGGTCGCGGGTGGCGCGAAACCTCCAACGACTCGACCTGGAGCAGCAGGAGCAACAGGAGGAAGCACGCAGCAGGACGCGACGAACACGACGAACAAACAGCAACACGCAAGAGCAGAGCGGCACGCCACACGTACTCCGACTCGTCCAGCGGCGACGACCACCGACACAAGGAATTCGTGGACGCAATACTGGAAACAAACAACGATGGACGACCCAATAGCAGAGGTAGGAGACACTTCCTCCCCCATACCTATGTGATCCCCGACGAGAAGAAAGGAAAGGTAGGATTGGGGGAGAGCAACTGGCACGAGTACATGTCGGCCCTAGCTCGGATGAGAAAAGACCTAAGGCTTCCCCACCACTGGATCAAAGCGATCATAGACCACCAAGATGAAATCTGCTCTATGGCCGCCGAGTGGCAATGGGAGACGTGTCTGGCATGGTCCGAAAAAACATTCACCATGATAGATGATGGCCGCCTCCCCAGAGGTTGGCGCGATGAGCAAGCCATAAAAGACCTCCAGAGAGGAGCGTGCCTGGCGGGCATTCGGAGGGAGGAGCAGAGGAGAAAGGCCAAGACGGAGGGACCACAGCGAGCACAACATAGACAGGAGGAACAGGCAGCACCTAACACCCCATATAAAAGACCTGAGTTTGTACCCGACACAGACGGCCGCCCCTGCCATAGGTGGAACTGGGGGAACGATTGCGGATTCACGGCCACCCACGGAACAGGCAGCGAGAAATACGCCCATGTATGCGCATGGTGTGCTAATAAGAACAGAAAATCCAACCCGCACCGTGAACAAGACTGTAATAACAAAAAGCGGCAGTTGGAGAGAAAAGCGGCCGCAACCGAGGCTGATGAACAACAGAAAGCGGATTTTCGCTGATCGGCTGGGCACGTGCCGACCAAAACGCCACACACGACCCGCACCAAGACACGGATAAAGGCATAGACCTCACTCCAGCAATACCCGAGAGCCGGGAGTAAGAAAACGCCCACCATGCTCCTGCCAAAACGCCACGTGGGACCCCAGCAAATGCCGCGCATGTGGCTCCCGCCAAAACCAAGCGTGGGGACGCGGACAACGGCTGCCAAACTCCCGCCAAAACGCCATGTGGGACCCTAACGGCCACAGAACCCACCCCCCGCCCCGTCGCTCGGATGCCCCCAGTACACCACGCGACCACAACCAAGACGGCGAGCACCTCACACGAATGCAGGCCGGAGGTGATTAATGCCGCCCAACCCCCCACTCACCCCAGACCTCAAACGCCCGACCGCCAGCTACAGGACCCCTGCGGCGCTAATGAGATAGGCGGCCGCCAAGCGGTACGACCACCAACCGCCACCACGGACGCAACCACCACCCCCCACCACGCACACACCACCAACCCACCTAACGGCCACGACTAGAACCAGACCGAGACAGACCACGTCTAACCCTACCGTCGACCCACACACACCCGCACCCCCGCCCCCAACAACACCGCACACTGCCACCAAGCCACAGCCCTAGCCATCTCCCCCCCCCCCCCCCCCCAACTCCCCCCCAGCTCTGAAACCACCCGACAAGACACAAACGTCCAGCCACCGCGCGCCCACCCCCGCGCACACACCCACACACCCCGCCCATCCACACACGCCACAGCAGAAACCCCCCCTCCCGATCACAACCACCACCCTGCCCCGCCAAACACGGCGCCCCGAACCGACCATAGCCCACATAGCCCAACCAACCAACCACATAAGTGACCCACCACCATCCACTGCTGTAGTGGTCCGCTACGCACCACCCGGCACCACTGTTGCGTGCGTTCAGCCTTACAAACGTACTGAAACAACTTGCCCGGCGCACGACGACCCCCCGAGTGACGACGGAAGCGAACCTCCCGACGCGCTCCTGACATACCACCAAAAGGAGGCCGCCGAGGAGGACGTTGACGACGTGACCAACGACGATGTGAGATTGCCTGCGCCGCAATACAACCCACCGCACACTCCACTCTCCTATAGGAACACCCTCGACCGCTTCTGGCCCACCTCCAGGCCCCAGATATGGAAAAACGACGTATATCGCTACACCTACGACGAGGTACGGCAGACGGGACTTCCCAACTACATCGCAGCCCGGATCCCGGTGCCATCCGACCTCAACATAGACCGATGGAGGGACCTACTCAGTGGGTACCACGACGATCAGCTTGTAGACTTTCTGGAGTACGGGTGGCCTGCAGACTACACCGCAGACGGCCCGCCCGTACCCTCGACAGCTAACCACCGTGAGGCACCCGAGCACCTCGCATGGGTAAGGAGGTATGTACATAATGAGGCAGCCAAAGGAGCACTAATTGGACCATTTATTGACCCCCCCCTTCACGCCCTGGGCGCAGGTCAGCCCGATGATGACCCGTCCTAAGAAAAACACCGAAGAGAGGCGGGTCATCGTCGACCTGAGCTTCCCGAGGGGCGCCAGGGTAAATTCGGGCATCCGGTATGGTTATTACCAAGGCCGCCCCGCCACATACACCCTCCCGAATATCGCTGACCTCACGGACGAGATCACCCGGGTGGGGGTCGGGGCGTACGTCTGGACGATCGACCTCGCCAGAGCATACAGACAGCTACGGACCTGCCCACTCTCCGTCCCACTTCTGGGCGTCGCGCTAGACGGGCTCACATACTTTGACATCGCCCCCCCATTCGGGTGCCGCACGTCCTCCATGGCCTCCGCGCGCACTACGAACGCAGTCGTCTACCTCCTTCGTCGGAAAGGACATTTCGTCTTATGTTACCTGGACGACTTTGTCGGGGTGGCGGCAACCAAGAACGAGGCGGACGTCGACCTGGCGGCGGACCTCGGCCACTGGTGGTCGTCCGCCATTCACCAATACGTCAAGGCAAAAGCCTTCTCGGCCGGGACCCGGGCACTCTCAACGTTATTTGGTTGAGGCCCGGATCCCGCCCGACACGCAACACCTCACCCCCCTCCGCCCACAATCCAACATACACAACACCTGTCCGCATACATGATGCACTTACCTATTACCTTGCTGATCATCAACTGTACTGATACATTCACTATATGTACCGATCAACCATTGACCCTATTGATGACCTACACCCGATATTAACTACTCAACTTACTTATTCCATCACCTACTCAGGCATTCATTAAGCTATCATAAACCACTGACTCTATTGATGATCTACATGATCCACCTAACTACTGATCATACCACTCCTTATTATCACTGCATGACCATATTGACTACCGATGTTCACAATGTTCACTATTGCCTATGATGGCCTGATGATTACTTATTGCTATTGTTCATTCACGCTACTTGATACATTGTTCACTGTTGTACTCAGATACTTATTTGCTTGTATGCTTGACCTTTCCTCAAACTCCAATAAAGTTCCATAATATAGCTCCGTCTCGTGTCGTGAATTACTCTTCTATTTTATATGTATATATATGTATATTTATATGTATATTTATATGTATATGTATGCATATGTATATAAAAAGTGATAACCAACAATAAAAGTGATAACCAACAATAAAATAAATCAAATATAATAATAGTTAAGGTAGGTTTTTCTTAATGTTGTACCAGCAAGACAAGCCATCTTTGTAGTGATTATGCATCAGATGCATAATCACAGTGAATTATTTATTATGCATATATATATTGGTATGCAAAAAATATATATAAATGATGTACAGCAGTCCCCACAGGACCTCCTCCCCAAGTGGCAAGTGGAAGTATATGAGTGGGCCAAAGACCAGTATATACCCCCATGGTTGACTGGAGGTGGCCTATTGTTTGGGATTTACTGCTATACCAACACAGTACTATCATGGGCAGTTCTGGCCTGTAGCCATATGTTGTAACTACTGAATTATTTCCTAATATTCACTGCTAATTTAGGGAATCTGGTCTCAACTAAATGGCCTAGATATATTCAAGAAATTAGATATAATGTTTTGCTTTCTGTTGATACATTCCAATATGAAAACTTCCCAAAACTCAGTGTGCCACAACCATATTTGTGAACCTGCACACTAATCTTATATAAAATTCGACCTTGGAAATAAACTCGGTGGCCAAATGACCACCGTAGCTAAAACGGTAAGCTCTCCAACCTGATGGGAGAGATAGGGAGTGAGCCGTCTTAGTATTATAGGGTCTTTGACCCTTCTCACTGGTTAACAACACGTCACCAGATAGGGTGTATAGACGCTCTCTGACGTCACACATGATTGTGTCGCAACGCTAATGGGTGGCGATCAATGTAGGTAAGCCACATTTCATTAAAAGAACAAAAACATATTTAAAATGAATTCATGCTTCATAGGCTGATTACGATGCAATAGAAGAAATGGAAGGAGTTAACATACCTTATGTGTATATATTATATACACGATGCCACGGTTTGGCCATATTTCGCATGACCTGACTGCGCGAGAACGAGGCTACTTCAGTTTTCGGGTAAACAAAAGCACATGTCATTTTTTTTTTTTTGGTTCAAATTTGTATTCCAGTTGAATAACATCTTTTTTCAGCACCGAGGCGCTGGTCTTCCGGCCTTAACAATTATAGTGCATATGAACTATTTATGGATGAGATGATGTGATGATATGAACAATATAGACAGTAGTACTACTACTAGGTTAAAATGAGGCATTACAAATATAGTGGGGATCTTATTTTGCACATGTAGACTGGAGAATAGCCATTTACCTTTAGACTTTATCAGTGATTTGATCATACCTGTGAGGAGACATTAATATAATGGGCATGACCTGCTGATATAGGTAGTCGTGGATTTTGGATTATGCAAATAATGGTTGCACGACTCATTTAAATTGTCTTGGGTCAACTATAGCTTTGTCAGTAGTATATGTTTTATTGGTTTAGTCAGGTGTTATAGGCTGGTGGGTATACTTTGGTAGTTGTTATTTCTTTTACTCTTTTTGGCAGGGGGGGATTTCAGAGAGGGAGAGGGAAGGAAGTGGTTTGGGACTATGTATTTATTTCAATTCTCAACGTTTGTGGTCTATCCAGGTAGGTTTATTAATGTATGTCTATGTCGGGTACTAACCTTTAATCTAGATTTAAATTGCAGGTAGGTTGTTGCATTCCTGGTTTTGACACAGAGTTTGTTCCAGAGTTGGCTTCCCTGATAAATAGGTGCTCTTTTGAGTTTGTTAGTCCTTGGATAGGGAATTTTCAAGAGGTTGCCATCTGCTGTCCTAGTATTGTGAATACTTGTGTCGGTATATATTGTGTCTTGGGCTCTATTGTACATGAGTCCTAGGAGATGCCTTTTGCGCCTTGTGTCTAGTTTGTCCATTCCAGCTTTAGCATGTAGTTCTTCTCTGTGTAGATTTTGGCCTTTGTAAACTGTCCTGAGTGCCCTATTTTGTACTGTTTGAAGCTTTGCTTGTTGTTGTTTTGTAAGTAGTTCATATATTAGGTCATTATAATCAATTATTGTGAGGATCATTGTTTTGTACATAAGAAGAGCTGTTTTTTCACTTATAAAACCCCTGATTTTTCTGAAGGTGTTCAGTTTCCTTGCCAGTGACTGATTTAATCTACTCAGTTGTTTATTCCCATTTAGAGTTCCATCCAGTTCAGTTCCCAAATATTTGTAGGTCTCTACCTCCCTTAGTGTTTCATTCCCAATCTTTATTTGGACTTATGGGGCTTTGTCCTTGTTCTTGGTGCCATAGATAACATATTCAGTTTTTATTATATTGAGAGTTAATTTGTTTTCTTTGCACCATATATTTATTCTAGCCAAATTTTCATTTGTCAGTTCTGCTGCTTTTGCTAAGTTACTGTTTGATACCAGTTGGACTGTGTCATCAGCAAATAAAATGCATTTTGTTTGCCTCAGTGCTTGGGAATAGAAGGGGGCCCAGTGTTGATCCCTGTGGTACTCCAGTCTTTACTTGTCTTAAGGTTGACTCAATGCCATTTAGTTTGGTACTTTGCTTTCGATTGGAAAGATAGTTTGTCAGAAAGGCTACCATTTTTGAACCCAACCCACTCTTGACAACCTTCTGCAACAGGATTTTATGATCTATAGTGTCAAATGCTTTTTAAAAATCAATATAATCTGCTATGGTAAGTTTGCCAGAATCCATCGCACTGAGAAGCACATCAAGGAGTGTTGAGAGTGCTTTGGTTGTGGACCTGCCTTTCCTAAAGCCATTTTGTTCATCTGCTAGGTAGTTTGTTGCTTCAAAAAATGTTTTTATTTGATCATGAATGAGTTGCTCAACTATTTTCCAGGTGATGGGCAGAAGAGAAATTGGTCTGAGGTCATTGCATGTTTTAGGGTTGCTGACTTTTGGGATAGGTACAACTGTAGCAATTTTCCAGTCATCTGGGAAAATAACTGTTTCAATTGATAGGTTTACTATATGGGTGAATTCTTTGATTAATATAGTCAATCATCCTTGAGCTGAGATCTTTAAGTCCTGATGATTTGTATTCAGACAAGCCCTTAATCTTTTTAAGTACTTCTTCCTTAGTTACCACCCTTATGTCATATGTGACTGCATTTGGCTTCACTATGTTAACTTTATCTTTTTCTGGTATATTGTCTAGTTTATCTGCTAACTTCTCCCCTATCTCTATGAAGTAGTTATTTATCTCTTAAACAAACTCATAAGGAAGAAAGGGAAGACAAGTCACGAAAGATTGAAAGTGAAGATGTTGTGCTTTACTGGCATCAACTCCTCTTCACCTACTAGTGACCTGTCACCCCGACCCCTTACCTTCTGTCCACACCAAGCCTCATTACTCTAGTTAGGATGTATCAGAATCAGTGCCTACAGCCCATTGAACCGGAGTCCCATGGTTGTTGCACATAGCTCAGTTTATGAAAGGTGGTAGCATCAGACAGAGTGTCTGGGTACCTGCCAAAGAGAGAGTGTGTCTCACTCAAGAGTCAGGAGTAGAGTGATGCTGCCCAGTGTGTCTAGAGCAGTGTCCAGAATAATCAATATCAAAGTGAGGCTAGTGAGGTCAGGTGGCATGGTGGTGCAGGAGAATGGGCTTCCCACAGCCAGCCAATCAGGCACCCTGCACAGCCTGGGAGGCGACACCCCCCCCCCCCCCCGGGCAGCGGTCACCCACTCAGCTGCAGGTGGTGTACATAATGCATGCAGTATGGCTGGTGTGCTGGCCCATCAGCCCTGTGGTAACAGGTAGTTGCAGACAGTTACAATAAATATATATATTATATATTAAAAATGTCCTTTTCCTCCACTTGCATCCTTTCTGGTGCATAGATGGAACATTTCACCAAACATTAACTGTCTCTTATATAGGAACATATAAAGCTCATTCAGCTGATCAAAACTGAAAAGCGGCTAAGCTACTCAGAAGCTTGAAGGCTGGCTGAGGCGAATACTCCCTCGCCAACCACCAAGAGCTATGCTGCGGCAGCCAAAGTCTGACTGAACTAACATAGTTGACAGGGGGGAAGCCCACTACCTTCACCCCAGTCCCGAATCCGACTCCGGTTTCAACCCAAAAAAATATCAAGAGTAACAATAGTATTGCGGTGCAGACGCTGGCCGAGCCAGCAATGCCCAAAAAGAAGAAGAAGAATTTGTCGGACCGAGTTCCGAAGGGATCTTCGACCCCTACGGACAAAACGTTCAGGGGGTAATCGATCTCCAAAAACCTAACATTGAACCGATATCAGGCGCTAGCTGATATTGAGATGCCTGAGAATGCGGAAACCTGCAGTCGAAGTCTCTCCCCCAAACCAAAGGCGAGGGGAGAACACCTGTCACTGCTCCAAAATGACAGGGACAGGTGGATCTCTTATTCAATGGCACTGCCGAGGTTTTAGGAGCAACATCGAAGAGTTGTCTCTTTGTTGCAACCTCAATCCACTTGCTGTTTGCCTACAAGAAACTTATATAAAAGCTTCTGAGAGTGTAGTCTTAAAGGCTACACCATTCATAACAAGCACGCACCAGATGGAGACTGAGCCACTGGCGGCTCTTCCATCTTGGTCAGACATGATGTGGTATGTACGCCAGTGGCGTTAGACAAAACACTACAGGCTGTAGCTGTTCGTCTGACGCTGCTGTTCCATTTACATTCCTCCGAGCTCCGTTCTCACTTTACAAGAACTGGATGCCCTTGTGGACCAGTTACCATCCCCATATTTACTTATGGGTGACTTTAACGGCCACAACCCATTATGGGGGGGACAATAGGAATGCTAAAGGCAAGAGAATTGAGGACCTTGTGGCCGGTGATGCTCTGTGTGTATTGAACGATGGTTCATACACATATTTGCATCCCGGCTACGGAACATACTCTGCCATCGATCTCAGCATTGTAGAACCAGAACTGGGGCTGGACTTTTCATGGAGGGTCTGGGACGACCTCTGCGGGAGTGACCACTTCCTAATTATTCTTAATTCCGAAGGGGCATCCCTCATAGAGCGAGAGAGGAGCTCGCAGCTTCGTAAAGCCGACTGGCCCCCTTCCAGACCCTATGTCGCGAGGAGTTCACTCCAGACATCAGTGACATTGATGCCTTCACTGAGATGCTGAGATGGATCGCAGAGAAAACTGTTCCAAAGACCTCGGCAACTCCCAAGCGTCTGACGCCTCCATGGTTGGATGACCACTGTAGGAGGGCTATTAAGGAGCGAAAGAAAGCTCAGCGTAAATTCCACAGGAGACCGACTGCTGAAAATCTGACGCTCTTCAGAATCCTGCGCGCTAGCGCTTGCAGAACGATCAAAGAAGCGTGGAGGCAGTGTTGGAGACGATTTGTTTCTAGCATCACCATGAGCATGCCGTTAGGCAAAGTGTGTAAAATGATCAGGAGAATCAAACGAAGGGGAGGTGATTCTTCTGTAGTCCATCACTTGAAACACAACGGCACCATTCTCACATCACTTGACGAAATAAGTGAAGAATTGGCTCACGCCGTTGCTTGAAACTCGTCTTTCACAAACTGCCTCCCGGGCTTTCTGGCCGTCAAGGAACGCCAAGAGCGAAAGCTCTTGGACTTTTCCTCTGATGGCGAGGAGCACTACAACTCCCCATTCAGTATGGGTGAGTTGAGGTGTTCTTTGGAAAGCTCGAATGACACAGCAGTTGGACCTGATGCAATTATCAATTTTTTTAACATCTCCTCGAACCTGCGCTGAGACTGTTGCTTCAACTCTTTGAACAACATCTGGGAGTCGGGTGTCGTCCCCCACCTCTTGGCAGGAGGCGACAGTAATACCGATTCCCAAACCTGGTAAAGACCAGAGTGAAGCCAGCAACTACCGTCCCATAGCCCTCACAAGCTGAATCTGTAAAACCATGGAACGTATGGTAAACAACCGCCTCGTCTGGCTACTGGAGTCAGGACACCACCTGTCCAACCTCCAATGTGGCTTCAGACAGGGCCACAGCACCCTCGACCATTTGGTTCGCTTGGAGGCCTTCATAAGAGATGTTGTGGCTGTCTTTTTTTAACTCGAAAGAGCCTATGACATAACATGGCAGCACGGCATCATGGAGGATCTCCATGCAATTTGCCTTCGTGGCCACCTACCTATTTTCATCAGGAACTTTCTAGCCTTCAGGCATTTCCATGTCTGCATCAAGACTACCTATTCCAGCCTACACTCACAGGAACTAGGAGTACCTCAAGGCAGCATACTGGCCGTGACCCTTTTCGGGGTCAAGGTCAATGGTATTGCTGCTGCTGTAAAGCGGGGCGGGGGGGGGGGGGGGGTCTCCTGTAGTCTTTTCGTGGACGACTTTGTTTTATATTACAGCGGTGCTAACATGAATGTCATAAAGAGAGAGCTTCAACTAAGCATAAATGTCATCCATCGATGGTCAGTTCTGAACAGATTAAAATTTTCCAAGACCAAAACAGTTTGCATGCACTTCTGCCTGCTGCGTAGAATGCAGGCGGAACCGGAGCTGACCCTTGATGGGGATCCCATTAAAGTCGTTGGGGAAATACATTTTTGGGCCTCATTTTCGACGCAAAACTGTTTTTCGTGCCACATATAAAGTACCTGAAAACAAGATGCCTGAAAGCGTTAGATATTCTGAGGGTGCTGTCCAGCTCAGAGTGGGGAGCAGACAGAGATGTTCTGCTCTCCGTGTACCAAACCTTGGTTCGGTCACGAGTGGATTATGGCAGCATAGTATACGGTTCCGCAAGGAAATCGTATATTGGGCTGCTAGACACGGTCCACCACCGTTGGCTGCGCCTGGCCCTTGGGGCCTTCCGCACCTCACCAGTTCAGAGCCTGTACGTCGAAGCCAACGAACCATCACTTAACAACAGGAGAATCAAACTGGCCATGCAATATGTAGTCAAGATAAAAACTAATGCACTGAATCCTGCACACAATCTGATGGTTCGAAAGACCAAAGCTGGGTAGCTGCTGCGGCAGTCTGACGACAGAAGAAATTTGACATACCGTTGCCCGATCAGAGCTCGATTTTCACTGCGGAAGCCCGAGCACTCCTCGCGTTGGAGTGTATCGAGGTATCCAACCACACTAACTATGTTATATACAGTGATTCGTTTTTCTGCCTCCTGGCTGTTGCTGGACTGAAAACGAATCATCCTATTCTAGCAACGGTCCTTTATAAAATGAAGCAACTGGCAACAGATGGGTATGACATCCACCTCTGCTGGGTGCCTGGCCATGCTGGCATACAAGGAAACGAACGAGCTGATCAGTCTACGAAGAAGGCCCTGAACTGTGATCTTGAACCGTGTCTGATCCCTCACTCTGATCTGAAACCACTAATAGCCACCCACATAAAATCCAAATGGCAACAGTGGGATGAAAACATGAATAAACTTACAGAAATTGAACCATCTGTGGGAAAACCACCACATACTCATGCGGGAGGTCGGCAGGACCAAGTGGTCCTTAGCCGCTGCCGTATTGGCCACCCGTGGCTTACACATGCTTTTCTGCTCATGGGGGAACCTCCCCCTGAATGTATTGGGTGTCAGTCCCCGCTGACACTCAAACACATTTGACTAAGTTGTGTTGATTTTTTGGCCATGCGCCAACAATTTTACACTGCTAATAGCGTGCATGACCTTTTTACTAAAGTAAAACAAGAAAACATTTTAGCCTTTTTGAGGGCAGCTGGTTTGTACCACCTCATAAAGGTTTTAAACAAATTTCATCAGTGAATAATACTATCATTCAGAATTTTATTTAGCTTGACCAGAAACTAAATGATTGTGAGTTTATAAAATTCATTAGTGTCCATTGACACAAAATTGATTGTATGCTTTTACATGTAAAAGCGAGGGTATGAACAAAAACAAACATTTCTCGCTGTGAATATGGCCTATGCTGCCGACACGGCATAAAGCAACCACCAATCAATCAATCAATCTAAATTTTGGAGTATCATATCTTCAAGGAAAATAGAGTGATCAAAATAATTGAACTATGAGCCTGTGCAGATCATTAGAAATCTAGATTAACAAATATGGCACTTTGGCCAAATTTGTCATTGTAATAGACGAGATCACCGTTCCGATTTCGCATGCGCTGAACATGGCGGTTTTTTAAATATATTTTTTTATTGAGGCTGTATTTATACTGTCCGTAGCATATAAATTTATGCTGGCCAGTTGTAGTGTTGGTGTTATCTTATCACACAGTAGCTGCTGATAAGGTATTTGATTGCCTGCATTTCAGCAGCACATAGATAGTTGGTTGGTCTGGTTAGTAGTCTATGTTAATTTTGTTGGATTTTCGTGGCATATATGTGTTTTATTTTTTCTACTCTTACTACTAGACTAGCCTACTCCTATGTACATATCATAGGCTTGTACGTAGCTGTGTGGTGTGCTATCTGGCTACTTTTGGCATGGTTACCTTCCATTGGGCATCCCACTGGTGGGCCGTGACATATCACATGCCCCTTTGCCGTGCAGCTTAGTGGGAGTTTCCTGGCCTTATTTTGCACAGATATTTTTTGTATGTTTTTGGGTCAGGAATTTGTCGTTCTTTTACTGTTTGGCCATTCCACACCTTGGCAGCCATTTCCAGCGTGCTTCTCTCATGAGCTTTTATTTGGCTTCTGGTCTGCTTTAGTAGTGGCACATTATTTGCTCTAGTAGCCCTTTGTGGTTTTGTTAGGAGTTTATTGTCTTGACTATGGCTGTATGATAATGTTTTCAGATGAATTATTCTCCTATTTTCTAGCAATTTTACTTTGGTTCTTTTGTGTATATCATAGGTGGGGTGCAGCTTGTCTACTCAGAGGCAGATTTTCAGGGCTCTGTTCTGTAATGTTTGCAGATTTTTTAGAAGTTCTTTTTTCGCACCCATGTAGTTTACATCTCCATAGTCAAAATAGGGGAGTACCATGCCCTTGAAGATTTTTATTGACATTTCTTGTGTCATGTAGTCTCTTAGCTTTGCAAATAGCCACAATTTGTGGTTTACCTTTTGGACAATTTTGTTTATACATAGGTTGTAGTTTAGTTAGCTGTCCAACTCAAGGCCTAGGTATTTGTAATGGTCTACATTTTCTAGTGTTTGGTTTCCTAGCTTACAGTGTAGTTTTCTTTCTGGCACTTGTTTATGCTTGACTTGCTTGTGTTGATGGTTATTTTGTTGGACTCACACCACTCATCCAGTTTTAGTAGGAGCTTATTTAGTTTAGTTATTACCTCCTCTTCTGTGGTGCCATTCGCATATATGACTGTGTCATCTGCATATAGTTGGAGGCATTCGGTTTGCAACCATTTTTCAAGATTGTTTATGCAGATTATGAAGAACAGTGGCCCTAGCACTGACCCTTGGGGTACACCACATCTGACAGGTTGGTTGTCTGATAGCGTATTGTTTATTTTTGTTTTATGTTGCCTGTTGTTCATGTAGCATTTTATCCAGTCCATAGTGTTGGATTTTATGCCCATGGATTCTAGTTTTTCCAGTAATATGTTATGGTCTACTGTATTGAATGCTTTGCTGAAGTCAACGAAGGCTGCTCCAACTAATTGTTTTTGGTTCATTGACACCAATATGTCATTTGTTAGGTTAGCCATTGTTTTAGATGTGGAGTGCAGTTTCGTGAAAACTCCCTTGTCTTTCGTTTAGTATATCGGTTTTTTCCAGGTGTTCATTTATGTGCCTATGTAACACTTTTGCAATGAGCTTGCCTGGGGTTTGAAGAATCGGAATTAGCCTGTAGTTTCCATGTTTTGTTTGTCTCCACTTTTGTGAATGGGGGTAATGGTTGCCATTTGCGTTGGCAGCAAAGCAAGGGTGTACAGTCATTGAGTTTTCCGATACCCATAGGGAAAAACTTGAATTTGCCACAAACATGGATGGATGCAATATAATAATATAATGAATATGTTTAAGACACAACTCTCCATAATTAAGCATTTTGAGCTAAGAAACATACAATTTCAGTCACTTTACAGGCCGATGTTTACATCACCATTGATTAGACATAAGTCATTCTTGTTCTAAATATTAAAATGTCAAATCTGTCAAAAAAACTTGTTTCAGAGAAATATAAAACCAATGTCTATCTAACCCTACCCAACAAATGTTATTAACCATAGGATATAAATAAAAACATCAATAAAATGAGTAATACGAGTAAAACTGACTCTGGCTATTGCTCTAACACTAGTCTGAGTGCTCCAGATTTTTCACAATCTAAGTGCAGATGGTATAAGATGTGCTGATTAGATTGATCCAAATGCAATGCTAGATTAAAGATGCACATCTTAATTTATTATATATATTTTTTTAGTTGGTATGCTATGTTTCAAACAAGAGCTGAGATGAGCTGAAACTAGCACATTTCATAGCTGCACCCAGTGTCTTAGCATTAGCCATGTGCTTTGCGGGGGTTTGTTTATCTCCCAGGCATCCCACAATGCACCACATGGCTGGAATGGCGATGTAGTCTATTAATGAGGGTTTTTTTTCTCCAATTTTTAGGAGTTGACAATTATGCATATTTCTGGCTTGAAAACTTGTGAGCTGGTTCTCTGGGTATAAGTAAAGCAGGTCAATGTAATTAGTTAAATAATGTTTGTTAATTTCACATAAGTTTATGCTGCTACAGTACCATCAAACTTCAACAGGTCATATCTAAAAAAAGTAAAGAAGATATCAAAATAATTCTTTTTATGCTGTGTTTGTATTAAAAAGTTCTATTTAATTAATCTTTAAATTACAGTGGATATAGTATAGTTATACGAGTCTTACCTTGGTACAGATGATGGATAACTGTTGTTTTACCGAGGTATAAGCCTCGGATAGATGTGGGCTAGGGAGAGGTAAGCACGTCCGGTACCAGCAATCTTAACCTACTTATTGAGGATAAAAATGACTTTCAAACAATGGATACTATTACTTTACCGAAAAGGTACACCAACGGAATAGATGTGGCAGGTTGTGGCGGGAGGGCCCTAGCCCACATCTATCCGAGGCTTATACCTCGGTAAAACAACAGTTATCCATCATCTGTACCAAGGTAAGACTCGTATAACTATACTATTTTACCTCGGTAAACAGCCTCAGGCTAGCCTCAGGCTAGGGAGACCTTTACATAATTCATTTTTATCCTTAATATCATTCTTTCTTATTATTATAACATTCTAAATTTTTGTTCTCACCTATTCTTGTTAGTTGGCGAGAAGACGCTTTGCAACGCCGGTAGGCTTTTCTAGTCGTTTATTATAATGTTTTGCAAACGACTTAGCCGTCTTCCAGCCTGCATGCGCTAGTATTCTTTTCACAGAAATACCAAGCACCCGTGCCTTGGAGACCATGGCTCCTCTAGTTGAGTGGGAAGAGTATTTACTCGTATCCACTCCAGCCAATTTCAACACCGTAATTGTCCATCTGGCAAGTGTGTCTCGTGAAATCGCCTTATGTGGCTTTATAAAGCTCACTAATAGTTGTTGTGATGCACGTAAATCCTTTGTCTTGTATATATAAGCCCGTATGGCCGACACAACACATAATTTCCGATCATTCGGAAAACAGTCTAAGTGAACCGTTGATAAAGGGTCCCCTAACGTGTTCGATTTAAGCAATTTTTCTAAATCAAACGTAGCTTGTTGCTTGTCTATTTCTAATCCAGTTAAGGATAAAGCAACAATCGTCTGTCCTCTGTGTCCAGTTACTAACAATAACAGAACCGCGACCTTAAAACCTAACTGTTTTATATCTAACCACGAGTTGTGAGGCCAAGCCTGAAACAACTTAAATACTATAGAAACATCCCAAAACCGACTATACTTTGGTTTTGGAGGATTCCTTTGATAAATTGAACGAAGTAAATAACAAATAACATAATGTTTTCCAACTGTTTCGCCATCAATTCTAGGTAATATAATTGATAACGCACACCTCGCCGCATTAATCGATCCAAAGGAAAGTCCTTCATCCTCTAGAGAACGAAGAAACCGAGCTACTTGTGAAATCTTTGGATTTGTTGGTTTAACTTTCATTAACAAACAATGTACACCCCATTTCTTTAAATAGGTTGTATACATTTTGACAGTTCCTGGCCTCCAGGCATCCGATACTATCCTATCCTCAGTAATTCTGTCTAATCCAAATTGCTGTAGCTGCTTCCTTAGAAAAGGAATGCCAATAGGGGCGTCGTTGACACGTCGCCGTGAACCACTAGCGGTCCGTGGTGCGTCAGATTCCCGAGTTTTCTTGGGAATCGTATATGATCTTTTGCCAGTTGTGAAACTGCTGGCAGCCAAGGTTGCGTGTCCCAATCGGGCACCACCAGTATCGCATGTGTCCCTTCCAAGCCGATTTTTCTCACTACTCGGCTGATAATGCTAAATGGCGGGAAAATATAAAAATAATTATTTTCCCAAGTAATAGCAAATGCATCTACTTTCCAAGCATCCGGTTCAGGATGCCAAGAAACATAACAGGGTAACTTGTTATTATTTCGTGATGCAAATAAGTCAACTTCAGGTGTACCCCATTTTTCACAAACGAAGTTAAACAAATGGGTAGAGAGAGACCACTCTAAATGGTCATGGAAATTTCTACTTTTATAATCTGCAAGTGTATTTTGTGACCCTGGAATATGCGCTACAGTCAGCCAGACTTGTTGAGCCTGTGCCCAGTTCCAAATCAGTTTAGATAACTGATTGCAAGACTTTGATTTGGTTCCACCCATGTTACGAATATATGCCATGGCAGTAGTATTATCAGTTAGTATTCTAACCTGTGATTTATTTATCTTTACTAAACTACGTAAGCCCAGATAAATAGCACGCAATTCTAGTGCATTAATATAGTCTGATTTTTCATCATCAAGCCATCTACCTCCTGTTGTGACCCCATCTCGATGAGCTCCCCAACCTTCTAACGAAGCATCAGTAGTAATTACTGTATTAGGTTCCGCCATGCGGATTGGATTTGGTGAACTTGCTATATGTTGCATCCACCATCCAATATCCTGTAACCCTTCTTGCGAAATAAACATCTTTCGCTCAAAATTGCCTTTAGTTTGTGCTAACGCTAATTTTTTTATCTATTTCTAGCGACTTAATATGGGCCTTCCCATATAACACAGCAGGTGCATATGATGT